>CM024643.1:4393247-4794961 GCA_014182715.1 Eucalyptus cloeziana
CTAAATATCCAACAAGAAGATAGGAAAAAAAAAAAAAAAACAAGATATAGAGGCTAGGGTTGGAGATGTGTTATTAAACACATTCCTTTTACAGTCGCCCTTCAAAAATTCCTAAAATAAATGTGCATAATCTAAAATACCCTTATCTCTTAATTTGAAAGTCAAAGCTCAACAAATCTGTATTAAAATTTGAGATGACCCATATATTACCTATCAGACGAATACGTATGGTCAAGTTTGAGTCAATTAAAAAATGATCCAATCAAAATAAACCCATCTAATCCGTTTTGACCCATTTTCATACAATATAAATTTAGTAATCCATACCCAATCTATACTCGATTCAAACTATATTGATAAATTACTTCCATATTTAATCAATCTAGGAAAACTTGTATCCAAACTAAGATAAGAGTGTGGAGTGAGTGAATGGGAGATTGAGTGAGGGCAAGAAAGAATGAAAAGAGAGTCCTAGATGTAGATTGAATCTAAGTTATAAACTTATTTATAACCCAATTAACATCCATAATATGTTTAAATCCATTTAGCTAATTTACTAAATATAACCAATCCATACAATTACTCAGCCCATCATATATGGACTAAGAAATGGGTCTATGCCCACTTTGATAGGTCTATCCATATATACCCACTTTAATATATGTGGCTTAATATATGAGTTTGTGACCCATTTTGAGAGCCCTCATATTTGTAACAGAAGTCAAGAAGAGTTCTTGTAGATTTTGGAACTTCGGAAGCATGCCAACTGGGTCTGAGCGAGCCACCACCCTCAGCACCCAATCATGGCCGACCGGGGGCTCCACTCCTTGAGTATCTGATTTACGTAATTCGCAATTCAGTACCAAGAAGGAGAAACTTTTTGATAGTTTTTGTAGAACGAAAGGAATGAAGAGCAAGAAAGGCGGGACCAATCGGATGAAGGGATCTCTCTGATGTCCAAAACAGAAATTAGGCGTCAAGGAGACATCTTCCTCACTGTGAAGTCATCAGGTACAAGACGATCTGAAATTTTTCAAAAAGCACTATAAAATGGGCCGTTTGTTGCTACCTACCGAGACACAACATTCCAAATAATTCAATAATTATGGGTCTATTTAAGTAGCGTCTCCGCAGGCACTTACTCAATATTTCAAGTGTTGAACGATCTCTCTCTCTTTGATCTCTCTCTCCCAGGCTCTTGAAGGTAAGCAGCCTTTTCATGTTTGACAAAGTTGAAGCTGTTTAGCAGGATCGATTTGGTCGACTAGGTTTATGATAACCTTCTCACCTAAGATTGTACGATTTTAGCCAAAATACAATCCTCATGCCCATACAAAGTTTCACTTCGCTCGTGGATTTTTATTCATGTTATCATCTTCACTGTTCTAACTCATCATGGTTCTTTCTTCATACAACTCAAGTGGTGTTTACATGTGAGATCAAACGTGCTAGAATATCCACCACTTTGCTTGCATACGAGGTTTAAAAGTTTAGTGTAATATAGCCTTAACATGTCCATGTCGTTTCCCGCTATCCGATAGCTTTGTTTGAACTTTGTAATGCATTTTTCTCAGAGAAAAGTCGGACATTAAAATAAAGTTTGAGATATGCCATCGCCTATTGAGGCACCCAAAGCCGTGGACGGCAGTGGCCTGACAATAGAGAGTTCCATCCCTATCGCGGTGCATCCGGAACACGAAACGCCCGGAGGTTTCCTTTTCTTAACTAGCATCGATCTGGCTCACATAGTTGTGTCGACTGTCTATTGTTTCGAAAGAAGCAATGAGAATGCAGTAGATGTGGTTAGACAAGCTCTATCCAAAGTTTTGGTTCATTACTATCCACTTGCGGGGAGATTAGCAAAAAGCTCCGAGGGGAAGTTGATTGTCGATTGCCAAAAGAAACTAGGAGTGCCATTTGTGGAGGCCGTGGCCGACTGTGACCTTGACAGTCTTGGCGATATGTCAATTCTTCATCCTGATGTTTTAGGAAAGCTTGTTTACAAAGATCCTACGACCCAAAATATGCCGGAAACTGGCCCCCTTCTAACTGCACAGGTGAACAATGGTTTATGTACTCACCAATTCTGGAAAATACTTCACAATCATTCTTACAATTTACGGTTACCTAATCTAATGTCTATATTATTAACTTGGAGTGAAAACAGGTAACAAAGTTAAAGAATGGAGGTCTCATTCTGGGGATAGCTCTCAACCACTGTATGTCCGATGGTATCTCTGCCATGAAATTCATCAATTCTTGGGCTGAAATTGCGAGAGGCAAGCCTTTGTCGGTGGTCCCTTATCACGACAGAACTATTCTAAAGCCAAGGATGCCTCATCAAATTTGCGGTCCCTATGATGACTTTGTTCAACTAAGTGATGTATCAAATATGACAGCTCTCTACGAGAAGGAGCAATTTGTGCATAAATCTTTCCACTTTGACTCTGAGAAGCTGGCAGCAGTTAAAAAAATGGCAACAGCTTGTGGACAGGTAATGTTGACTTCAAATAATGCCTGGCAATCGACAACGACATATAGTTGACTGCACGAGAATAAATTTGGGGATGATATGCCAAAAAGTTAGGAGATGGTCGGTCCTTCATTACTATTGTCGGAGCGCTTGCCAACTCACAATTAGTTACACAAGAATTACAAAGGTACTCCCAGGAATATCAAAATGACATTCAGAGTTACTTAATCCAACTTTCAGACAATGAGTGCACCCAAAAGAAAATGGCGGTGAAAATATGGTCGCAAGAAATTCTAGCAACTAAATGGGGACTTCTCCCTTTTATCTTATTTTTTGGTCGCTAGAGAGTGGTGTTTTTAAAGTGCACTGATAGTTTCTAGTCCTCATAAACAACAGGTGAAGCGCAGCATCTCCAGCTTCGTAGCACTCGCAGCCCTGGTGTGGCGAACTCGAAGCATGGCCCTCAAGATGAAACCGCACCAACAAACAATGCTCACTATTCCGGTTGATTTCAGGTCTAAGCTAAGCCCTCCCATTCCTGATGGTTTCTTTGGAAATGCCGTGGTCTTCCCATGCTGTCTTTGCAACACGGGAGAGCTGTTTGATGAGCCGATCTCTTCCACTGCGGAGAGAATAGCCGAGGCGATCGAGCGGGTGAATGAAGACTATGCACGGTCAAGGATCGACTATTTGGACAAGTATGGATTTGAAGAGTTCGCCCTGGGCACGCTACTAATAAGTTCTTGGACGAAGCTGGATTATGGCAGCTCAGACTTCGGATGGGGGGAGCCGAGGCAGTTCGGGACCGGTAGCCTGCCGGCTAAGTCCTGCCTGTTTTTGAGGGGATGGAGAAATAAGAAGGACGTGGTGGTGGTGTTGAGTTTGCCATTTTCAGCCATGAACACCTTCCAAGAGTTGCTCCAAGTTTAAGTTGATACATCTTCAAGACAGCTTGTTTATAGTTGCAATATTGCTGTACGTGGCGAGAGTGGTATGCGAAATTAGTTTGAGTTGGTGTGACAAACGACAAGTGGAATTTCCAAATAAGTTGAATGTGTTCAACACTCGATAGATATCTTCCATGTCATCTATGAATCAGTTTTTGTAATTCAGTCTTGGTGCACCTTATTACTTACACTTGTAATTGATTATATTGAATATGATTGTCAGTATGAATTTCAACCTCTTGTTTTACATTTTTGTCATTATCATTTGTTCCTTCTTGTTGTTTGAGATCAATTTGATTGAAGGTTATTATATTTGTGGAATGGTTCGATTTCCTTTTCTATTTCAAAGAAAAATTGATGGAACCGACAATATTTTGGTGCTTATTAATTGGGGCTAAAGATGGTGTGCAATCAGGCAATTAGGCAAGTGCTTTACAGCATAGAGAAAACATTGATGCCTTTCATGGTTCAATCTATTTTTGTAGTTTCAAAGGCCATTCATCGCAATTTTAGTCCACAAAGTCTATCTTATCTATTATAGAGTAAACTAGAAACGTTCTAGATAAAGTCAAATCTTAATCTTAATTTAGTAAGTTCCTTATGTATAAGGAGGAATTTGTTATGAATCATGTATGTGCATTCATAGTAAATGCTCAATCTTGACACCATATATCCTTGTAAATTGAATCGCGTGTCCTGCATACTAACTAAAGCGCTCAATCACTAAAGTCAACTTTGAACGGTCTTAGCTCTGCCCCATCTCTCTTTCTATCACGTTATCTTACACGGAGTACTTGGTATTTTGTACAAAAAATAGCTGACAAAAAGCTTGGTCATGTTATCACTTCCTTCTCATAGGCATGGTTTAGACCCGAAAATCTTTATCAAGCTGATGTCATTTTGTAGTTTAGTTTAGTTGACTTTGTTGGGGAATCCCTCTCTCTCTCTCTCTCCAAATATTAACGCCACTTCCAAATAATCAATGAGCAATTGTAACATGCACTGGTGGTGAAAAAGTCTCTGTACATGAATTTTCTACGTTAGTGATGTATGCTCTATCTTTCTATAACTAAAAGCCGGTTACTTGATAAGATTATACTCTTTTTTCTCATCATTGGTGTCAATTGACCGAAAGATCTGGACTCTACCCAATAAATTGAAGGCCATAAAGATAACGTCATTGCTTGCATGTGCATAAGGATAAACATTACCTCGTGGCTCAATCACTATCACAAGAAAATCTGTCACTCAATCACAATCACACTGAAATCTGTGAATCTTTTGCCAGCTCATCCATCTTTTATTGGACAATCCGTCACCCCTCAACTAATCGTTTGGTACTCATCAACGTCACCAAAACAAAATTTTGATGTACGATATATCGCAGCGGCACATGTGACAGATGCACAATGGGGTAGGTAAGGAAATGTGAAGTGAACGTCACCTATTTTACTTTTATCCTTTTTTGTCAATTCTGGCACTATAAAGCAAATTGCTTTAAATTGCTTTGATTTGCAGATAATGCTAGGGGTGCATGACAATATAAATCCATTGACGTAATTGACAAAACGTCATCGGAAGCCAGGTCAACGTTCACCCAAAAACCAAATTTTCATTTCTTAAATTTGTTTGGTTTGGTCAACACTTTCAAATCCCTATTTTCAGGAAACCTTCTTTACAGAGATCCTGTCCAAAATATACTAGAAGTCGCACTCTTCTAACATCACAGGTGAGAACGTGTTTTGCTTTACAATAATGAATTTGAAATTTTTTATCGATCTTTTCTGATTGGCTGTCTTCAACATTATTTGGTGAATTAGTTACGCATAGACTTTAGTTCACATTGGACTAGTTAATGCCATGTTCCCACATAATCATTCTAAATGTGGATAGTAACTGAAACGTACAAAAGGAGTGACTTTCGACCTAGCTGTCATTAGTTAGTGACTTCTCAGGTAATCAAAGAGTTTCAAATACGAAAATACGAAAACTAAGTCCCAACAAAATTGTAATATAATCTTTCCGTCATTCAAAATAAACCAAATGAATGGTGAGACTTGATTGTACCGTTTTGGATAAATTTTGTAAATTAATTGCATCATTTGAATGTTTAACAGTACCCCTATGCCCCTAGAGTATCGACTCTATGGACGTGCATGAATTCATGCCTTTGTTGACAGGCACACTAATGCTAAGTTTGGGGACAGGGTTGGATCATGACTTAGATGGACTTCAGATGTGGAGCTAAGTAGCATCGATATCGACATGTGACACGACACGCCAATACGTTATTTTTTTAATATAAAAATAATAGAGAATTTCGACACGTTGTATATTAAATATATATTTTTATATATACATGGTAAATTATTATTTTTATAATTTTTTCAATCAAATTAATTTAATTTAAATTCACAAATAAATAAATAATAATAAAAAGCTGAAAATGAATTTACACTAAAACTATTGATTCACCAATAATTAATTCACCATTTATTAATATCATTCATTTTTCTAATTTGACAAATTCAATTACATTCAATTCCAATAATTCATACAACTTGGAGGTGAGCCACGGGAAGTGAAAATCATATGAGATTAAAAAAAAACTAAGTTTTTCTTCTTTTTTGATTTACTATTTTTATTGTTAGTTTTTTGTTTTTTTTTACATATTTATATTTTGACCCCGTGCATGTGGGAATCGCATGGTGAAATTTCGAACTCACATGTCGGAGTGTGTCGGGAGAGTTGATCATGTATAGGACTTTTTGACACCCATTGACCTCATGTAGGACAAGTGTTGAAATGTCGGAAATGATACGAAGGTTTTTGGAGAGTGTTGATACTTTTTAGATGGGGCAACTGAAGCAATTTGGTATTGGTGAATGTCTAGCTTGGGTAATTGTTAAATCATGAAAAGGGTTCGGGCTTTGGTTTTGAGTTAAATATAGGCGAGTATGCACGAATCTGAAGAACTAGATGAAGACCTTTGAACTTCTCATTTCTGGTTCTCAAGACGTAATACGAGCAAGGGAATCAAACTGAGCAAGCAAGGAGCAGGTAGCAAATATGGAGGATATGCATCAGTTCTGCCTTCCAATTTTAGGATTTTCGAGAGATTTTTCGCATTGCCACCAGTTGTCAAACAAACGACATATTGTGAGGAAGATGGACATAGCATAACTCTAGAAGAGGACTTTATTCAGCCATTCTTACCCAGCCTAACATAACTTAGAGGTGGATGCTCGTGATTGCGTTACTAGAATGAAAAATCAAATCGAATTATTTCAAAAAATGCGTTCATCAAATATGCACAGAATTGATTCAAAAAAGAGATGATTTGAGCAGAAAACATCAAATTCATAATTCAGATCTAAATGAAGTTCATTCGCCAGACAAGTCAAGCAGCACATTGTCCAATTTGCACCATGAAACCTTGTCGAGTATGTAACCTCAAACTAATGGTCGATAACAACTTTAGCAATGGCAGTAACCTCCTAATTACAAGCCACAATGTGCTTGGGGTTCGAAATTGGGCAACCATGTTTATAGCAGAAGATTCAGCAAAAAGTATCAAATTCCAAGTGCCGCTTCGCTGACTAACCGCATGAAAAGGCTGCCATAGCAAGCCGCAAGAGAGGCACAATCGGAATAAGAGATGTGAGAATTTGTACCTGCAATTGAAGAGTTTCTTGAGACTCAAAAAGGGCCCAATGATGATCGATCAAATCAAAAGGGACTTGTCATCCATATTGGCCCTGTGGATTTTGAGACGATTGTTTATGGACTTGGAGGCGGGTAGGAGTGCTAGGGATCTGAAGTATGGAGGACGTTAAGGGTGGAAACCCAAGAACCGAAAGAATGGGCTGATGTGAGGCATGAAACGGTGACCAATCAAACTCGGAAAGAAGGGAGTAGCGAAGAAGAAGAAGGTGGGCTGAGCTTGACCTATTTCTCAAATGGGCTGAAACTGTCTTCTTAATAGAGCCATAAAAACCCATCTGTAAGGCCTATATTTAGAATTTGAGCCGACCCATATATTAACCGTTTTTAACACGCGTGGGTTAATAGATGGGCTTGTCTCATATTGACAGCCTTGACGTTTAGTAACAAAACAAGAGACAGTTTCTTCGAGTGGATTTCTAGTAGATGTCAAGAAGGGCTCTCACAGACAACGGAACTTCCGAAGAATGCCAAAACCCACTGGGGCTGATCGAGATATCGCCCTTGGCTGGCATCCGGTCGGCCCAGTCATGGCCGACCGGGAATTCCCCTCCTTGAGTGTCTGATTTATGTAAATAGCAATTCAGCACCAAGAAGTTACGACTTTTTTTTTATGGTTTTTGTAGAATGAAAGCATTGAAAAGCAAGGGGGACCTAAACGGATGAAGGGATCTCTCTGGTATCCATAAGAAACAGAAATTAGGTGTCAAGAAACTATCTTCCGCCCTGTGAAGTCACTAGGTTAAGACAATCTGAAATTTGTTAAAGACTAGCATTGTTCTTCACGGAAAGAAATGGCCTTTTGTAGCACATTTTCCTTGTTTCAAATACTAAAAATGATCACTTTTCCAAAAATTGACCAATTCAAGCCACTATGTGCTATACTATTTTTAAGCCGGTGGAATTTAGAAGGTTTTTGAATGGAGGAAATTCTCTCCAATAAGGAGAAGCTTTCTTCTTTGGGGAAAGAACTGATACACTGGTCATTTGACCTTCGTTCTTGCCTTCTAAACCGGATAGTGGCAAGCATGTTGAATTAGTAAATTATAATGCACGCATCGCTCTGAGGATCGATTCCACCAATTTTGGTCCTACTCCTATTGAATGGAGACCAGCAAGTCAACCCGACGACACCAGCCTCGTCCCCAATCCACCTGGTGTCCGGACGCACATTGGAAAAAATGATGGCCTAGGCACGAGCGAGCGGTTAGACTAAGCCGACTTTGGAAGCAATAGCCCATTTCCTTCTATCGCTCCGTCAGACCTCCTTAACCTTCCCATGTCTGCACAATTTCACAGCACATCAACCTCAAAGCTTCACCAGATATAACAACGAACTCTCGAAATTGAGATAATGGCACCAAAACAAGACATTCCAGTAAAGAAATTGAGATAATGGCACAAACAAGACATTCCAGTAAAGAATCTGATTCAGCTTTAAGCGCTTTCCCAAGAGTCAACATTCTTAACACGAATAACTACAAAATGAAAAGAAAACAAGAAATCTGCATTTACCAGGATTACAACATCACTTTATGTAACTGTTTAGGACACAATTCTAAATTTTAATGGAGTACTCTTATGAGAGAAGCATTCAAATCAACAAAAAGCAATCAGAATCCCCACAAGCCTGAGTTGGATTACTAAAATGGCTTCCCCAACTAGCAAATTTGCTAAATGTTGAAGGCAGAAAGGACCACATTAAAATTTCATCAAAATGTTTCAAACTAAATTGGGAAAATTGAAATGTTCAGGACCAAAGTGATATTCATACAATAGGTTTAGGATTAATTTTGTAATTTTTCATTATACACGCACATGTATGATGTGCGTGTGTGTAAAGCTCACAGGAAGTTGAGTCACATGATGCTCATATGCAAATCCAGTAATTTGTTTAAGATGGTCACCCTAACAAGTCCATAAATTTGCATCTCATACAAAAAAGTGCATAAAATTCAAGGTTCACTCGTGACATGCCTATGTGCAAGCTTTCCAATAATATATTTTTGATGATCACTTTAGCAAATCTCTAATTCTGCAATTCTAATTTATATACATATTTTATCTCAAGTAAGGTACGTAGTTTGTTTCAGGCCGAGTGTGATGAGTTTCCTCTACTTTTGTCAATGGCTTACAAGGCTATAGGAAGAACTACGACGGGACAGAATCATCGACAACTTTTGAGTGAAATCTGGACAAGCTAGAAGACAAATTCTGAAGGGAAACTGTCCTTAAAGAACGTCGTGTTTCCTATCAGGCTATCGTTGACGAAAGCACCAAAATCTCTGTAGAAATACAACTACTTGAAGCACAGCTCCCAGATAGCTGATGCTAACTTAAGCTTAAACTGGTGGATCAAGCGCAAAGGGAATTCACTGAAACAGCAATTTCAGGAGGTTGATAAAATTGGAGAAGAATAATCAACAGCAGGCTAAGGTTGACAGACATAAATCCATCAAGAACAAGTGTATTGAGAATAATTAAATGTTGGATTCACGTTGGTCCACTTTTAGGGGAAACATAAAAAAATTGTCAAAAAAATTGTAAAACATCAATATTCTAACAAGTGTTAATTCAAGAAAATGATTTCCTCAGAAAATAAAAATTAGGTGTCGGTCTTGAACTAGTCACTTTGCACTTGGACATGAAACACCATCGCTCATACCCAAGCCCTTTGCAGTTGGGCTAGGTCCCCAGCACCGAGCCTAGGTTCATCGAGGCCAGGCTTGGGACTTCGGTGCCTTGGCCTGGGTCCATCTAGGCTGTGCCCAAGACCCCGATTATTGTGCTAGGGTCCATTGAGCCCCGGTCTAGTCCTTGGTGCTCGTGCCCAAGTCCATCAAGGCTTGGCCCTAGACCTTGCTGCTCATGCCTAAGTTCTTGACTTCCGAGCCCAAGTCTCTTGAGGCCAGGCCCAAGGCACCTACATTTGTGCTTGCATCTCAGTCCATCAATGCCAGGCTTGAGTCCGGGAGCTAGGGATTGTGGTGTGACCTAGATGGACTTGAGCATGGGCACTAGATGTCGAGCCCCACCTCGATGGACTTGGATCTCGGCATAGGGGACAAGGTATTGAGTATTGGGTTTGGGCCTTGGCCTCATTTGACCCTGCCTAGGCGTCAGGGTCCTAGTCTTCGGTGCTTGTGTCATAGTTCGGAGGTTTCTATTGACGAAGGGGCTGTTAATATCAATGAAGACCAGGTGAACCTCTCTTGAGTTGTTTAGGATATTCTAGGACAGGCATTATTGTAAATGTACAATATTCTAGAGCGTTCTTATAATAAAAGGTGGGTAGTTGGTAGAAGAGGAGATTGTAATCTCCACTGTTAGATTGAGGAGAGATGTACGACTGTTGTTATGCTTATACTTGTATATATATGAATCTCATCTCCCTCATTTTTATCATCTCACAAGTAATACAATAATCTAGAGTTTCCCTGTATGTTTTGCTATGTTCACGTATCCATAAGACATACTGATATATGAAAATTGCAATGTTTAAGTATCCACAAGACCATATTGAGATATGAAAATTCCAATGCCAATAAAATATACCACACTTTCCAGAACGATATAGATGCTCTTGTTCCTCTTCCCCACGCTTCCCAACTTCTTTTTGGTTGTACATCTATTCCAGCTCACTTGCATATCAACTCCAATTTGTCCAATCATCAACAATCTTATGTCACTTGAAACCTGAAACATTAAACAGGAAATGAGCAAAAAAACTAACTCCCAACCGTGAACCAGATGTATATTGTGATCAACATATTAGCAACAACACCCTATAAGATTGACCAAAGATTTAGTACCCGGACAGCAAAATTATTGATCGAAATGACTGCGAGAGTACATTCTGTAATTGTCTGCAAACTTGGGATGAAACCTTACCAAGCCAAAATTATTGATCAAAATGGCTGAGAGAGTACATTCTGTAATTGTCTGCAAACTTGGAATGAAACCCTACCAAGCCATAATTAGTAGGCCTATATTTTGCACCTCCATAGAGTAAAGTTCTTCCATAATAATGTTTCTTTGTTCCAAGAGAGAACGTGTAAAAAAAAAACAATGGGGGCAAGTTACAAAGCATAAGCAGAAAAATCACGAAGTGTACTTAGAAATCTCCTTTCCAAGCATATTTCCATCAAGATAAGCAGTGCGATGAAAATCCCATTTGTGCAAATAATTGGAGGCAAGAGCCACTTGGAGTCACTTATATTCCTTAATTCTTGGCTGAGTACTCAATTTTTTTAAGTGCATTAAGAACTAGATAAAGACAGCCGTAAAAAAAGACATATATTGTAAGCACAATAATCTGCCACAAAAAAAGAAGAAGAAAAAAACGATTAGAATTAAGGTATGCATAAAGAGGGAAGAAAAAACAAAGACCGACTTATAAGAGTAATGATATAAAAGCCGACGGTGGTGAAATAAAATGATAACATTATAAAGAAATAATAACAATATTCGAGCCGATATACATTTCTACACAAAGTTTGTTCTCCATTTCCATTGGCTATTTTAGCCTCAAACGTGGATATTTGGTTTAGACTGACATCCCTCCATTTCCCAACTTGTATACGCTCAACATTGCCCTCATGAAGTGTAGATGCAAGAGAGAAAATTTAATTATTAATATACGTGTAAAGCTAGAGCCAATTAGTTAAGATAGGCAATTTTGAAGACCACATACCAGCAAATATGTCTTTACTCAAATTAATAACCTGTGAAACCTTACCAATACCTAGTAGCCGATCAAAGATATCGGGATGGCATAAAGGAAATAAACCCTTCATGACAAGCAACAAATGAAACAAACGAGATTCACCACTAAAATTGATGCACTTACAAAGTCATGTGACAAAGTCTGCATAGCTTATGTATCAAATAACATGTATTTAAGCATTGTTTGAGATTTTTTGGGCCAAACACCTTTGCTGTCATCATTTTATAAATCAATTTTCATTTCTTAATATCATTAATTAGATATTTACCAAATAAACAACCTTATTCAACAAACATTCATAAAGAGAGATATCGGTTGCATTAGCTTCTCTTCCATACATTTTTACAAGATTAACAAACTCATTGAACATGATTCTCTTTTGCATTAATCTCGATGAGAAGGGCTAAAAGTCTTAAATCTTACACTTTCTAAACAAGAGCATTAATGATGTAGTCCAAGCTATAATATTCAAATAATAGAATCAGAAGAGTGACTTATATACATGGAAACTCCTTCATAAAAATAAGCAGGAATTTTAGTTGGAAAATGATTGTAACTTTCTCGATACAAATCGGAATGAGCTAATTCAAAAATCAATAGTACCAAAACTCTTGAATCTACAACTTTCTGTTTTGAATTGTCTTAAATAAGTGCTTTAAGAAGGTTGAAATTGGGAAGGAAGTAGACAAACGTGAATGGACAAATTGAGTGAATGAATATAAACTTCAAAGGCGCTCTTTCGAAAAAGGCGTTCATCAAATATGCATAGAATTGATTCAAAAAGAGAAATGATTCAAGCAAGAAACATCAAATACATAATTCAAAAGGAAATGAAGTTTATCTGCCAAAAATATCAAGTAGCACATCGTCCAATTTGCACCATGAAACCTTGTCAAGTATGTAACCTCAAACTAACAGTCGATAACACCACTTTTAGCATTGTACTAACCTCCCAATTACAAGCCACAAATTAGGCAACCGTGTCTATAGCAGAAGATTTAGCAAAAAGTCATCAAATTCCGAGTGCCGCTTCACTAACTAACTGCATGAAAAGGCTACCATAGCAAGCCACGAGAGAGGCACAATCATAATCAAAGATGTGAGAATTTTATCTGGAATTGAAGAGTTTCTCGAGACTCGAAAAGGGCTCAACAATGATCGATCAAGCCGAAAGGGACTTGTCACCCAAATTGGTGCTGTGGATTTCGAGACTATGGACTCGGAGGCGGTTAGGAGTACCGGGGATCTGAGGCATGGAAGACGGCAAGGGTGGAAACCCAAGAACCGAAAGAATGGGCTGATGCGAGGCATGGAACGATGATTGAGCAAACTCGGAAAGGGGGAGTAGCGAAGAAGAAGAAGAAGGAGGTGGGCTAAGCTTGACCTATTCCTTAAATGGGCTGAAAATGTGTTTATAATAGCCCCATAAAAATCCATCTGTGAAACCTACATTTAGAATTTGAGCCGACCCATATATTAGCCCACTTTAACATATGTGGGTTTATACATGGGCTTGTCTCATTTTGACAGCTGTAACGTTTAGTAGCAAGAGATGATTTTGACGTCAAGAAGGCTCTCACAGACAATGAAACTTCCGAAGCATGCCAAATCCCACCGGGGCTCCAATCCTTGAGTATCTCATTTACATAATTAGCAATTCAGAACCAAGAAGTTATAACTTTTTTTTTTTTTTTTTATGGTTTTTTTAGAATGAAAGCAATGACGAGCAATAAAGGCAGACCTAATTGAACGAAGGGATCTCTTTGATGTCCATAAGAAATAGAAATTAGGTGTTAAGGAACCATCTTCCACCCTGTGAAGTCACTAGGTGAAGACAATCAGAAATTGGTTAAAGCTTCCATTGTTTATCCTGAAAAGAATTGGCCTTTTGTAGCACATTTTCCTTGTTTCAAATACTAAAAATGATCACTTTTCTAAAAAATGACTAATTCAATCCACTATTTTCTATACTATTTTTAAGCCGGGGGAATTTTTTTTTTTTTGGGTCGGTAAGCCGGTGGAATTTAGAAGGTGTTTGAATTGAGGAAATTCTCTCCACTAAGAAAAAGCTTTCTTCTTTGGGGAAAGAACTGATTCACTGGTCATTTGACCTTCGTTCTTGCCTTCCAAACCGGATAGTGGCAAGCATGCTGAATTAGTAAATTAAATTGTACGCATGGCTTTGAGGATCGGTTCCGCCAATCTTGGTCTTGCTCCTATTGAATGGAGACCAGCAAGTCGACCCTATGACACTAGCCTCGTCCACGATCCACCTGGTGTCCAGACACGCATCGAAAAAAAGATGGCCCCAGGCAGGAGCTAGAGGATAGACTAAGCCGACTCTGAAAGCAATGGTCCATTTCCTTTTCGCCCTCCCCGACCTCCTTAATCTCCCGATATCTGCACAATTCCACAACACTTCAATCTCAAAGCTTCACCAGATATAGTATAGCAACGAACTCTCGAAATTGAGATTATGCCACCAAAACAAGACATTCCAGTAAAAAATCTGATTCAGCTTCAAGCGCTTTCCCAAGAGTAAAGATTCTTAACGCAAATAAGCACAGAACTACAAAATGAAAAGAAAACAAGAAATCTGCATTTACCAGGAATACGACATCACTTTATGTAACTGTTTAGAACACATATCTAAATTTTGATGGAGTACTCTTATAAGAGAAGCATTCAAAAAAAAAAAAAAAAAAGTAATCAGAATCCCCACAAGCCCTAGTCGGATGACTAAAGCAACATCCCCAACTGGCAAATTTGCTAAATGTTGAAGGCATGAAGGACCACATTGAAATTTCATCAAAATGTTTTAGACTAAATTAGCAAAATTGAAAGATTTATGACCAAATTAATATTCATACAAAAGGTTTAGGATTAGTTTTGTAATTTTTCATAATACACACACATGTATGATCTCGAAGTTGAGTCACATAGCATGCTTATATGCGAATCCAATAATTTGTTTAAGATGGTCACTCTAACAAATCTCTAAATCTGAATCTCACCCATAAAAGTGCACAAAGTTCATGCAAGGTTCCCTCTCGTGACATGCTTACGTGCAAGCTTTCAGAGAATTTATTTTTGATGATCACTTTAGCAAATCTCTAATTCTGTGATTCTAATTCATATGCATATTTTATCTCAAGTAAGGTACGTAGTATGTTTCAGGTCAAGTGTGATGAGTTTCCTCTACTTTTGTCAATGGCTTACAAGGGGGAGAATTATCAAAAAAGTCATAAACCTATTGCAATTGTGTTAATTCAGTCATAAACTTTTTTTTTGTCAATTTAGTTCTAAACCTTTTACAATTGTGCCAATTCAGTTCATCCGTCAAAATTAGCCGGCCGGCGCTGACGTGGACGCTGGCCGGCGAACTCTAATATGGCAATTTTTAAATATTTTAAATAATTTTTATTTTTTATTTTGAATTTTTTTTTTTTTCCCACCTTCTCCTTCCTCCGGCCGGCCAAAGGTGAGGGCCGATGAGGTCAGCCTCGCCGACCACCGGCGAGGCTCGCCCTCGTCGGCCACTAGTGAAGGCGAGCCTCGCCCAGCGACGGCGAGATCGCCGTTGCCAGATCTAGCGAGGTTGACCTTTGCCTTGGTTGGGTGAGGAGGCTCGGCCTCGCCCAGCCAAGGCAAGGCTCCTCGCCATCGTTGGACGAGGCTCGGCTTCGCTAGTGGCTGGCGGGGGCAGTGGCCAACGAGGCTGACCTCGTCGGCCCTCACCTCTAGCCGTCAGCCGGTAAAAGGAAGGAGAAGATGGGAAAAAAAAAAAGAAAAAAAAATCAAAAAAGAAAAATAAAAAATTGCCACATCAGCGTTTGCCGCCCATTTGTCCTTGGCCGACTTCCACGTCAACGTCGACTAGTCAATTTTGGCTGGATGGACTGAATTGGCACAATTGTAAAAGGTCTAAGACTAAATTGGCCAAAAAAAAAAAGTTTAGGACGGAATTTGCACAATTGCAATAGGTTTATGACTTTTTTGGTAATTCTCCCGCTTACAAGGCTATAGGAAGAACTATGACGGGATAGAATCATCAACAACTTTTGAGTGAAATCTTGACAAGCTAGAAGACAAATTTGCTGGTATTTGTGTCTTTTGAAGAGCGTTCTTATCCATTCACTCAATTTGTCCATTCGTGTGTGTTCACTTCTTCCCAAATTTGACCTTCTTAAAGCATTTATCTAACAAAATTCAAAATAGAAAATTATAGATCCAAGAGTTTTTGTACCATTGATTTTTGAATGAGCTCATTCCGATTTGTATCGAGAAAGTTACAATCATTTTCCCTTTTGAACATTTATCAGGACTATACACTTGTCATCATCCCTAAAAATGATGTTGATGTCTTTAGAGTGTTTCGGAAAGGAATTTTGCTGGACATTCGGCATTGAATCTTAAAGGTGAGTAGTTTCTTATCCAACAAGTTTTGGATTTTGGGACAAAGCACAAAGTAGTTATCCACATGATGACCCTTCTCTTCCACATGATACTCGCACGTTTATTAAGGTCGAACATAGGGAATTTTGGGGGATTATCCCTTGGGATTCCACAAGATGACTTTCAATCAATATCGGAGTAACTGAGACATGAGTCTATGCAATGGCTTATTTTTGTGACAAAGTTTCCATGCGTAAAAAGTCACTCTTCTGATCCTATTATTTGAGTAGTCTAGCTTGGACTACATCATTAATTCTTATGTTTAGGAAGTGTAAGATTTGACCCATACTCATCAAGATTAATGTGAAAGAGAACTATGTTCAATGAGTTTGTTAGTCTTCTAAAGATGTGTGAAAGAGAAACAAATGCAACTGATTTCTCTCTTTATAAATGTTTGTTTAATAAGGTTGTAAATATCAAAATAAGGATGTTGAGAAATGAAAATTGATTTATAAAATGATGAGAGCAATCTCTTGTTGGATGGTTTTGGCCTAAAAAAAGCTCAAACGGCACTTGAATACATCTTACTTTGATACATAACCTATGTAGACTTTGTCATATGACTTTGTAAGAGCATTGGATTTAGTTAACCATAGGATTACTCTATGTATCCAATGGCATAATCATGAGTAATTGGTGAATTTTGTTTGCTCCATTTGTCGCTTATCATGAAGGGTTCGTTTCCTTTATGGTCATCCCGATGTCTTCGATTGGCTATTCCACCTTATTAGAGGTGGTGTCAGTAAGGCTTCGAAGGTTGTCAATATGAGTGAAGACATATTTGTTGATATATGGGGTTCGGAAGAGCATTGTTGAAGTTCGTATCCATTCACTCAATCTGTCCATTCATGTTTGCCACCTCCTTCCCAATTTTGACATTCTTAAAGCGCTTATTTAAGATAATTCAAAATAGAAAAGTTGTAGATCCAAGAGTTTTTGTACCGTTGGTTTTTGAATCAACACATTCTAATTTGTATAGAGAAAGTTACAAATATTTTCCATAACTAGTGTAGAATTGAAATTTTTGCTTATTTTTGTGACGAAGTTTTCCACGTGTAAAAGTCACCATTCTGATCCTATTATTTGAATATTCTAGCTTGGATTACATCATTAATACTATTGTTTAGGATGTGTGAGATTTAAGACTTATAGTCCATTCTCATTGATATTTATGGTCATCCCAATGTCTTTAATCGACTATTTCACCTTATTAGAGTTGGTGTCGATAAGGCCTCAAAGATTATCAATATGAGTGAAGACATATTTGCTAGTATTTGTGTCTTTGGAAGAGTTTTTATCCATTTACTCAATTTGTCCATTCATGTGTGTTCACTTCCTTCCCAAATTTGACCTTCTTAAAGCATTTGTTTAAGAAAATTCAAAATAGAAAAATTGTAAATTCAAAAGTTTTTGTACTATTGGTTTTTGAATTGGCTCAATTTGATTTGTATCAAGAAAGTTACAATCATTTTCTTGAACGAGCACGAAATGCAAATTTCTACTTATTTTTGTGACAAAGTTTCCGTGCGTAAAAAGTCATTCTTCTGATCCTATTATATGAGTAGTCTAGCTTGGACTATATCATTAATTCTCGTGTTTATAAAGTGTAAGATTTGAGACTAATAGCCCATCCTCATCAAGATTAATGTGAAAGAGAAATACGTTCAATGAGTTTGTTAGTATTCTAAAGATGTGTGAAGGAGAAACAAATGCAACGGATTTCTCTCTTTATGAATGTTTGTTTAATAAGGTTGTAAATATCAAAATAGGGATGTTGAGAAATGAAAATTGATTTATAGAATGATGAGAGCAATCTCTTGTTGGATGGTTTTGGCCTAAAAAAAGCTCAAACGGCACTTGAATACATCTTAGTTTGATATATAACCTATGTAGACTTTATCATATGACTTTGTAAGAGCATTGGATTTACTAACCGTAGGATTACTCTATGTATCCAATGGCATAATCATGAGTAATTGGTGAATCTTGTTTGCTCCATTTGTCACTTATCATAAAGGGTTCGTTTCCTTTACGGTCATCCCGATGTCTTCGATTGACTATTTCACCTTACTAGAGGTGGTGTCATTAAGGCTTTGAAGGTTGTCAATATGAGTGAAGACATATTTGCTGGTTCGGAAGAGCACTGTTGGAGTTCGTATCCATTCACTCAATCTGTCCAATTTGTCCACTTCCTTCCCAATTTTGACATTCTTAAAGTGCTTATTTAAGATAATTCAAAATAGAAAAGTTGTAGATCCAAGTGTTTTTGTACCGTTGGTTTTGAATAAGCTCATTCTAATTTATATTGAGAAAGTTACAAATATTTTCCATAACTAGTGTAGAATTGAAATTTTTGTTTATTTTTGTAACGGAGTTTTTCACGTGTAAAAGTCACCATTTTGATCCTATTATTTGAATAGTCCAGCTTGGATTACATCATTAATACTCTTGTTTAGGAAGTGTAAGATTTAAGACTTATAGTCCCTTCTCATTGAGATTTATGGTCATCCTAATGTCTTCGATCGACTATTTCACCTTATTAGAGTTGGTGTCGATAAGGTTTTGAAGATTATCAATATGAGTGAAGACATATTTGCTGGTATTTGTGTCTTTGGAAGAGCACCGTTGAAGTTCTTATCCATTCACTCAATCTGTCCATTCACATGTGTTCAATTCCTTCCTAAATTTGACCTTCTTAAAGCATTTGTTTAAGAAAATTCAAAATATAAAAATTGTAGATTGAAAAGTTTTTGAATAAGCTCAATCTAATTTGTATCGAGAAAGTTACAATCATTTTCCCGAACGAGTGCAAAATGCAAAATTCTATTTATTTTTGTGACAGTTTCCGTGTATAGAAAGTTACTATTTCGATCCTATTATTTGAGCATTCTAACTCGGACTATATCATTAATGCTCGTGTCTAAGAAGGGTAAGATTTAATACTAATAGCCCATTCTTATCGAGATTATTGCAAAAGAGAAATACGTTCAATAAGTTTGTTAGTCTTGTAAAGATGTGTGGGAGAGAAACAAATGCAATGGATATCTCTCTTTATGAATGTTTGTTTAATAAGGTTGTAAATATCAAAATAGGGATGCTGAGAAATGAAAATTGATTTATAAAATGATGAGAGCAATCTCTTGTTGGATGGTTTTGGCCTAAAAAAAGCTCAAACGACACTTGAATACATCTTGCTTTGATATATAACCTATGTAGATTTTGTCATATGACTTTGTAAGAGTATTGGATTTAGTAACCGTAGGAATTCTCTATGTATCCATTGGCATAATCATGAGTAATTAGTGAATCTTGTTTGCTCCATTTGTCGCTTATCATGAAGGGTTTATTTTCTTTATGGTCATCATGATGTTTTTGATTGGCTATTTCACCTTATTAGATGTATCGGTAAGGATT
The DNA here is from genome assembly GCA_014182715.1 of Eucalyptus cloeziana. Classification (NCBI taxonomy): domain Eukaryota; kingdom Viridiplantae; phylum Streptophyta; class Magnoliopsida; order Myrtales; family Myrtaceae; genus Eucalyptus; species Eucalyptus cloeziana. The sequence continues at coordinate 4,412,986 of CM024643.1, forward strand.
TGAAGGTTATCAATACGAGTGAAGACATATTTGCTGATATGTGGAGTTTGGAAGAGCACCCTATCCATTCATTCAATCTGTCCATTTACGTTTGTCCATTTCCTTCCCAATTTCAACATTCTTAAAGCGCTTATTTAAGAAAATTCAAAATAGAAAAGTTGTAGATCCAAGAGTTTTCGTACTGTTGGTCTTTGAATATGCTCATTCCAATTTGTATTGATAAAGTTACAAATATTTTCCCAAACTAGCCTAGAATTGAATTTTTGCTTATTTTTGTGACAAGTTTTTCGCATGTAAAAGTCACATTCTAATCCTATTATTTGAATAGTCTAGCTTGGACTACATCATTAATACTATTGTTTAGGAAGTATAAGATTTAAGACTTATAGTCCCTTCTCATCGAGATTTATGATCATCCCAATGTCTTCAATCGACTATTTCACCTTATAAAGTTGGCGTTGATAAGGCTTTGAAGATTATTAATATGAGTAAAGACATATTTGCTGGTATTTGTGTCTTCGGAAGAGTACCGTTGAAATTCTTATTAATTCACTTAATCTGTGCATTTGGTGTGTTCACTTCCTTCTCATATTCGACCTTCTTAAAGTGTTTATCTAAGAAAATTCAAAATAGAAAATTTGTGGATCCATGAGTTTTTGTACCATTGGTTTTTGAATGAACTCATTCCGATTTGTATTGAGAAAGTTACAATCATTTTCCCAAACTAGCACAAAATGGAAATTTCTACTTATTTTGTGACAAAGTTTCCGTGAGTAAAAGGTCACTCTTCCTATCCTATTATTTGAGTAGTCTAACTTGGACTACATCATTAATGCTCGTGTTTAGAAAGTGTAAGATTTAAGACTAATAGCCCATTCTTATTGAGATTAATGCGAAAAAGAAATACATTCAATGAGTTTGTTAGACTCGTAGAGATTTATGGAAGAAAAACAAATGCAACATATATCTCTCTTTATGAATACTTGTTTAATAAGGTTGTTTATTTTGTAAATATCAAAATAAGGATGCTGAGAAATGAAAATTGATTTATAAAATGATGAGAGCAAATTCTTATTGAATGGTTTTGGCCTAAAAAAAGCTCAAACTGCGTTTGAATGCATCTTACTTGATATAAAACCTATGTAGACTTTGTCATATGAGTTTGTAAGAGTATTGGATTTAGTATCCATAGGATTACTTTATGTATCCAATGGCTTAATCATGAGTAATTGGTGAATATTGTTTGCTTCATTTGTTGCTTATCTTTTTGGGTTCTTCTCCTTTATGGTCATCCCAATGTCTTCGATTGGCTATTTCTCCTTACTAAAGGTAGTGTCGGTAAGGTTTCGAAGGTTATCAATACGAGCGAAGATATATTTGTTGATATGTGGTGTTCGGAAGAGCATTGTTGAAGTTTGTATCCATTTACGCAATCTGTCCATTCACATTTTTCCATTTCCTTTCCAATTTTGACATTCTTAAAGCGCTTATTTAAGAAAATTCAAAATAGAAAAGTTGTAGATCCAAGAGTTTTCATGCCGTTAGTTTTTAAATCAGATCATTTTGAATTGTATTGAGAAAGTTACAATCATTTTCTTGAACCAACGCAAAATTGAAATTTTAGCTTATTTTTGTGGCAGATTTTGCATGTATAAAAGTCACTCTTCCGATCCTATTATTTGAGTAGTCTAGCTTGGACATATGGTCCGTGCTTCCATGTCGTGCCCGACACGGTCGGACACGCGGTCAACGCATGTCAGATTTTTCGACATGTGGTCAACCTTTGCCTGACAGTTTTGACACGCGTGTCTGGGAGGGAGCAGACCGTGAGCAACGACGAGAGACGGCCGAGCATAGACTGAGGTGAGGGAGAAAGGACCAAAGGCGAGAGGAAGGTGGTCATGCGGCAAGTGGCGAGTGGCGAGGAAGGGGGTCATGCGTGCGGCAAGGAGCGACGAGCGGCGAGGAAGGGGGTCATGCGGTGAGCGGCAAGGAAGGAGAAGGATCAGGAGGAGGAGAAGAGGAAGGGTCGTGAGCGGCGAGAAGGAGGAGTAAAGGAGCTAGGGTTTCTGAGAAACTCAAAGAACTGCCGCGAGATGGGTCATCACGTACTTTTGGGGGGAGGGAAAGTGACAAGGATAGGTGGGGGAAAATGGATGGTGGGAGGGAAAGAAAAATAAATAAATTTGGGGGTGGAGGGAAATGGATAAGGGAAAGAAGAGAGTGGGTGGACTCTAGTGGGGATTTTTTTTTTAATCAGAAAATAAATAAATGAGATTAAAAAATAATTTCAAAAATAAATATACTGAATTTGAATTAAATTAATTAAAAATAAAAATATTTATTTAATATACAACGTGTCCCAACGTGTCGGAATTCTCTATTTTTAAGAAATAACGTGTCGACGTGTCGTGTCGTGTTGTGTCGCGTGTCCGTGTCGCATGTCCGTGCTACTTAGGCTTGGACTACATCATTAATGCTTTTGTTTAGGAAGTGTAAAATTTAAGATTTTGAGTCCCTTCTCATCGAGATTAATGCAAAAGAGAATCACGTTCAAATGAGTTTATTAGTCCTGTAAAGATGCATGGAAGAGAAACAATTGCAATGGATATGTTTTTTTAATGAATGTTTGTTTAATAAGGTTGTTTATTTTGTAAATATTTAAATAAGGATGCTGGGAAAGGAAAATTAATTTATAAAATGATGAGAGCAAACTCTTATTGGGTGTTTTGGCCCAAAAAAAACTCAAATTGCGCTTGAATATATCTTACTTGATACATGACCTATACAGACTTTATCATATGACTTTGTAAGTGTATCGGTTTTAGTAACAGTATGATTACTATATGCATTCAATGGCATAATCATGAGTAATTGGTGAATCTTATTTGCTAAATTTGTTGCTTGTTATGAAGGATTTGTTTCATTTATGGTCATCTTGATGTCTTCGATTAGCTACTTCACCTTACTAAAGGAATACGAGTAAAGACATATTTACTGGTATGTATGTCGGTATGTATGTCTTTAGAAGAGCACCACTGAAGTTCATATCCATTCACTCAATCTATCCATTCACGTTTATCCATTTCCTTCCAATTTCGACCTTCTTGAAGTGCTTATTTTAGAAAATTCAAATTAGAAACGTTGTGGATTCAAGAGTTTTCATACCATTGGTTTTTGAATTAGCTTATTCCAATTTATATTAAGAAAGTTACAATCATTTTCCCGAACTACTGTAGAATTGAAATTTCTACTTATTTTTGTAACGGAGTTTCTGAGAGTAAAAGTCACTTTTCAGATCCTATTATTCGAGTAGTCTAACTTGGACTACATCATTAATGCTATTGTTTTTAGAAAGTGTAAGATTTAAAACTTTCAATCTATTCTCATCAAGATTAATGCAAAAGAGAATCACATTCAATGAGTTTGTTAGTCCTATAAAGATGAGTGGAAGAGAAATCTATGCAACGGATATCTCTCTTTATGAATCTTTGATAAGGTTGTTTATTTTGTAAATATCTAACTAAGTATTACAACCTCTCTTTTTTTGCGCCCGATCAAGGCGGGCATTTGCAGAGGCTAGTGATTTGGCTAGGTCTATTAGGTGTAGCCCGAACTCTCTCAAGTCCACCAATTCATGACTTAATAATTCAAATTTTTAACTTGTAAATTAATTTTAAAACGAAGTCACCACTAATCAATTTGGGATTGGTCGATTAGAAACTCAAGCGAAGTATCGGGAGAAATACTTGCTCCTGCACAACCAAAGAAACTAGGTTTTTCACTAGTTAATCATTAATGATATTTCGGTACCTAATCTTTATTTAAACCCTAAGACTTTTGGATTTATGAGGGATTTTCCATGCATTTGTGAAGGAAAAATATTTTTTGGATATAAAAAGTATTTTTTTTTATTTTTGATCTTTTTCTAAAAATATAAATCATTTTTTGGCTTTTTCTGACTTTTTTGGCTTTTTTTTTTTTTTTTTGGAAAAAATATGGATATTTTTTATATTTTTGATATTTATTTATTTAAAATATTAATTTATATTATTATATAATATAAAAACTGAATCGGGTTAGATCCGCGGGTTGGGTCCAAACCGGGTCGTCCACTCGGGACTCGGACGAGCCCGCAACGGGGGCCCGGCTTGGGATTTTTTCCTTTTAAGCGTAAAAGCCTGAACCCATTTTGGCCTGATTCATAAAAAATTCCAGCCAACGCGTGTAGGCCCGGCCCAGGCAGAAACCCTACCTGGACACCGACCCGTTTTTGACCCGGTTCACGGCCGTAACCTGCTTTGCCCTACTCCTACGTCACCCGGCGGAGACGGCGGCGACAAGTGGCAGCGGCCTGGTACGGGGACAGTGATGCCGATACGGGCAAGTGGTGGCGGATCAACGGTGGAGGCGGCATGAATAGGCGGTGATGAGGGATTGAGGAGACATCCGGTCCGGAGCTCACGCAAACCCGACGGCCGTGAACTCCGGCACGGGCCGTTCGGAGCAGGGCAAAACAGAGCCCTCTTACCAGGGCTTGACGAAGTGAGTGGTGACAGTAATGGCAGTGGCGTCGGGCAAGCTCGTTGGCGGTTGGAGCGGTGATGACGATAGCACTGTAGGGTTCGGGGACGGTGTCGGGCAGCGTCGATGTCGGCTGAACGATGCCCCTTTACTCCTCAAGTCCGGCATTCCCTCCTCCGGCTTCTCTCAAATTTAGCACCGGGACGACCTCCTTCTCCAGCATGCTCACTCAGACCCGAACCTCTCCCTCTCTGGCCGACCTCTGTTCAGATTTGGGCTCGCTCGCTCTCAGACCTCCCCCGAAGTCTCTCGGTGGGAAGCTTTCGGAGCTTGCGTGCCTTCGACCTTCCTCGGCGTCATCCATCCTCTTCGACGGAGCCTATGACCGCCTATTTATAGGCAAGGGGGGTCCGGTCGACGGAGAACCTTAGCAATCGGCCTTTGGCTTGCCGATCGGTCCCCCTCGGCTGAACCGGCATCCTATCCGAGCTTCTTCATGCTTGGCATTGATGGCGCTCGAGACCCGTCCCTTCTGGCTGACGTCGGTCTACCCCCCTCAGTCGTAGGTGCTGTGTAGGTTTGCAGAGGAAGAAGACAAAGGGAAGAAGGAGACAAGGAGAGAAGGGAGAAGGGGTTGGGTCGCGCGGGCTGGGCTTGTGGGGGCCCGCGCGATGGTAGAAAAAAAAGGAAAGGGGCAGGGCTCGAAGGCCTAGCCCCAGCAACTGCTGGCTTCAGCTTTTCTTTTTTTCTTTTTTGTTTGTTTTTCATTGCTGTTTTTTTTTTTAAAATCCGAAAAGAGGAAAAGACATAAATAAAGAAACTAAGGCCTAATTAAAAATCTAATCAAAATTTAGGTGTCAACACTAAGGATGTTAAGAAAATGAATTATTTTATAAAATGATGGTAGCAAACCCTTGTCGGGTGTTTTGGCATAAAGCTTGAATGCATTTTACTTGATGCGGACTTTGTTGTATGACTTTGTAAGTGCATCGGTTTTAGTAACTATGGGATTACTCTATGTGTTTAATGGCATAATCATGAGTAATTGATAAATCTTGTTTCCTCCATTTTGTTGCTTGTCATGAAGAGTTCATTTCCTTTATGGTCATCCCGATGTGTTTGATCAGCTATTCCTCCTTACTAGAGGTGGTGTCGGTAATGCTTCAAAGGTTATTAATTTGAGTGAAGACATATTTGTAGGTACGTGGGTCTTTGGAATTGCCTCTTATAACTAATTGGCTTAAGCTTTATATATATAAATTTTTTCTCTCTTGCAGGCTTTAGATCTACACTTCATGAAGGCAATTAGTTATAATAGGCAATTCTGAAGACCGCGTACCAGCAAATATATCTCACTCAAATTAATAATGCTTTCCCGGAAATTATTTTCCACGAAACGAACGGAGCCTTAGTATGAAAAATCTCATTTGATTTTCTTAAATAGGCATACACCATTCAAGTTCTAGTGACTTGCACATAGCACCTTGACCTAGCTCTATGGAGGTTGGGACTAGGTCCATCGAGGCTGAGCCCCAGACCCAAGTTTCACGGGCCGATTGATCTAGCGTATTCTTAGCTGTGTGGCCTTAGAAAACCTTTCCAAGTTCGTCTTACTCTATTACACTTGCAAGGATCTTAGAGAGGGAAACTTTGGATATCTTGTAAGATGATACAAATGAGGGAGATGTGACTCCTATATATACAAATATAGGCCTAACCATAGCCGTACATGTTTCCTCAATCAGATGGTGGAGATTATATCTCCCATTCTACCAACTACCCACCTTTATTATAAGAACACTCTAGAATAGTGTACATTTACAATAATGCCTGCCCCTAGAATATTCTTGACAGCTCAAGAGAGGTTCGCCCAGTCTTCATTGATATTTACGGCCCTTCGTCAATAGAAAGCTCTAAACCATGACACAAGCACCCAAGTCTAGGACCCCAACGCCTAGGCATGGGTTAATCGAGGATGAGGCCCACACTCGAGTGCCCAAGATCTAGTCCTTGTGCTGAGACCCAAGTCCATCGAGGTGGGGCTTGACATCTTCGCATCTATGCCTGAGTCCATCCAGGCCACACCCTAATCCCTAGCTCTCGAACATGGGTCCCGCATTGATGGACCGGGGTGCGGGCATAGGTGCAGGTGTCTTGGGCCTGGCCTCGATGAACTTGGGCTTGGAAATTGAGAACTTAGACATAGGCATCAGGGTCTAGGGCCAGCCTTGATGGACTCGGGCATGAATGCCGAGGACTAGACCCAAACTCGATGAACCCTAGCATGATGACTTAATTTATCACTTTTCTGTTTTTTATCATTGTATCTATCACTCCTGTATTGTAGGCAGTTAGTCCCTCTCTTTATCAGACAATCAATCACCCATCGAATCAATTGCTTTGCTCCGACTCTCCCGACAATTTCGTGAACACTCAAACTGGTGGAATTTTCTAAGGGCTCAACAGCTTCGGATAAAGGACCCACTTCCAATTTTTTTAATTTAGCATTACATGCTTTGATTGTCAACATCCACCCACCCAAGCCCGAGGCCAAATTGCCATTTTCCAATTCTATTTGTTTGTCCACCACGGCGGCACATGTTACGGATGTATCACGGGACGGGAAAGGAAATGTGAAACTCATTGTCACCCAAAACGTAAATTGTAAGTACAGTCACTTACAATGACATATAAACATAATTGACAAAAACGGCAATATGAAACATATTCTTGGTCAACTAGAAAGATGCATGTTTATTTTTGGAGATCTAATTAAGGAAACGCGCTTTCCATTCTTATTTAGAGCACCAACCTTCCGTTAGACCGCAATATTCATTTTCTTTCTTGGGGAATTAGTTTTTTTTTTTCAATCCCATGGCCTACTTTTATCTATCAAGTTGCTTTTTCAGTTAGTTGTTGTACCAAACAAAAAGTATTGATTAAAATAAGATAATCCCAAACCAAAAAACTGGTGCTCGATAAATAAATGAGTAATGTGGTTGCACATTCCATCCAAATAATTAAAAAATGAAGTACTCAAAACAAGTCTGTGATGCAACTATTTTATGCTCAATGCTAGCACTAGAGAAGCCAAATCCGAGCGTTTCATCTCGAGTATCTCCAACTCTTAGAGGTATGTAATGTATACGGGTTTCCGTCTGAGTTTGAGTCGTGTGTGCGTTGTATTTGGCCATGGAAAAAGTATAGGGAAATTTTTTATTTCAATTCTAAATCTATTGTATGAATTCCAATTCGATCCTAAACTTTTCAGTTATTCCAAATCCTAAACTTATGAAGAATATTCCAATGTGGTCCCGTTATCTATGATTCATTCAACATAGATGGCCAATGTGTTACAACATGCGCATTTGACGACACATATTGTGTAGGGGTAAGCCATTCATAAATTTTGAAGTGTAGGCTTATACCTGACAATTTAAATTTTTAGATTAATTTTTCTATCATGGAGCTTAGAGTAAAGTTTCAATATCCATGCACCATTTTGAAATTTATCTTGCTTGTGGATATAATCTTACTCAAATATTTCCTATCTCACCTATTCTTTTGTGATATCATTCCAAGTTTTGAGTAAAGATGAAGTCATTCAATTCCACTTCGGATTAGAGTGCATATAGACAAGATGTACAGCAATTTTATTTACATGTGACCTCTCTCTGTTCAATAACTTTTTCGGTGCCTTTCAGCTCAGTTTTTCGTTACCTCGAAAAAGAGAACAGGGTATGAGTTTCCAGAATTCTCCCATGGAGGCATCCGCGAAGAAGAACGTCCTAAAAATAGAAAGATCTAACCCCACCGTGATACTACCAGAACACGAAACACCTGAGAGTTCCCTTTTCTTAACTAGCCTCGATCAAGTGGCTCCCGCAATGGTGCCGTCCGTTTATTCTTTCGACAGGAGCGGCGCAGATGTGATAGACGTGGTTAAGCAAGCTTTGGCCAGAATTCTGGTTCATTACTATCCAATTGCGGGGAGATTAGCTATAAACTCTCAAGGGAAGTTGGTTGTTGACTGCCAAAAGAAGCTAGGAGTCCCATTTGTAGAGGCAATGGCTGATTGTGGCATTGAAAATCTGGGTGATAAGAGGCTTCTCGATTCTGATGTTTTGGATAAGCTTGTTTATAGAGATCCTATGGAACATATACTTGAAGTTGCTCCCCTTCTAACTGCACAGGTAAAGAATTTTTTTTTTTCTGGTAATGCTTGAGAGTGCTTTCTAATCTATGCATTTCACTTCAGATTTTTATTTAAAGATCATAAGTACTTCTTGTTTCCTTCTTCTTTTTTTTTTTTGGTTTTCACGATTTAACATGATAGTGAGTATGTTTTGGTGGACTTAATTTACGTTGGACTAGTTAATGTTAGGATCCAGATTCGTTAAATTTGCTTAAGACTCAAGAGATGATAATTTTCTACTTATAATTAGTTTTTTTACTTTTTTTTTTTTTTTTTATATATATGAGGAGTACCTTTTCATATTAGAAAAACTAGATGATAACTAGTAAATTCCTCCTGTGCATTTAGAAACTTTTCATCTAGTTTACTAACTATCCACATATAGGTAACTAGTATTTTCCAGAGAACTTGCATAAGCAATTTTTCTGGGTGTGTTTAGTAACCTTTCACGCTGAAAAAGTACTATCAATTTTTTAAGTAAGTCTAATTATTTCTCTAGTTTATTAGTATTTCCTTAATGACAAAATACCTGGTCAAATTCGTGGTAAATCAAGTCTAAGCAAATCTTTCCCTTTTTAACGAAAAAATGGAAGTACATGGATGAATCCTCTTGCAAATGTAAGACTTCAGATGGACATAAAGTGCTAAAAATCAATCCACGCAAGATCTTTTTCACATATTTACTTGTACTGCATGTTATGTTGAGATATGTTATTAATTTTGGACGGGAATTACAGGTGACGAAATTTAAATGTGGAGGTTTCACCTTAGGGATTGCACTTAACCATTGCATGGCAGATGGTGTGTCGGCAATGAATTTTATGAACGCATGGGCTGAATTAGCAAGAGGCAAGCCGTTGTCCCTCCTCCCTTATCATGATAGAACCATCTTAAAATCAAGGGTGCCTCCTCAAATCACCGGTCCTTACAACGAATTTGTTCACGTAAGTGATGTATCGAACATGACAGCATTATATGAGGAACAACAACTTGTATATAAGTCTTTCCATTTCGATGCTGAGAAGCTGGCAACCGTCAAAAGAATGGCAACAAAAAATCAACAGGTAAATTCCTGTCTTATGAGAATAGATAGGTGGCCATTCGTATGCATCTTTGTATAATACACGTCAATAAGTTCCAAAAGAATGCAAAAAATACACCCAACACTATACCAAAATAAATTTCCGGTTGAGTTTGTTGCACAACTTTTAAATAATGAGAGATCATTTCTCCCCCAAATATAGTTTTGATCGAGAAATATCCATAGAATCACAGCTTATGTTAAAATCCTAGAAAATACGATATGGCTCAATAGTACGCACATTTTCTTGCAAAATTTGATTGATTTTGATTGTCACATAAGTGGTAAATGTATGAATCTACATATTCATGCGTGTGTCTATATATGTGTGTATAAAGATTTGGTCACAAAAAATGAAATTTATTCATCTTGAATGACAGGTTACGAGCAGCTACACCAGCTTCATAGCACTTGCAGCCTTAGTGTGGCGGGCTCGAAGCATGGCCCTCAAGATGAAACTTCACCAACAATCGAAGCTCCTTTTACTTGTTGACTTTAGGTCTAGGCTAAAAACACCATTGCCTGACGGATACGTTGGGAATGCGGTCGCCATGCCCTGCTGTCTTTGCACCATGGGAGAGTTGATTGAGGAGCCAATCTCTGCTTCTGCGGAAAGAATAAAGAAGGCGATTGAGAGTGTGACCGATGACTACATACGGTCAAGGATTGACTATTTGGACATGAATCGATTAGAGGGGTTGCCCGTGGGCACACTAATAATAAGTTCATGGGTGAGGCTCGAGTATGGCCAGACAGACTTTGGGTGGGGAGAGCCAAGGTTTGGGATTGGTGGCCTACCGAGCTCAAGCTGCATGTTCATGTCAGAAGGAAGAGAGAAGGGCATTGCAGTGATGTTGGGTCTACCACTTTCAGCCATGAATACCTTTGAGAAGCTTGTTTGTGATCTAAATGATACTCAGCACACTAATAGTGGTATTCAAAGCTAGTTTGCAAAGTGTGACCGACTACAAGGGGATCATCCTATTCAACAAGTGAATGATATTGTCACATAAGTTAATAAATCAATTCAGAGTTTGATTTTGAATATTTAGCATAATCGGTCGGAATTCCGAGTATACCTTGTGTCTTCTCATGTTTTTTCAGCTGTCATTGTCAAAGACCAATTAAATAAAATATGATCTTTCTACTTGTCGTGAAGCTTCAATTTCCTTTTTCATCTGTAAGTTTTTGAAGGCGCAGTTGAGCCCCTTCATTAGACACTTTCCCTTTTCTTATAAAACAAGATAGAAATAATAATTTGAGTTCGAGATCATGCAGGAGAGAGCTTTTCAATATGCATCACGGAAATTTATCTAACTACTTAATTGATACTGATTGACAAATCCAAGTTTGTTGACATGGATGAAGCTGCGAAACGATCTTAATTTAGGCACAAATTGCCATACGGACAAATAGATGATGTTAAAGGACGACGAGTTCTACATGCATAACACAGATGACTTAGCTTCTCACCGTATATATGTCTTTACTGAAGGATGAAGGAGGGTTTTAATGTGAGCCCATGTTGACATGTGGCCCTTAATTAAAGATTTTGTGAAGGATATAATATGAATTTCACATTATATAATATGAATTTCACATTATGGGGTAAGGTTTTTTTTTTTTTTTTTGGTCGATCTTACTCTATTCTTATTCTAACGCTCATTTTTAGACTTTTGCTCTGCCTCTTTGTAGGACGTGGGAGTTGAAACCCACTCTTGAAACTATAGCATCCCCACCCCAACCCCCCGAGAAGGTGGGGATTCGAACCCCCCACCTCCCCCTTCCAAGTTGGAAGGGTGGCCACTGGAGCAAACCCCAGTGGTTGGGTAAGGTTCTCTTTTCTCATTTAGAGATAATGACATAAATAATTCATGAACTTTTATTTAATACACATTGTAATCCGTGAACTTTTAATTTGTTTAATGTGATCTAACTTTTGATACACGTTCAATTTGATCTATGTATCAAATTTGAATTAATAAAAAAACAACAATGAATATTTTCATCTAGTTCAACAACTGAATTAAACTATATCAAAAGTCTAAGTACCATAGTTAACAAATTAAAAGTTCATGGACCACATTATAGATTCAATCAAATTTCAAAAACCATTTGTATCATTATTCTTTACATTTACCCCAAGTACTCTTTCTTCTCCTTTTTTTTCCTTGCCATTTACTGTTTCATATAGAATAAGTGCGGTAATTTTTATTAGGATTGTTTATCAGAGTTTAATTTATCAATTAATTAATTTCCTTCACTTGATTTTAATCTGTAATTGAAGTTGACAAAAAAATCATCGTTACTTTCAGTTTCTACTTTGAAATAAAGAAATTCATAGATATAATTTTTACAATAATGACGTATTTACCAACTCAATTTTATAGATGAGATCTCCACATACTTTTATTAATTTGGAAAAGAAAAATAACCTTCTCATTAAAAGATTTTTTAAGCTTATTACTATAAAGAGACATTGTCTTCCCACGTGTTCTTACGTTTATTAAAAGAGACCGTGTATGTTGTACTTTTCTTAAAGTTAAAGGTAGTTGCATGTATTTAATTCCCATATTGAGTGAGTGAAATTATACTCTTTTTAGTCATCAGCTGACGTGGGTCGACATTGAAGTGCTTGCACTCCACGCAAAACGTTCCACGCCTTAACGTTAAGGTCATCGCTCACATGATAACTAACTTAATCTACAACTCATCTGATTTTTCACAATTTATGTAAGTGACAACGCCACTGTCATGACCTCGTCACTCAACCACTATCGCATTATCCTCTGTCAAACTTGTAGTCACTTAGTCCATCACATTGTCAGACAATCTATCACCCATCAACCTCCCATTTTGGTCGGACGTTCCTAACAATTTGGTAATCACTCGAAGTCGAGGATTATTTTAGGGGCTCAACATCTTCTGAGTAAAGACAAGATTTCAATTTTTCAATTTATTCTTACGTTCTTTGAATTTTTTTTTTCTTTTTTTTGCTTTCCAATTATGCTAGGGGCGTTCGACATTATGAAGGCAAAATCAAGATTGGAATGAGAAGGTCAACATTCATCCAAATTCAAGAACTGAAATGATTGCCAAACAATACATTTATGATTTTTTAGACAATTTTCACCTAATTAATGCCATGTTCCCACATATGCATTTTGGACATGGTTAGTAACTAAATGTACAGAAACAGTAACATTCGACTTGGCTATCATTAATAAGTGATTTGTCAATGTAATTGAAGAGTTTCAAATATCGCCATTCAAATTAGATCGAACTAATGGAGGGACTTGATTGCATCACTCTAACAAGCTTTATAACTTAACTGTAATATTTGAAAGTTTATTATAACTCGTGACCATTAATATCAACTACATGGACGTGTATGAATTCGAGCCTTTGTCGAAGGGCACACTAATGTTGAGTCCATGGACGGGGTTGGATTATGACTAGACCGACTTCAGATGAGAACAGCTAAGGCAGTTCGGCATCGTTAAACTGCCGAGAATAGGTTCCGTGCTTTTGGCTGACGGGAATGACAAGAAGGGCATTTTGGTGGTGTTAGGTTTGCCGGTTTTGGCCATGAGTTGGTTCAAATGTAAATTCACAAGCCATGAACAGCTTCGAAAGAGGTTGCTTATCCTTTCAGTAATGCCTTATGCCACATGCATGTTCGTTGTTCGAGATCAAACTAATGAAATACGCTTTCTTTTCTTATTTAAAGCTCCAACCCTTTAAAGTTATACCAACCCCTTGTAAAAAAGCAATTTCTTTTCTCTCTTTTGGTAAACTATAGCTATCAAATTTCTCGATAATCGCTTGACTATTGTCGTTGCACATTCCTCCCAAATAATTAAACAAATAAATTACTCGAAAGGGATCTGTGATGCGGCTATTTCATGCAAAATGCCAGAAGTCAAGAAGCCACAACACAAGTTCTGGATCTGCGAGGAGAAGCCAAATCCTAGTGTTTCGTCTCTAGCGTCCCCAGTTCTTAGAGGTATGCGGGATTTCATCAGAGTTTGAGTCGGGTTTGCATTTCATTAGGCCAAGGAAAAACATTACTACCACCAGAGCTCATGTATGCTCTATTTTTGGGCAGTCTACAAAGGATTCGTTCAGCATGTATAACCCGTCAGAATATTTAATAGACCACATCATCATCTAACAGATTAAATCTTCTAGAAAAGTTGGCCCTTATTTGCTGCCCTTGTTGTATATTTCCAAACTCAATTTTAAGCCAAATCCATCCTAGGCATGAGGAATAGTATTAGAATATTGACATATCAAACCAAGTTTTCATCAGTGGTTTAAGTTTTTAAAATATTTGGCAGTGTCCTACAATTTGACATAATCGAGCTGTTGTAATATGTATGTTTGACAAGCATATTGTGTAGGAATATGCCCTACATAGATTGTCAACGACGGGTTTATACTGCGCCCAGCAATTTAAACTTTTGCATTGCTTTTGCTATCATGAAACCACATTGAAGTTTCAATCTCCATACCCCATTTTGAAATTCATCTCGTTTGTGAATGTGTTCTCCCATATTTTTCCTATTCCTCAACTCATGGTTTTTCGTGTTACGAGTGAGGATGAGTTTTAAATTCCACTTTGAATCTGTGTGCATATTTGCAAGATGTACAGAGGTTTTATTAACATGTGGCCTGTCTTTATGTAACAACTTTGTATGTACTTCTCAGTGCAATTTTTTTTTTTTCTCAATAAAGAGAGCAGGACATAAATTTCCAGGCTTCTCCTATGGAGGCAACCGCCAAGAACAACGTCCTCATAATAGAAAGATCAAGTCCCGCCATGGTCCAACCGGAATACGAAACACCTGAGGGTTCCATTTTCTTAACTAGCATCGATCAAGTGGCCGTTGTACACGTGCCATCCGTTTATTGTTTTGACAGGAGCGATGCAAATGTGGTAGACGTGATTAAGCAAGCTTTAGCCAAAGTTCTAGTTCATTACTATCCACTTGCAGGGAGATTAGCTATAAACTCTCGAGGGAAGTTGGTTGTTGATTCCCAAAACAAGTTAGGAGTCCCATTTGTGGAGGCAATAGCTGATTGTGACATAAAAAATCTGGGTGATGTGAGAATTCTCGATGGTGATGTTTTAGGTAAGCTTGTTTATAAAGAGCCTACGCAAGATAAACTTGAAGCAGCTCCCCTTCTAACTGCACAGGTAAGGAACAATCTTTTTTTGCGTTATTTGTTTCAGTGATGCTTGAGAATGCTTTCTAGTTTATGCGTTTAAATATCATGAAAACGTAGCCACTTATTCACTAGTAACTTTCTCAAAGCCATAAACTAGAAAGTAACTTTCTCAATACAATGATAAACTTTCAATTCTGAGACCTGATTGTCCATGCAACTTTCCCAGTAAAAGACAACTAGAGATAGTAACTTTTCCTAATTGGGGTCACTTGTCCTTCTAACGTCTCAATAAGGAATAATTCTTCGATCCAGCAGGTGTCAGGGAATTAAATACTGCTGGATAATATGTGTTAACTCTAGCCAAATCTTTCACTTTTTCATGGAAATAAATCGAAATAATATCGCATGGATCAACTACATCGACCCTGAATGCACCATTGAATCCGGTGGCTCTCACCAAATGTAGGACTTCATATGGACATAAAGTGCATAAACTCAATGCATGCAAGAACTTTTTCCAGATACTTACTTGTTCTGCATTTTTATGTTAGAAATGTTATTAACTCTGAAGACAAATCACAGGTGACCAAATTTAAATGTGGAGGTTTTATTTTAGGGGTTTCCATTAACCACTGCATAGCGGATGGTATATCAGCAATGGATTTTATGAACGCATGGGCTGAAATAGCAAGAGGCAAGCCTTTGTCCCGTGTCCCTTCTCATGATAGAACCATCATGAGTGCAAGGTTTCCTCCTCAAATCACTGGTCCTTACGACGACTTTGTTCAGATAAGTGATGTTTCAAACATGAAGGCCTTATATGAGGAACAACAATTGGTATATAAATCCTTCTTATTTGATGCGGAGAAGCTGGCAGCCTTAAAAAGAATGGCAACAAAAGACGATCAGGTAAATTTCTATCTTATGATAATGGATCGGCCGCAATTCATAGACATCTTTGTGTAATATACACGTCAAGTCACAGTTAGTTCCAACAAAAATCCAAATACACCCTGATAAATTTCCAATGGAATTTATTGCACTGCAACTTTTAATAATAAGTGCAACTAAAAAGTATACATCAATGAGATCTTTTCTTCCCTAAATTTAGTTTTGATTGTCCAATATATATAGAATACACACATGTTCAATTTCAGAAAATATGATATAGACCACTAGCATGGACATTCCTTGCAATATCACTGATTTCGACTGTCATGTTATTTTCAAATATATGAATCTATTGACACATGCATATGACTTGCGCTTTTAGCCCTCAAGTAAGCTTTATGTGGATATTTGGTCACCAAAAATGGAATCTGTTCATCTTGTGCAACAGGTAACGAGCAGATGCAGCAGCTTCGTAGCACTTGCAGCTTTTGTGTGGCGGGCTCGAAGCATGGCCCTCAACATGAAACTTCACCAACAAACAAAGCTTCTTTTTCCGGTTAACTTCAGATCCAGGCTAAGAGCACTATTGCCTGACGGATACTTTGGGAATGCCGTGGCTATGCCTTGCTGTCTCTGCACCATGGGAGATTTGATTGAGGAGCCAATCTCTGCTTCTGTGGAAAGAGTAAAGAAGGCGATTGAGAGTGTGACTGAAGACTACATACGATCAAAGATTGACTTTCTCGACATGCATCGACTTGAGGGATTCCCTACGGGCACACTAGTCATAAATTCATGGACGAGTCTCGAGCATGGCAATACGGACTTTGGGTGGGGAGAGCCGAGGTTCGGGACTGGTGACGTATCAAGCTTAACCTGCTTGTTTATGACAGAAGGGAGAGAGAAGGGCATTGAGGTGGTGTTGGGTTTGCCACTTTCAGCCATGGATACCTTCAATAAGCTCGTTTGTGATTTGAATGGAGCTTAGTACTAAAATTGGCATTCAAAACCAGTTTACGAAGTGTTACCAACTATCTCGAATGGAATCTATCACATCTCTTTTAATAAATAATTTTCAAGAGTTTAGTCTTGAATACGTAAAATAATCTGTTGGACTTCTGCATGCATCTTGTGACTTGTCATGTTTTTCAGTTTTCATTTCCGAGACCAATTTAATAAAAAGATTATCTTTTCTGCTTGTCGCGAAGCTTCACTTTCCTTTCATCGCAACTTTTTGAAGGCGATTCACCCCTTCATGGTGCCGATCATAGTTGGACGCAGGCTTAGACACTTATCTTTTCCCTTTTTCCTTTTTTGGGAAACTTCAGCGTCGATCGGGAGAGAGCTTTTGAATGAGCATCATGGAAATCCGACCAAAAAAAAGCATAAAAAAAAATGTGATAATTTTTTATTATTTTTTTAGTGTTTAATTTATCAATTAATTAATATCCTTCACTTGATTTTATTGCGTAATTGAAGCTGACAGAAAAATGATCTTTACATTTAGTGTCTTGAAATAGAGAAATTTATTAATAAAATACTTATAATTAATACATATTTATCAACTCAATTTTTTAGATGAGATGTGCAGATACTTTTGTCAATTCGGAAAACAAAAACTACCTTCTAATTTAAAAAGGGAAAAAGAATATACAATAACTTTTAACCCGAACGGCATTATTACCCATTCAAAGGTACAATAACTTTTGGACACCTAAAAGTTTTTAGACACATCCACTTCTGCTTTAAATATATGGTTGTACCATGCATGTCCATCCGCAAGCAATAGAATTTAATTTCCCCGGGCTAGGTCGATTAACATATCAACGATCGGCATCGTATATTTTATCCTTTGGTGTTGCCCCGTGAAGATATTTGAAGTCGATTCATACTCGACTTCCCATTTTCCTTTTTCAAAGGGACAATGTTGACAGCCATTTAACATATGAAGCTATCCTTATGATTCCTATTCTAATCAGTCGTTTGATTTCTTCTTTTACTTTCATAACTACCTCTAAAACAAATGGCCTTCAAGGCCATTTATGTGAATTAACCAATTTTAAACTACAGCTATGTGATGTAAAATTAACGTGGAAACGCTAACAAATCTTGCAATTTAAGGCAATACGAAATCACCAGAAGACTAAACGAGAAACAATAAATGATATAAAAAAATTTATGTGATTTGGTCCGAGTGTCGGTACCTACACTCACATAGACAGCCAGCAGTAAATAATTTACTATAATTAGATAATCAAAGTTACAATCATTCACGCATTCGAGTATTTCCTATGTCTATATTAAGCCTAAACTCTCAGTGTTTACAAATAAATAGTTCAATTGGATTTAAGACTTAAGAGCACAAATCACTAGTTGTTCAAGCCTAAGCAAGAGATCTATGCATGGCTTGTTCAAGAAATGTCTTGTACAGCTCCTCTCTGGGGACTAAACCTAAGGGTAAAAATTCCCCTTTATTTGAGCGACTTAAATAAAAGGATGTGTTTGGAAATCCCTTGTATTGTTTTGATGATGACAAAAACAATCAAAGGCTACTAATGTGTATATTGGTTGAGTATTACCACATGATATATACACAAGCCACAATGCTGATGGTGTCTTAATCAAGTGTGATCTTGAGTGTTTCGTGACAATCGAGAATGCTCTGCCAATATTTGAGGTGAACAAGGTAACATGCATCAAAATGTCTACAAGCTGGAAGGATTCACAAGGTGAACAAGCTAGAAGGACCATAATCAAGGGAGAACAAGCGAAAAAGAATAGAGATGTTTGTGATGGCTTGAAAGAATTAAGATAAGGTGAACAATTGGATGGACCTTAGTCATGGTGAATAAGCCTAGAACTATGATGTTTGTTGGAGCTTGGAAGAATTGCACTTGTGGAGGCGAATAGCTTAGTAGAGTCACAATCATCAATATACTTGAAAGGACCAGAAGATTGAAGAGTAGTGGATCGTAATCAGGACTACAGATTATTGGCTGGAGTGGTTCTTTTCAAATGAGGTGGAAGACTATAACAATATTGATGATCTTGGTGACTTTACTGAAGATGAGGAATCAGCAGTGATGCTGATGTCCTTAGAGGTCTTTGGAAGTCAACTCAATCAATTAATGAAGACAAACAATCCTTGGAAGTTTTTGAAAGCTAATGAAGTCAAGGGGATCATTGGAAAATTGGTTGCATGTCACTCCACACAATTTCATTAGTGGACAATATCAACAAACTGATGATAATCAGTGGTCTTGAATATGGGTAAAGTATTATGCTAATATCAAGTCCTGAAAGGTGATGGACAAATGCTTTTCTAATTGGAACATTGATCATGATGTAACTAGTCGTTACAAAAACTCGGAGTCCACATTAGAAACACCAAAGATGAATCAAAGAAGTTATGGCAATTGACAGGAGACGCACTCTGACAAAAGTAGTCCAACTATAGAAGCAATTTAACTAGTTTAGGAAACTGCCACTGTCAAAGGGAGCCATTCTAACGCCAATAAGCGATTGAGAGCATGATAGAACCAACAACTACTTCATAGAGATGAGATGCAAACTGTCGTCCAAGGTTAGATGGCTATATGTTCAATCTAAGAGAAGTAGTGAGGTTGGCTGGAAATAAATAAATTGAATTTAGAGTCCTCAAGTCTTTTTCTTTGTTTTGTAGCAGCTGCGTGATTGATTATATCTCTATATAGTGCTACTAAGTTATAATATAGTAGAGTCAAATGTACAAGTGTAAGACCAATGGTTGTGGATTGAAAGTGTGATCTTTCATGTGAAAAAAAACACTTATCAATTGTAATTTACAATACTGATTATTAGTAAATTCCAAACTTATAGCCGTCAGTCTGGAGAATGCATGTAAACTCGGGATAAAGCTGAATCCCTATAAATTTCTATGTGCTTTCTTTTATTTCTTTATTATTAGTACCATTCTTGAATACTTATCTGTTCATGAATAGCACTCCTGGTTATATTAAATTATTTTTATGCCTGTTAAGTTTAATTTTGTTATATTCCCCAAAAGTTATTCATAGTTTTCATCCAATATATTCACCTCCTGGTTGTAGTGTTAGTTTCAATTATTAAAAGAAAACCAAGGACGTCCACTGTAGTGCACGACTTTTTGAGAAAGTCCAAATCTTGGTCAACCAATCAAGCTTGGATTAAAAAAAAAACCATCACATATCTTGGGCCCCTTGGTTTAGTTTTTTTTTTTTGACCGTACAGAAGCTCCTTTCTTGATAATCTCTATGCGGTCAAACTAGCATCATTATCCAACCAAATAAAAACACTCTCAAGATATATATTTATGTGTCCTTCAGGAGATGCTTTGGATATCTTTCTTATGGTAATAAATCTATTTATATCCTCAAATTGTGCTGAATTTTGGTGAACGGCTCAAACTCAAAACATTAATTTAATAGTATGTTCTATCAAATCTTTCTCTAGACCTAACGTTTCATGAGAATTCCATACAAAATAATCTCTATATCGACTAACTCATTCCCGAATTCTTCTTTCAACAAAGCACTGATGTCTTAGCGCATCTTATTACTTTCTCTCATAATTGATTATGTTGAATGGGATGACCAATGTGAATTTTAGGGTCGGTTCGTTTCACGGAAAATAATTTTCAGGAAAACGTTTTTTGGATTTTTCGGCGTTCGTTTCATAAAAAATGAATTCCTTGAAGAAAATGTTTTCCATCAAAGGAAAAAAATCTTCTAAAGTAGGGGAAAATGTTTTTCACTTTTGAAAAGTAGAAAATATTTTCCTCACTTGATCTCTCTTATCTCACACCTTTACAAATCTTGACTTCCTTCTCCCCTTTATTTTTCTTCTTTTATTTTTTTGTTCGAATTATTTTTTAATTTTCTTTTTCTTTTTTTAATTCGAATTATTTTTAATTTCCTTTTCCTTTTCTTTTTCTTCTTTGTTTTTTGTTTCCCATTTTCTTCATTCTTGGCTAGTTGTCAAACCAAGTAAACCTCAAGTTCATCATCTCAAACTCACACTTGTCGATTTGGCGAGCCTTGAGCTTGACGCTCGTGCTCGCCAATCTGGTGAGCAGAAAATATTTTCCTTACCGAACATTAGAAAATATTTTCCGAAACATTTTTAGGTTTTAGCCGAACACCAGAAAATATTGTCATTTTCCTAGAAAATGACTTCTAGGAAAATATTTTCCGGAAATTGCTCATTTTCCGCGAAACAAATGGACCCTTAGTATGTTTTTTTTTTCTTCATTTGTTGTCCTTATCACCGTTTAATATCAATTTGACCAAACGAGATTTTGCTTGTGTAATGGTTCAATTTCCTTTTCTATTCCAAGTAAAAATTAATAGAACCAGCTATAATTTTCTGCTTTCTAACTTGGGCTAACGTTCATGTGCAATCAGGCAATTAGGCAGCTGCAACACAGCATAAAAAAACACAGACGCCTTTTATTGGTCAAATTGTTGTAGATTCAAAGACCTCAATAGCAATTGTAGTCCATAAAGTCTCTCTTAGCTATTACAAAGTGAACTAAAAAAGGTTTTGGATGAAGCCAAATCTCAATTTTAGTTAAGTCATCTTCCTGGTAATTTATGTTAACACATTCCTATTAAATGATAGCTTTGGCAGGGAGAATTATCAAAAAAGTTCTAAACCTATTATAATTGTACCAATTCAATTATAATTTTTTTTGGTCAATTAATTCATAAACTTTTTACATTTTTACTAATTCAATTGTTTTGGTCAATTTAGATTGGTCAATGCTGACATGGACGTCAATTGTCTTATATGGTACAGCTGTGCCAATTTCCATATCGAATGACTAAAAGTAAACTCTTTGAAGTGCTTGCACTCAACGCAAAACATTTGACACCTTGACAATAAGGTCGTTACTCACATGATAGAGAGCTTCATTTATAATAACTTCATTTATAACTCATCTGATTTTTCAAAATTTATTTAAGTGATAAACAACACTGTCATGGCCTTGTCACCCAACCACTATCGCACGATCCTTTGTCGAACTTGTAGTGACTTGATCCATCTCATTGTTAGACAATCTATCACCCATCGACCAACCGTTATTGCTGCGACGCTCCTAACAATTTGGTAATCACTCGAACTCGTGGATTATTTTAGGGGCTCAACAGCTTCTGAGTAAGGACACATTTTTTAGTACCTTTTTGTTTGGTCGAGTGCACTTTTCGAATTGCAATCTTTTACGCCTAATAGTGCATGACATTACGAATCCACTAACATGATTGACAAAACGGCAACGTGAAGCTATGTCAACGTGATCCACCTGCCTGGAGTACGTGATCTCCAACGTGTTTTTTGGCTGGCGGGAAAGACTGGAAAGGGATTGCGGTGGCGTTGGGTTTGCTAGATTCGATCATGATCGCTTTCCCCAGGCTGGTCCAGTATTCACGAGCCATGAATAGCTTCGAAAGAGAGATTGCTTGTCATTTTAATAGTGCTCGCCAGTTGGAGATCATGTCAATGAAATGCGCTTGCTTTTCTTATTTGGGGCTCAACCCTTTTTTTAATTATTAATACGAAGTTATATCAACCCTTTGTTAGGCTACAACTTCTTTATCCTATGGTCAAACATTTATCTATTTTTTTTTTTTTGGGGGATTAATGCCTGGTGCGCTTGTTATACCAAACAAAAAAGTATATTGTTGGTGCACATTCCTTCCAAATATATTAAACAAATAAATTACTCAAACTGGAATCTGCGAAGCAACCAATTCGTACTTAACGCCGGAACTCGAGAAGCCACAACCACAAAATCGGGACCTGCGAAGAGAAGCCAAATCCAAGTGTTTCATCTGTAGTATCTCCGGTTCTTAAAGGTATGTGGGTTTTCGTATGAGTTTGAGTCGTGTGTGCGTTGCATTTGGCCAAGTAGAAAAAATCATTACTATTTAAGTCCTAACCTTATTGTATGAATTCCAAGTCAGTCTTAAATGTATCAGTTGTTCCAATATAGTCCTAGACTTTGTAGGAGAATTCCAATGCAGTCCTACCGAAGAAAACTCACCTGAAATTACTAATGCGGCAATCTAGTTGTCGTTAATATACCACATTAAAGAAAAAGTAAAAAGGAAAATGACAATAAGTTTCATTTTTCTGAGTGAAGGGGTCCACATCAAATTATCAGCATACCACGTGGGATGGCCAACAATGACTATGCCGACACACTAGCAATTTCAGGCAAGTTTTGCGATTGGAGGACTATATTGAAGTTTTCTTAAAAGATTTAAGACTAAATTTGAATATTGAAAGGGCTTAGGACTGAATTGAAACCCATAGAATGTATTTAGGACTCAAATAGTAATTTCCCTTCCCCAAAGCTCGTGTATAGCCCTATCTCGGTGCTGTATACGTAGGATGTGTTTGGCATGTATGGCCTATATGTTGTAACATGTATGTTTAACAACGCATATTGTGTAGGAGTAAGCCCTACATAGATTGTCAAGCGCAGGTTTGTACTCCGCCCAACAAGTTAAACTTTTGAATTGGTTTTTCCATCATGGAACCAGATTGATAATTCAATCTCTATACCCCATTTTGAGAATCATATCGCTTGTGGATATGTTCTTAACTCATATTTTTCCTATTCCTCAACTCCTCATGGTTTTTCTTTTGTGTGATTTGATATCATTCCAAGTTACGAGTGAAGATGAAGTTATTCAATTCCACTTTGAATTTTTATGTATATATGCAAAGACGTATAGCGATTTTATTTATGTGTAGCTCTCCTCTATTTATCAACTTTGTTTGTACTTCTCAGCACATTCTTTTCTTTTTATTTTCAACAAGGAGAGCAGATTATAAATCTCCAGACTTCTCTTATGGAGGCACCCGCAAAGGAGAACATCTTAAAAGTAGAAAGATCTAGCCCCGTCGCGGTCCTACCAGAATATGAAACACCCGAGGGTTCCATGTTCTTAAGTAGCCTTGATCAAATGGCTCCCGCAATCGTGCCGACCGTTTATTGTTTCGACAGGAGTGACGCAAATGTGGTAGACGTGATTAAGCAAGCTCTGGCCAAAGTTCTGATTCATTACTATCCAATTGCCGGGAGATTAGCCAAAAACTCTCGTGGGAAGTTGGTTGTCGATTGCCAAAAGAAGTTAGGAGTCCCATTTGTGGAGGCAACGGCTGATTGTGACATAAAAAATCTGGGTAATTTGATAATTTTCGATTCTGATGTTTTAGGTAAGCTTGTTTACAGAGATCCTATGGAACATATACTTGAAGTTGCCCCTCTTCTAACTGCACAGGTAAGGAACAATCTTCTTTTTTATATTTATGCTTGAGAGTGCTTTCTATTTGGTTTTTTTTTTTCCCATTAACATGATAGTGAATTTGTTTTGGTAGACTTAATTCAAATTAAATTAGTAACTTCTCATATCAGAAAAACTAGACAGTAATAGTAACTTTCTATTTATAATAAATAGGAACTTTCAAGTTGCTTTTGCATTGGGTAATTCCTTCGATGCATTTAGTGACTTTTCGTCTGATAATATCCATATAAATGTAACTAGTGTTTTCTCCATTTAATTGATGGAGAACTTGATTCTTCTTTTCTGTTGGCAAAGGAACCACTATCAAAGCGTTATTAGTAACTTTCCTTTTATAATTTTTTTTTTCAAGTAGAATTAGTATATTTTTAATTTTTAAAATGTAAATATCATCATTTCTAGTTAGTTTAGTCATTGGTCCACTTAATTAGTATCTCTCTCAATGACAACAAATATTTCGAAGGAGCTCTCCTTGCGTCCAAAAGTAAGAAGCTACTTTCTCAATGCTTTAAATTAAAAAGTAACTTTCTTAACACTATGATAAACTTTCGATAATCAATGACTTATAAAGTATCCATGCAGATAGTAACTTACCCATAAAAAAAAAAAAATAGAGAGAAATTAACTTTTCCTAATTGGTAGAAACTTATCTTGCTAAAATCTCAATTGAGATTCATCAAATCCATCAACATTGTATCGAGTCTAGGCAAATCTTTCCCCTTTTCAAGGAAAGAAGTCAGTGATATTATGGCATGGGTCAAGATCATCCACCCTAAATCCATTTGTCCCAACCATCGGGACCTGCCTTAATGGCCACCCTTTCTACTTGAAAAAGAGAGATGGCAAGTTCAATTCCCCACCTTCTAAGGGAGCTAGGGTGGGAATGTATGAATGAGAGAGCAGAGTTTTGTAACCTACAGACAACACACAACATACATAGTGACTTATAAAATAGATATAGGATCAAACCAAAAAAAAAAAAAAAAAAAAAAAACAATCCATTTGCACCATCGAATCCAGTAGTACTAATTGAGTGCAAGAATTCGAATGTACAAGGAGGTTTTATTTATTCGTGAAAATGATTAATTCAAAAATATTTTCTTAAAAATAATCATTTGTATCGCTTGAAATTATTTGCCCATGAAAAATATTTTCATTATCGACAGCAAAATTTATGTCTAAATATTTCATGGACAATGAAATTTTTTTAATTCATTTATATTTGTAAACAATATAAGCGAATAATTTCAAAAAAATGATTTACAAATCATTCATTTTCCACGAAATAAATTGAGTTAAAGTGCATAAACTTAATCCATGCAAGAACTTAATCACATGACAACTACCTATTTCTATTCCAGAAACAATTTTTTTATTCCAGACTTGTTTCTGGAATAAAAATATGCTTTTTAAACCTATTTTTTTTTTCTATTTCTGAAATAGATTATTGTTCCAGAAATAGGTTTGTAATAGAAATCAGAAGTAAAAATTTTCTACTTTTCTATTTCTGGAACAGAAATGAGAAATAAAAACTCTTTTCATCGTTCGTCAACCGGTTCTTTATTCGTCACCGTCTACCACTGCCCGTTGGTAGCTCGCCACCGGTTGTCGGTTGCTGACCGCTGCCAGCCGGCCGGTCGTTGCCGGTCGCCGCCGGTCGACTGTCGCCAGTCGCCGGCCGCTGGTTGCCGCTGATCGCCGATCCACCGTCGCCCGAAAATAAAAAATATTGTGTCGTTATCAAACGAATTTTTATTTTTAGAATAGATATCTTATGTTGTTATCAAACAGTTATTTTTGCTTAGAAAATCTTCTAGAAATAGAAATAGAAAAATCTATTTCTCTTCCAAAACCTATTTCTGGAACAGAATGGTTATCATTCATCCCATATTCATTTGTTCTGCATTTTATGTTGAGATATTATTTACTTTGGAGACATATCACAGGTGACGAAATTCAGATGTGGAGGTTTCACTTTAGGGATCGCACTTAGTCATTGCATGGCAGATGGTGTGTCGGCAATGAATTTTATGAACGCATGGGCTGAAATAGCAAGAGGCAAGCCTTTATCCCTCGTCCCTTGTCATGATAGAACTGTCTTAAAATCAAGGTTGCCTCCTCGAATCACCGGTCCTTACAACGAGTTTGTTCACATAAGTGATGTATCAAACATGGCGGTATTATATGAGGAGCAACAATTCGTACAAAAGTCTTTCCACTTTGATGCTGAGAAGCTGGCCATCTTAAAAATAATGGCAACAAAAGATGAACAGGTGAATCTCCATATTTACGATAATTAGTGTCAATTCATAGACATCTTTGCATAATGTACAAGTCCATTCACAATTAGTTCCGAAAGAATTCCGAATACACCCAATATTATATCAAAATAAATTTCCAAAAGAATTCCTACTCATCTTGAACCACAGGCAACAGGCAGTCGCTCCAACTTCATAGCACTTGCAGCCTTCGTGTGGCGGGCTCGAAGCGTGGCCCTCAAGATGAAACTTCACCAACAATCAAAACTTCTTTTAGCAGTCAATTTCAGGTATAGGCTAACACCACCATTGCCCGACGGCTACTTTGGGAACGCTGTGGCCTTGCCCTGCTGTCTCTGCACCATCGGAGAGTTGATTGAGGAGCCAATCTCTGCTTCCGCGACGAGAATAAAGAAGGTGATCGAGAGCGTGACCGACAACTACATTCGATCAAGAATTGACTATTTGGACATGTATCGATACGAGGGTTTTCCTCTGGGCACGCTAGTAATAACTTCATGGACGGGGCTCGAGTATGGCTACACGGACTTTGGATGGGGAGAGCCGAGGTTCGGGATGGGTGACCTACTAAGGGAAACCTGCTTGTTTATGACAGAAGGGAAAGAGAAAGAGAAAGGCATAACGGTGGTGTTGGGTTTGCCCCTTTCAGCCATGAACACCTTTGAGAAGCTTGTTTGTGATCTGAACAAGGCTTAGTACCCTAATATTGGTATTCAAAATTGGTTTACAAAGTGTGACCAACCACAAGTGGACCATTATATTCACACCCAAACGGAATCCATCATATTATTTAATGAATCAATTTTAAGGGTTTTGTCTCAAATGTCCAAATAATCAGTTGCAATTCTGAATATATCTCGTAACTTCTCATGTTTGTTTTTCGTTACCATTGTGTAAGACCAATTCAATAAAACATTCTCTCCACCATTACCACTTTTCATTATCAACAATCACTTCTCTTTTTATGTCAACAATCACTCTTTTTCACATCCAACAATCATGTCTTTTCATGAGAATAGACAATTTCAAAAACTACTACCCACCTCGCGGAAGGTTAGCCAAAGACTCTCGAGGGAGGATGGTCGTTGATTACCAGAGAAGTTAGAAGTTCCCTTTGTGGAGGCAACGGAAAATTGTGACATTGAAAATCTGGTTGATGTACGAGCAATAAATTCTGAGGATTCAAGAAAGGTTGTTCACAAAGATCCTACCGAAAATATACTTGAAGTTACACCCCTTCTAACTAGGGGTTTCAAAAAGAAACGCCTGAATCGAAATTCAAAAACAACTCATTATGTCGTAAGACCCAGGCAGAATTCACCGTAGGTTCAAGAATTTCCTCTTTTTCGTGTGTCCTGTTGACACCTAAATTTTGGCGATTTAGTTTATTTATTTTATTGCATAGAAAATTAGGGGTTAATTTTATTAATTGCATAGCATATAGATTTAGTTTGCATTTTATTGGACTGGTAGCGGATGAGTTCAAATTAGATGGATTAGGCCCATGAAACGAGCAAGTCGGCTCAAGCCCATATTTTTAATGATTGAAAATTATCTCGTGAAAAAATGGGAATTTGAAATTTTTGAGATGCGATTGGATTTTTTTTAGTATATCTTTGGATAAGGCAGATGTGTGAAAATATATTGCAATATATTTTTGCAAGATTTGGATTTAAGGAAAAATTTTATCGTAATCTTGAGCCCTTATCAATATGTGACAAAATTGGTGAAAAAATATTATGGATATGGATTCGAAGAAGAAATTGAGATCCTAATTTTTCACATATAAAAGAGGATGTGAGTATGTTTTTTTCCGGGGGCGGGCGGCGCACAATTGAGAGTATACGGCCACAGTTCGTGAAATAAGAAATCACGTAAGAGCGAGAGAGAGATCTCAGCCAGCTTTCAGCGGAGACAACTCTCCACGCCAATGCCCTCTCGACAACTTGCAGAATTTCTATTTTTTTTTCGAAGGTTATCTGAAGCTCTCGCTGACCGCATCGTGAGCATCATCGAGCGCCGCAAGCACCACGGCTGGGTCACCGTTTAGCCGTGAGTCTCGACGAGGTCTCGCTGCCTATCCGTGAACCATCACCGCTCGCCACCGACAATCTCCAGGACTTACAATACAACGACGATCCATAGAGAGCAAAAGAGGAGAAATTGTGAGCGTGGCAGCCATAAAAGGAGACAATCAGGCAATCTCCCGCACGTGCTCATATTAATAAATTGAAGTATTGTTGGGAGGAGGCCTGTCTTGGAATTTGAAATCTTCTTTCCACGGCTTGAGGTGTGGAATTTCGATGAGTGGGTTTCTCTGGGTCCAAGAAAATCGTGAATTAGGGGAGGAGTAACAGCCACCTGCCGCTTCACACCTTGCCAGATTGAAGGAAACACTACACTAGTCGTCCATGCTTGTGTAGTGTTGTCCTCTTACGGCCACGACGAGCTACAATTGTAGCCAGATCTTCTTGCTTCGCAACCGAGACCCCACTGACTACGTTCAGCAAAGATATCATCACGAGCGAGCTGTGCACCATCATCCGAGAACTCAAGTCCTGTGACGATTCGCTCGCGAACCGTGAGCTACTCTTGGGCTCCTCATCACGCGGTCCGTGACTTGCGACGACCAGCTGCGAGCTACCCACCGTCTACAGCGAATCGCCACCGCGAGCCACCGAGCTTAGCTTCACCACGTCGAGTCACGAGAATCCGAATTTTGAAGGTCGATATTCGAACTAGGTGAAAACTTTATCTATTTCGATTTTCGAATATTTCGTTTCCTTATTTGAAATATCGTTGATGCACATTATTTAAATTCTCGATATGCTATCGTATCCGTAATCTCGAGTAGCCTTTTAAATTAGGGATTAATCCCTAATTTCATAACGTGCATACGATTGACAGTCCGATTTCGTGCTCGAAATATGACTGTCAATCGCACAAAATATCGTCAATCCGATCTCATGCTCGAGATTCGATTCGCGGTTTAATTAAAATTGACCAACCCGATCTCATGCACGAGATATGGTTCGTCGATTTTATGGATATTGATCTTATTTTGTTGGATGTGTTGTCGTGTCGTTTGAGTCGGTTTTGTTTTTGTAAAAAATTGAGTTAGATTAGGTTTATCGTCTTAGGGTTATCTTACATATCTAGAATAGGAGATTTATTTATTTCAAATTTTTGAAAAAATGAAAAATCCAAAAAAAATGCATTTATTTAGGATGTTAGTTTTTTTAAATTATACGTTTAAATATGTGTCAATTTTAATTTCGAATTTCATAAAGAAAAAGAAAAATCAGAATTAGAACATTCTTTGCTTGTCATTACATATTAGATAGAATTGCATGTTTAATTTTAAGTCTAGATAGATTTTGAGATAGATTACATTATAGATTAGGAACTTTCAACTTAAGATAACATCATTAAGATTTGACCTAATTCAATTCTTCATGTAAGTTGGATAGAATTTTAATCTAGCTAGATAATTTTTGCATTTTTCTTAATTTCGAATTTCATGAAAAATACAAAAAAAATTGTCTTAGGGTAGATTCATTTCATTATCTAGGATAGAATGCATGCCTGTTTTAGTTATGTGCAAGTCATCATGAAATGCACATCATTTAGTCATTGTTGCTAGGGTCATTTAATTAGAAATTGTCCGTCATTAGAATTAAGTCATTTTTGTTAATTTAGATCGCATATTTAATTATTGCATATTTATTAAAAAATCATTAGTTTTTTTTTACTCATTCATATAGTTTAGGTCATTCGGTCATATTGCCATATTATTTCATGTTAGATTAGTAGCATGCATTACATAAGACATTTTTTTCATTAAATAAGAGAAAATCCTGAAAAATAAATTGCTTGTTAATTAGAAATCATATCTAAGATTGCTAATGTGAATTATGATCTAACAACGCAGATGCTTTCGTTACTTTGAGATAAGTCATGCATTATTTAATTACTTTCCTAAGTGTTAAATTGGTAGTATGCGCACCTACATGATCGCCTCACATATTAGGAAAGTGAATTAAAATCAATTTAAGTTGCCTGCAAAACATTTTTTCGAAATAAAAAGAGAAAGGTACCGAAAGGGCACTAAGATAGTCTAGTGTAACCAAGTCCTCGTACCCAAAATCTCTGGTTTGTAGGAGTAAAATGATTCTCCCATTATTTTACTTAGATGTCTAATTGACCTACCACAAATTGATTAGTGGCGACTCCCTTTTGCATGCTAGATATTTGAATTTAAGTCGTGAGTTGGTATGGGCTTGGGAGAGTCCGAGCTAAGTCTAAACTTAGCAATCCATTAGCCTAATTTTAGGTGGTGCACCCGAAAAATTGGTCGCGACACGTCCCCAAAGTGCTCTCTGTTCAGCTCGTCAGACGTCACTGTGCAGCATAAAAAGCAAAGAATTCTCTTGCGGCCTTGAAACGTAAATCGTGTGCTCTCTAAGGAATTTCACCCGAGAGTAGTGGGAATTTCACGCACCAAATTCCATCAACCGTCAGAACTTTTCTAGTTGACATCCAGTCGATTTTATTTACGAATTCAAACTCGATATATAATTTAACATCATCGTCATCGGATCATATCCATGAAATATGCATTCCTTTCTTACTTAAAGCTCTAACCTTTATTTCATAATAAACAGATAGGTATTCCCACCATTTGTCAGACCACAATTATATATATTCTTTTTTCACTAAAGTGCCCAGGCGCACATGTTATGCATGTATGACCTCGCAGAATGGGGGGTGGAAGGCCAACTTTCATCCAAACGAAAAGCTTCACCGTTAAGTGAACGACACGTTATTTCAACATAGATGTCAGTAACCACCGGGGATTATCGGGAAAAGTGCCAAAAAAGTCCTAAATCTTTTAGCTTTGTGCCGATTTAGTCCTAAACCTTTTTTTTTTGTCGATTTAGTCCTAAACCTTTTTACGTTATGCCAATTCAGTCATTTCTGGCCAATTTTAGCCGGATTTTGCTGACTGGACGCCGGCCGGGCGCGTGGCCTGATCGCGCGATGTGTACAACTTTTAATAATATTTTAATATTTTAGAATATTTTTTATTTTTTTATTTTATTTTTTCTCTTTTTATTTTTATTCTTTTCTTTTTTCTTTTTCTTTTTCTTTTTTCTTCTCATCTTCTTCCTCTAGCCGGTCACCGGAGCTCAGTGACCGGCCAGAGGTGACTGCCGGTGAGGTTGACCTCGCCAGCCACCTCCCCAATGGTCGCGAGGGCGGCCTCGCGTCGGAAGGTGCGAGGCTCGCCCTCGTCGGATCTGGCGAGGTCGAGCCCTCGCGTCGGGTGGGCAAGGCTCGCCCTCGCCGGATCTGGCGAGGATCGAGCCTCGCCCATGGCCGGCGAGGGCGAGCCCCGCCGGCTCGGCGCGAGCCCGTTGGACTCCTCCCCGGCTCTGTTCTCCAATCCCAATCTTGCCCTAGAAATTTCCTCCCTCCTCCGCTCGTCGTCGTCGTCTCTAGGGTTTACGAGAGCTCGAGGTGTCTTCGGTCACGCGGCTCCGGCCCCGGATTTTCGCTGTTTCTCCGCAGCGGCGATCCGTCGGGGGTGGGGGTTTTGTGATTCTGGGGTTCTTCGAGGCAGCTGGCCTCGCGCCGAGCTGGCGGGGCTTGCCCTCGTCGGCCATGGGCGAGGCTCGACCCTCGCCGGATCCGGCGAGGGCAAGCCTTGCCACCCAGCCGCGAGGGCGGCCTTGCACCGGGCGGCGAGGCTCACCCTCGCCAGATCTGGCGAGGTCGAGCCTCGCTGGCCATCCCTCACGGGCACTGGCGAGGTGGCCGGCGAGGTCGACCTCACCGGCCGTCGCCTCTGGCCGGTCACCGAGCTTCGGCGACCAGCTGGAGGAAGAAGATGAGAAGAAAAAAGAAAAGAATAAAAATAAAAATAAAAAAAAAAAGAGAAAAAATAAAATAAAAAAATATTCTAAAATATTCTAAAATATTAAAATATTATTAAAATTTATACACGTCAACACCGATCAAGCCACGTCAGCCGGCCGGTGTCCAGTTAACAAAATCCGGCCAAAATTGGCCAGAAAGGACTGAATTGGCACAACGTAAAAAGATTTAGGACTAAATCGGCATCAAAAAAAGGTTTATGACTAAATCGGCACAAAGCCAAAAGGTTTAGGACTTTTTTGGCACTTTTCCCGGGGATTATCATATTGACCACTCTTTTAACATGAAAAGGAGGAGATGGAGAGTTTGATTCCCTATATTCTCAAGGCGCTCGGAGTGAGGACATTTAATTTTAGATGTGGGGCTCAACTCACCTGCTTTGCAAAAAAACACGACAAAAGTTTGATAATGAGTTGTGAGTTAGAATAGGATAAATTAAAAAGAAAAAAATGTAGACGTCGCTAAATAGTGGGAAGGCTGACTTATTGATGGGCCATAGATGATGTTTACCAGCAGACGTGAGGGTACCTCCTCGCTGCCGTCGCTCCTTCATACAAAATCTTATCGTCTCTCCACACATAGTGGCAATCTCTCTCTCTCTCTCTCTCTCCGTGACAAAGCTGGTATGCAGAATCCAAGTGAAGCGAAGATAGGACTGCATTCTCAGGGAAAATATTGGGTAGAACAATCTTATCACCTGAGATTTAAGATGGATCATTTAGAAAGTGATACATGGCAACGTTACTGTCGGTTTCTGAATCAATTTCGTGAGTTGTCTCTAAAAGAGCAGTAAGTTGGTTGTGAAAGAATACATGTGTGTGTGCACATGCATACGTGTGAACGCTCAAATCAAAGGGTGCTGAAATTCTAATAGATTTTTCTCAAAATAATCTAGACTTCAACTAGGCTATAGAGAAATAGGTGGTAGTCATGGAATGTGGTGGACAAATGATAGTTGTATTGTATGGTTAATAGAAAGCACAAGAATTTGGTAGAATTAGAGATAGAGAGGAGGTCGTGCTACAAACAAATGGGCTTGAGGAGCCTACACTGAGATACGAACAAACTTAACTCTCCTCCTTCCATTTGTAAAACCAACTAGATATAGGATTAATATCTCGAAAAACCCAAAATTGGTGTACATATGACAAATCTATCATAAACTTATTCATTTATGATAAATTTACCTTTCATTAATTTCAGTGAAATTGGAATAATATTACATCTATGATAAATAGAGGGTAAAATCCCAAATTGGTGGACTCATAAATTATTACATATCATCCAACTCAGTAATTTGACGGTAAAATTTTAACAAAAACTAATAGAGGATAAATTTGTTACGAATGATATATTTATTACAAATGCATCAAATTTAGATTTTTCATGATAGAAAATCTCTCTTTCTCTTGTGCTCTTGTGCTCTTGTGCTGTAACAGCCCTCTCATATATTCATCTCTGTTATTTCTTTGCCAAACCTTTCCCTCACGCAAACATACGCTTGAACATACGCTTCCTCAAGATACTAACAAAGGGACTCGAGAAACTAAAAGAATAATATCAAGGAGTAAGCTACATGAACGTCGACACGTACGAGGGAGTGGCTTGACTGGTCGTGCCACTGCTCAACAGGTTGCTCCGAGGTCTTTAACGTGGTTGAATCTTCTAGAAACACCGCCACACCCACAAGGCCACGCCTCATTACTTCTTCTACCTTGAAACCAAACCACTTTAAGGGATGAGGGTTTCAGAACCAGAATCTTCGTGTTTGAAACCTTTGTCTTAGAGTTGAATCTTGCAAACATGAAGCTTTTACATTAGAATTTCCATTCGTTGACCAACCGGATCTCAATATCAACTCAAACGAGGGATGGTAAGAGGCTTTCGAGCTTCTTTGACATATCCGCCGTTCCGTTTTCTCTTTGTTTATTTTCTTCCTTTTCGTCATTTGAGGTCAGACGGAGCATCAAAATCGACGGTTCTGTAGTGTTTGCTTATTCTTCTGCAATGCAACTAGATTGAGTTTGAGACTTTGTTAAGTGTCCCAGATGCATTGTTTAGACCTGGTCTGATCAATATTTTGTTATTCAAGATATGAGCGTGAGCTCTTTTAACATATGGTGATGGCCGAAGAAATTTCCGAATCAGCTAATTAGGTGATGGGAAGAGGAAGGCGGAGGCGTGGTTTGTCGGACGAGAGAGAGCGGAGCGGAGCGGAGCGGAATCTGTTTCTCGGGAGAAAAAGAAAGCAGAGAGAGCGGCAGAACTGATTCAGTAACGGGAGAGTAACAGAGAAGCGACTTAGAGAGAGGGAAGAGAGAATTTCAAAATATCTTATTGGTGAGCCCAAATGTTGGAACGGCTCTCTGAATGGTCCATCTTAAATCTGACGTTGTGCCTAATATTTTCTCCATCCAAGGCCGTTAAATATCTGGTCCGTGTGCGAGGATGATGTTCAGTCTTTTCCTCTGCAGTGGTTTGTTTGAGGAAGAATGGTTTGCCCTTGAAAATCCTAGTGTAAGCCCTGTGATGAGATTATACCTTATTTACTAAAGAATACAATTTCGCGAATCGAGTCTAAGTCTTTTGAATAATGTAACTCGGGATGTTCCTTTTTTCCACCTACTGAATTAATAGAATTTTTCGACCCATACGAGGATTCCTCATTCTTATTATTGCTTTTGACCTCGAACAGAGAATCGGAAACATAGAAAGGAACGGTCCTATCGAAAATCGAAACCCCAATTTTGAAACCCTTTCGTTGATTGCCCAAGAAGTTAGGAGTTCCCTTTGTGGAGGCAACAGGAAATTGTGACATTGGAAATCTGGTCGATGTACGGGCGCAGCCCAGGCAGTTCAGCACCGGTCACTTTGCGATGACGTTGAGTTTGCCAGTTTCGGCCATGAACAATTTCCAAGATTTGGTCCAAATGTAAATTCACACGCTATGAACAGCTTGAGAGGGAGGTTGCTCATCATTTCAATAATTTTATATAGTACATGCATTTTCATTATATAGAGATCAAATTAATGGAATACGCTTTCTTTTCTTACTTAAATCTCCAACTCTTTTTTCCATAATAACATAAAATAAATTCATGTGGAAAAATATTGGCTTCAAATCAATGGAGTAATGGTTTTGAATCAATAAAACAATCAAATCGGAAATCGAGGCATGATATTATTTTCTTTAAAGATTTATTTACACCACAATAATAGCTACATCTTCTTTCGGAAAAAAAAAACAAAAACAAAAGAAGAAGATTATTATTGAATAAACACGTTAGGTAATTTATAGCAAAAACAAAAAGTTATATTCAAACAGATTATATCTACTGACCAAAAAAAAAAAAAAAAAAAAAACAGATTATATCTAAACAGGTACGAAGTTTAGGATAACAATTAGAACAAATAATAAAATTCGGAATTAAATAAATAAAAAATAACCGTAACTCCTTCTGAACAGTCGCATTATTTCAACCAGACGTCATGGTTAATTTTTTTATAAAAATAAATCCGAATTTTCCAATTAAAAAAAACAATTGTTGGTTAGTGCCAAATATCATCCACATGTGCACTCACATCTTTTTTAACGTGGGACACTATTTTACAAACAAACTACCAATAATCCTCCACTTTGTTTGGAAAACAAAAAATCAAAAATAAAACGTAAAAATTATACAAACAAAATTTCCGTACCATTAATATACATGTGTAAAGGTCTCTTTTGAGTTAAACATTTAGTTAGTCCAAGTATCTTAAAAATCTATCAAAGTGGCAAGTAGCTCGACTTTAAACTTGTATTTTTAAATAATAGAATCGGATATACCGCACATATACTAATCTCTTGTATCAACGAGAGATTCTATATTACTTAGCACTATTATGGCCTTGTATTTGATCCTATTTCATGAGCTCTTTAGAAAACAATCCTAACTTTCATAAGAAACAGCACAATTGCTAAACTCATATAGGTGAAGTATCTACCATGTATTTCTATTACTATTAACACATTACAAATTTGTACTATATTTCATTAAGAATTCAATTCATCCTATAAAATATAACTGACGATACTGACTTTTCATATCAGGGCTGTGTCAGTATCAAATAATCAAATTCAGCAGCTTGTTCTTACTCATTAAACATTGTAACTAGTGATGTTCTAGAAAAATGTTGGATTACCATTACTAATGATTTTAAATGAAGGCTTTTAGCTCCATTTCTTAGGAGGTCATATTTACCACATCTCCTGATAAAGCTTTTGTCAAGGGATCGGAAAGATGATTGCTTGATCTCACATAAACAATTGTTATGATACCATCTTTAATCAATTATCTCACATATTCATGTTTTCGACTAATGTGTCTAGATTTACCATTACAATGTGCTGCTATAAGCTCTTGCCAAAGTGACATAACTATTACAATGGATAGACATATGAGGCATGGGACTAGGCCATAACTTAATATCCAATAACAAATTTCTAATCCATTCAGCCTCTTTCCCAATTACTACTGAAACAATCCATTCAACCTCTTTCCCACTTGCTACTGAAGCAATGATTCAAAGTCTATAGTTTAGTACATGTTTATTTCTTGCTCACCCAAGATATAGCACTTCCAGCTAGTGTGAAAATCTATCCAGCAGTGGATTGTTAATCTCCCACAATTATAATCCAACTAGCATTGATATATCCTTATAATACAACTAAATAATTCTTAAAGAACAATCATAAATTTTTAGTTATCTTAAGATAATTGAAAATTCTGGTAATAGCCCTCCAATATCCTATACTTAGATTACTAGTATACCTACTCAACTTGCAAATAGAATAAGCAATATAAGGTCTAGTACAATGCATTGCATACATTAAAAATCTTATAACACACATATTTAAGTTGTGCTACTGCTTTACTAGTATTATAATATAATTTAGTACTATAATCAAATTGAATACTTATTTCCTTGGAACCAAAAAGTAGAAATCTATTTAACAATTTTTCAATGTAATCACATTGGCTCAAAGAATAACCCCCTCTATATTTTTAGCTTTAATACATAAGATATATCTACTTCACCCAAATCTTTCATTTAAAAAAATGAAAGTTAGATACTTCTTAACCTCATTAAGTTTAGTGATATTGGTTCGAAAAAATAAGCATGTCATCAATGTATAAGCATACTAAAACACCATATCCTATAGTGAAGTTAGAATAAATATACTTACCTACACTTGTACCTTCTCCTCCTACGGAAGGATATGCAAACTCAATTTTTTGAAGAATCACCACTTCCCAAGCAATGGGTTCTTTTCGCTGCAAAAGAATAACCAGAGTCTAAAATGGACAAACTCGTTTATCTCCATGAGCCGATAGAAATGGTCATTGTTAGGCGAGAAGTGGAAGCCAATCATCGTCTCCTTCAGGTGCAACAATTTCGCCTACAAGCCTCTTTTTTTACTCAGGTTGACAAAGGAAATCAGATTTGCGATTGAGTTTTCTGGAGGAAGCTTGATCCAAATGATTAAAATCTGTCTGATTCTCCACCGTACTGATCTCTGTTACTTGTTTCCTTGACACCCACGCTTGAAGCATCTCATCAATTTTAGGCTCAGGCACAAGCCGCTTGTCCTTCATCTCCAAATATTGTTTGTGAGCTTCCTTTGATCAACATGATGTACATATCATAATTTGGATTGCATCCCATCTCCTTCTTTTTGTTAAGAGCTCGAACATTTCTTCCCTTTCATAGAGTCCAGCATCGACCATAAAAACTTCCCCAACTCCTTGCTTCTTTGGATATCGGCCTCGTTGGGCCCCAACACTGAAATCGGTCTCGTAACCAACGTTGTGTGCAGCCCTTGGCGGCAAATAAATCGCCATAAAAGCCAATACCAAAGATCTCGACAAAACCAAGCACCCAGCAACATGCGCATACTTCTCCTTGTTAAAAATCAATTAATCAAGATCTGATTCCATTCTACCCTATTCGAAGAAAACCTGAGTACCAGTTCAAGATTTAGGTGCTCACCGTGCAGAAATTGTCCGAGGTCTGCCCCAAACGGCAAGTGTTCGATTAGAGAGAGGGGAGGCAGTGACTGTGTTCTGGGTTTTGTTGATTTAAGATACCAATGCGGGTAATGGTGAAATCAGCGTCAACGAACCTAAGAGTGTCGTCCCCCTCAGCAATTATGTCCTGATCTCCAACTTCAAGTTAGCATACAATCTCTTCCGCCGCCCCGACGGGACCTTCAACCGTGAATTGGACGATTTTTCCCACGAACACCATACCAGTCAACCTCCTTCGATGGATTGGTCGACCGGACTCCTCAACCGGGTCTATTGACTGCCCCCGAAAACGAGCCCCGCTGGGGGATCATTGACCTTGAGAGGCCCTTGAGCACACAATTGTTGAGGGAGGCACAAAATAGGAGTGGGGCTAACCAGAACAACTCAAACGGTGGGTGCGACTGGGCACGGCGAAGGATCGCCCCTAGGCTGAACTGCGAGCAAGGAACGTCAGGGAGGCTTTTATGGGTACGTTGCTTTTCGTCTTTTCTCCAGCGTGTTGTTCACTGAGTAAAGCCCATGAGGATAAAGACATTCGCTGCGATAGGACACCTCCCTTGACCCGTGAGCTCTCTTCTTTTCTCTCTTTTCCTTTGTGTCAGACTGTCCTTCCTGCGAACTTTCTCTCCCTCTGCCCTTCCTCCTCACACAAGCGCACAATCTCAGCCAACTAGACCGAGGCGGACTCGAAGTGAACCAAATTATCGTGCAATGCTCACGCCACCAGCAAGAGATTGTCCGCCAAGAATTCTCGTGAGCGGCCGAGACACACAACCGGGCAACATACGCAAAGACCTTAAGCCTCACCAGGACCTTCTACTTCCGACAATCAACTCTAACTCCATTTTTGCCCAAATAAATCCTTAAAATTGTTAAGAAAATATAACTTCGAATCAATAAAGCAATCAAGTTGGATTTTGAGATATAATATCATTTTTTTTAAAAATTTATTTATCTCGTAACGTTGTTAATGGTTATCGACAAATATCTTCTAAGATACAATAAAGTTTCAAATGAAAATACTAAATACCAATTCTGGTATTTCTCTGGCTCTCTAGGAACAATTGGAAATAATGGATGTATCTTCTTTCGAAAAAAAAAAAGAAGAAAAAATGGAAGAAGAAAATTATTATTGAACAAACACGTTCGGTACTTTATAGCAAAAACAAAAAGTTACATTCAAACAGACGTAACCTTCCAAGAAGTCATATTTGAATAGGTACGAATTTTGAGATAACCGTTGAAAAAAATAATAAAAGTAGGAATTAAATAAATAAAAAATAATGATAACACCTTCTAAACAATCAAACTATTTTAATAGGACGCTATAGTTATGTTTTTTTTTTTTTCTTCTCAATGAAAGAGAAAATAAAGATCGTTGATTAGTGGGAAATCTCGTCCATGTGCACACTCATGTCTTTTTTATGTGAGACAATGCTGTTTGTTTTACAAACAAACTTCTAATATTCCCATCCTTTGCTCTCTTTTGGTAAACCATATATGTTTTTTTTATCCCACGTGGTTCTTTTATATATCAAGCTGAACCAATATTTCGTACTATCATGTAACTATCTCATATCCAATGGCAGAACTGAAGAAGCCACGACTATAAATTCTGGATCTGCAAAGAGAAGCCAAACCCAAGTGTTTCATCTCCAATATCTCCAGTTCTTGCAGGTATGCTGGTTTTCATCTTGAGTTTTAGTTGTCGGTCCGTTGTATTTGGCCCAGGAGGGAAAAACAGAAAGAAAGAAAAACATTACCATCACCAAAGCTCATGTGTGGCCTATCTTCCTGCTGTGCACGTAGGATTTGTTCGGCATGTATGGCTGATGTGTCGCAACATGTGTGATTGGCAACGCTTCTTGTGAACCCGCAACGTATTTGAAAGGTGTAATTTTTATCGTGCAGGAGGAAGCCCTCCATAGATTGACAATAACGGGTTTATATTCCGTCTAACAATTTAAGCTTTTGAAGTGACATTTTATTTTTATTTTTTAATCTTGGAACCAGGTTGAACTTTCATTCTCCATGCTCCATTTTGAGATTCATACCGCTTTTGGATATAATCTTCACCATATTTTTCCTGTTCATCTACTCCTCATGGTTTTTCTTTCATGTGATTTGATATCATTCCAAGCTACAAGATGCATAGCGTTTTTGTTTACATGTGGCCTCTCTTTATGTAACCACTTTGTTTATAGTTCTCAGTGCAATTTTCTTTTCCCCTCAAGGAAGAGAGCAGGATATAAATTTCCAGTCTTCTCCTATGGAGGCATCCGCGAAGAACAACGACCTACTGATAGAAAGATCCAGCCCCACCGTGGTCCTCCCAGAATACGAAACACCCAAGGATTCCATTTTCTTAAGTAGCCTTGAAAAAATGTTTCCCATGATGGCGTGATCCATTTATTCTTTCGAGAGGAGTGACGCAAATGTGGTAGACGTGATAAAGCAATCTTTGGCCAAAGTTCTGGTTCATTATTATCCACTTGCAGGGAGATTAGCTAAAAACTCTCGAGGGGGAAGTTGTTTGTTGATTGCCAAAAGAAGTTAGGAGTCCCATTTGTGGAGGCAATGACTGATAGTGAACTCGAGAGTCTGGGTGATAGCAGACTTGTCAATTCTGATTTTTTAGGCAAGCTCGTTTGCAGAGATCCTATGGAAGATATGCTTGAAGTTGCCCCTCTTCTGACTGCACAGGTAAGCAACAATGTTCCCCTTCTAAAGATCATAAATACTTCTTTTTGCCGTTTTACTTGGTTTTCTCGATTAAATATGATAATGAATTTGTTTTGGTAGAACTAATTCTCGATTGAACTAGTTGATGTTAGGTTCCAAATTTTTTAAGTTTGCTTACGATTCGAGAGATGATAATTTTCTATTTTCATATGATGAGTAATTTTCATATTAGAAAAAACTAGATGGTAAGTAGCAACTTTTTATATTGTTAATTAATAACTTTCTCGACATGGCAGGGCAAGGCTCAAACTTTCCAGATCTAACGATGTCAAGCCTCGCTTGCCCCTGAAGGTGCTTGAGAACGATGACTAATGGAATCTTGTTGAGTAGGCAATCAAGAGGCTTATGCTAGAGAGAGAGTGTGTTCAGTTAGTATCTCTCTCAATGACAAAAGTATTTCGACAGAGGAAGAAGACGACAGCAGGAAGAAGAAAAGGGAGGGGTCGGGCCAAGGAGAAGAAAAAGGGCTGAGCCTGGGCCCGCGCGGAGGGGGAAAGGGGGCTGGGCGGGAAGGCCCAGCCCCAGCGGCCTGCCGCTTCTTTTTTTTTTTTTTTTTTGTTTTTATTTATTTTTTTGTTGTTTTTGTTATTTATTATTTATTATCCGAAAAAAAATAATAAATAAAATAAAATAAGTCCTAATTAAAAACCTAATCAAAATTTAGGTGTCAACAAAATCATTTCCAAGAGTTTAGTCTAAATACCTAAGATATTTAGTTGGAATTGTGAGCATATCTTGTGCCTTCCTATGTTATTTCAGTTTTCATCATCCAAAGATCAATTTAATAAAACATGATCTCTTTGCTTGTCGTGAAGCTTCAAAATTTCCCTTTCATTTCGTACTTCAGAAGTCGACATTCACCCCCTTCGTGGTGTCAATAGTTGGACGTGAGCTTAGACAATTACTCTTTTTATTTCTTTGGAAATGGCCAAAAAAAAAAAAAAAAAAAAAAAAACAAAAACAAAAAACAAAAAAGAAGAAGAAGAATTTAATATGATGTTGAGCAAAAGAGAGCTGTTGAATAAGCATCATAGAAATTTATCTAATTCCTTAATTTTTCTCTAATCTAATTACTTAATTGACACTAATTATCAAGTGCAAGTTTATCGATATGAATGAAACAATTCATTCTTATGCCATATTTGGGCTGCTCAATGTGGTATAGTCCGTCGCACGGAAGCCGCAGGGATGTGCATTCGTGCCCTTTATGTATCTCATCGTGGTGCTGGTGCAACATATTGGACGGATAATGGAGTATACCGAGTTCTACATGCACAAGATAGATGACTGAAGTTGTCACTACATTTCTATATCTTTACTATATGGAAGAGGATGGTCTTAATGTGACCCCACGTTAACATTAGAGAGCAAGGTTCTCTTTTGAGTTACCCAACTAATCTTTCTTCTCCACGTCCTTTTTTCC
Source organism: Eucalyptus cloeziana (assembly GCA_014182715.1). Lineage (NCBI taxonomy): Eukaryota > Viridiplantae > Streptophyta > Magnoliopsida > Myrtales > Myrtaceae > Eucalyptus > Eucalyptus cloeziana. Next base: position 4,455,628 of record CM024643.1, read on the forward strand.
TTTTTGCTTTGTATATGCAAGGCAAAGGCCACCAAAATTTCGAAATTATATCAATTACAATATATTTATCTTAATTTTTTTTTTCTAAAATATAAAAAATCCCAAATTTATATACAACTGTTAATAAAAACAGTTAAATATTTGCTTGTATGCACGTAGAAAAAGCAAATAGTGACATGTCCAGTAAAATAAAAATAATATTGTTTCGACTAAAAGGATGATCTAATTTTGATGGAGTTAAAAGTTTGCTGTGCTTATGCCACTCTTGTTTTTCAGTAGTTGAATTTGATCACAAAATAACACATCTCAATGGTTCATTGCATTAGTTATAGTCTATAGACAGGATTCGCCAGTGAATCTGTCGTCCCAGCGATCCATCCTTGCTCGGGCTTGCTATTTAAGACAGGCCTCTCCGACACAGTCCTCTGCTGTGAATCTACGATGTCTTGAGTTTCACCGACCCGTCAAATACGAAAACGAGATTGCTGTCCAACGTGTTGATCGGCTTTTGACTTCGCCGGAACCATGCACCAATCGGTCTCTCCGATGGAGGATCGGGTGGGGGCAACACCTAACTCGCCATGACTGACTGCCTCCTCTGATCTCTCTCTCTCTCTCTCTCTCTGTGGCGACCACATCGGCGAACGATGAAGAAGAAGACGATGACCTCGAGATATGCGAAACCCATTTCTCCAAACGCATTCTTGAGCCTCTTCGCACTACCAATTTGTCTCCTTTCTTCTGCTTCTGTTGGTGATTGCCTCGTCCGATCCTCTGACTCGCCGCAGAAACCTCCGCCACTCCCGATTCTGCCCATACCCACCTCGCGGCAGCTCGAATGGCAGTCCGCCTCCATGGCCCTCTTCCTGCACTTCGGACCCAACACCTTCACCGACTCCGAGTGGGGCTCCGGCCGCGCGGACCCCTCCATCTTCCACCCCACGCGCCTCGACGCCGCCCAATGGGTCGGCGTCGCGAAGCGGGCCGGGTTCTCGCGCGTGATCCTCACCGCCAAGCACCACGATGGCTTCTGCCTGTGGCCGAGCCAGTACACGGACTACTCCGTCCGTTCGAGCCCCTGGCGAGGCGGCCTCGGCGACGTGGTCGCGGAACTCTCGAGCGCTGCGAGGGACGCCGGCATCGGGTTGGGGCTGTACCTCTCGCCGTGGGATCGGCACGAGCCGTCGTATGGACGGACGGTGGAGTACAATGAATTCTACATGGGACAGATGACCGAGCTGCTCACCAGGTGAAAAGAACTTGAAATTACCGTTCCGTTTTGCCTGAATTTGCTCATATTTGTGCTCTGGGTAGTTTTTTGGTCTAGTTCCGGTTGTTCATTTGCCAGTGGGGATAGTCCTTTTAGTAAATCGATTGTTTTTTGTTGATTTGAATGCCCCTCTCAGATTAGTATTCCATTCAAATTTAGAATTGAGTCCTTCTAAAGAATTATATACACTTGATGTTGTCATTTTTGTAAATGCAATGTTATTGCGTTCTTTCCATTTTGTAGCTTTGTGCTTATTTGTGTTAAGACACTTGACTCTTGGGAAAGTGCTTGAAGCTGGATTAGCTTGCAGATTTTTTTACTGGAAAGTCTTGTTTTGGTCCGATTATCTCATTATTGAGAGTTCATTGTTACATCCGGAGAAGCTTTGAGGTTGACGTGCTGTGAAATTGTGCAGATATGGGGAGATAAAGGAGGTGTGGTTAGATGGTGCCAAAGGTGAGGGAGAGAAGGACATGGAGTATTACTTTGAGAGTTGGTTTAGTCTAATCCGCCAGCTCCAACCGAGGGCCGTCATTTTTTCTGATGCTGGTCCGGATACCAGGTGGATTGGGGACGAGGCTGGCGTAGCCGGGTCGACTTGCTGGTCTTCATTCAATAGGAGTAACGCCAAGATTGGTGGAACTGATCCTCAGTGAGTTCCATTTCTAGCTTCTGTTCTATATCTCAGTTTGATGGGGTACCATTTAGAGAAAAGGAACAGAGTGATGCTTCCATTTTAGGTTACTAATTCAGCATGCTTGCTATTATCCGTTTTAGAAGGCAAGAAGGAAGGTCAAATGACCAGTGAATCAGCTCTTTCCTCAAAGAAGATATCTTTAGCTCATGTGAAAGAATTTCGTCTGTTCAAATGCCTTCTCAATTTCACCAGTTTAAGATAGTATAGCAAAGAGTGGATTGAATTTGTCAATTTTTGGATAAGTGATCATTTCTAGCTATTTAAAAGAGAGAAAAAGAGCTAGGCCATTTCTTTTCAGACAAACTGCTGGAGCCTTTAACGATTTTGAGGTTGTCTTTACCAAGTGACTTCACATCATGGAAGATAGTTCCTCGACACCTAATTTCTGTTTCTTAAGTGGTGGTTAGATTGTTGTGGATAGGAGAGAGATGTCTTCATCCAATTAGGTCTGCTGTTCTTGCTGTTCATTGCTTTCCTTCTACAAAAGCCATTGAAAAGTTCTAACTTCTTGGTGCTGGATTGCTAATTACATAAATCAGATACTCGAGGAGTGGAGACCCCGTCGGGCAGGACTGGGTGCCAGCTGAGTGTGATGTCTCCATCAGACCCGGTTGGTTTTGGCATGCATCAGAAGTTCCTAAGTCTGCGAGAACCCTTCTCGACATTTATTACAAATCCGTTGGAAGAAACTGTCTCTTGTTACTAAATGTACCTCCAAACTCCTTGGGTCTCATATCCGAAAAAGACATACAAGTGCTTCAAGAATTTAATGAGCTTCGGAGGTCGATATTCGATGAAAATCTAGCCAAGGGTGCTCTTCTCAGTGCCAGCAGTACCCGAGGAGGGATGATGAACAATTCCCGTTTTAGCACAGAGAATGTCCTCAAAGAGGGTATCTACAGCTATTGGGCACCTGAGGAGAATCGGTCAGATTGGACATTATATCTAAGGTTTCAGGAGAAGGTGAACTTCAATGTTCTGCAAGTGCAAGAGCCGATCCAATTGGGCCAGCGGGTTATACAGTTCCATCTTGAGACCCTGAACGATGGAGGAGAGTGGAGACAAGTGATCAACGGCACCACGGTGGGATACCAGAGGCTCCTGCAATTCCCTATGCTTGAAACGCAGGAGTTGAGGTTTGTGATCGACAGATCTCGGGCTGACCCTCTTATCTCTTATTTGGGGCTCTATGTAGATACCTTTTCGATTTTGACAGAAACTTCTACCAATACTTCTCAAACACATGTATATGGAAGTTGGGTGATTATGAAAACCGACCACGACAATCTGTCAGCCACACTGTAGAGTATGTAAATTTAAAGCACGTCTCTTCTGTAACACTCGCCAGCATTGCGTTGAATTCCATATATGAAGATCATCCAGACGGCATCTGCTGAACTCGTGATGGAGCGTTGGCTTGGAAGTTTAATCATCTTTCGTTGACAAATGCGGAATTATATACAGATGGTCATGTTCTTTGAATTGCAGACATTGTAGTTACCTCTTGGATTCATCATTTTTAAGCCCTGATTGGTTTGCCACTGTATGGCGAACTTGAGGGTTTTTTAATAAACAATGATGGCGATTCTAGTTCATAACTGCACTATCTCTGCTATCGCTAGTAGCAGCGCTTGTTGATGAATGTTTCTAGGAAAACGGTGTAGAAGAGGTTGAATCATTTCACGATCATCTAATCTAATATGCAGCCTGTCATGACGATATGCACAATTAATATTTTGATAAAATGGATATTATATAGCCTTTTTCTCCGATATAATCATTAGGATAAATAGCTTATAAGAATTTTCTCGCAATATTTTATTGTCCTTACCGATATGTGTACGAGAAATGACACGAAGAGTCCCTAAATTTTAGTTCAATGTGCAATATTGTTCCTTAATATTTAATTTGTTTAATATAGTCTCTAAACTTTAATTTAATTTACAATATTGTCCCTTAATTTTTAATTTATTTGATGTGATCTCAAATTTTTTATACATGCTCAATTTTACTTCTATTAATTCAAATCTAATAACAACATTGAACAATTTCATGTAGTCTAGGAACTAGTTGAACATTAGTTACATTACTAAAAGTTCATGGACCACATTATTGCATATTGAAATAAGATTCATGGATTATATTGAATAAATTAAAAGTTCATGGACAACATTACACATTAGAATAAAGTTGAGAGACCATTTGTATAATTATAGCCATATGTAAATTTTTTCAAAATCTTATTGATCAAGAGTTCATTTTTTTAGTTTCCTTTTTGCCAAATTTTGCGTTAGGATCAATCAATGCAAAAGGATACATGGACGACCTCTTCTATCATTATTTTCTTAACAAAACTTAATATGAGATAACTTATAAATTGAAATTACCAACTCTACAAATGATAGCGTGTCCATAGTCTTGTAAAGGTGTTTACTTTGTTGAACAAACCAACTTTCAGAATTATATGTTGATGATTTTTCCTACGAATTTTTCTATATATAATCTCGACACTCCTAAACCATCCACGTCGGACTTTCTGATCATATTATAATGTACGTGTGCTTATGTTCTTGAAAATATTTTCGGATAAGTGATGCCGTGAGTAAGTCCAAAGAAACTGCTAAAGATATTCTTCCGAACATTCTCGTACGAGAAAGCTGGATCTCGAAATCCCTGAATAGAAAGGCCGAGAGCGGGTCAAGCGAGAAGAACCGTTTCAAGTTCTTGGTTTCGCTTCGACAAATTCGCCCTTCGGATGCGGGACGTTTTATAAAACGCCTCCCTTAACCATCTCTGCGGTCCTCTGTTTTCCAGAGTTTCGCAGATTTCGCTCTTGCACAAGGCTCTGCAAGTTCTTTCTCTTGCGCAGACCCTGCGGATCCTTCGTTAATCCCACCCAGGTACTTCAGCTGAATGCATGGCGAATCGTTCCGCTTTCGCTTTTTCCGCTGTTTCGTCCGTCTGTACTCGAGATTTGGTGCATTTCTTGTCGCTTGAGTCGAGAGGTTGAACGTGGTTGGTTGATGGAGAGAGCTTGGAATTAAAAGATTCTTGTTGTGACCATCTTTGAGTCATTTCAAGTTCTCGTTCTGGGATTGTGCTCTTTCTTTTTCTTTTTCTTTTTCCGTATTACCGACAGGTATGGCTTGGACACTGCGGCTCCGTGTGCGACGTTTTCCTTCTCTTTTATTGCTTGTGTGTCAAGGGTCGGCTAAATTTTAGCAGCGTAGCTTTCCTCTGGGTTTTCAATGAAAATCTTGACCCAGCACCTTGATTCCGACAGAAGAGTTTGGTATGTAGATGATATGTGCGTTTGCTGGATCTGCATATCTAGAACGGCTTGTCTTCTCTGTGTTCCATTGTGGTTTGTTCCAATACAAAGAAGCATGAGAGATCATATCATTACAAACAGAGTTTAGGTTCATAGCTTTTCATGCCATTGATTCGCTAATTTATAATGCCTTGTGTGCCGTCGCGGGGAAATCAAAATGAAACACGCAGTTCAGATACAATGGAGGAACTTTTGCCTGGTATTTTACTGTTGGTATGGGATTGATATAGATATTAGGCTTCGGTATGACAACTCTGTCAGAAAAGTAACCATTTCTTATTCACCATCTCCTAACTACAGAATTGTTGTCAATATCGGGTTTCACAGTGCAATGGAGAGTTTCCTCTTCACCTCTGAGTCTGTCAATGAAGGCCACCCAGACAAGATCTGTGACCAAGTCTCAGATGCTATCCTCGATGCTTGTTTGGAGCAAGATCCACAAAGCAAAGTTGCGTGTGAGACATGTACCAAGACAAATATGGTCATGGTGTTCGGGGAAATTACCACCAAGGCTAAGGTCAATTATGAGAAGATCGTTCGCGACACATGCCGAGGGATTGGGTTCACGTCGGCCGATGTCGGTCTCGACGCTGACAAATGCAAAGTCCTAGTCAATATCGAACAGCAGAGCCCTGATATTGCTCAAGGAGTTCACGGAAATATGACCAAGAAACCTGAGGAGATTGGTGCTGGAGACCAAGGTCACATGTTCGGTTACGCTACAGATGAAACTCCCGAGCTTATGCCATTGACTCACGTCCTAGCCACAAAACTCGGAGCCAAGCTGACTGAAGTGAGGAAGAGCAAAACATGCCCCTGGCTGAGACCTGATGGGAAGACCCAAGTGACGGTGGAGTACCGTAATGATGGGGGAGCCATGGTCCCTCTGAGGGTCCATACAGTCCTAATCTCGACTCAGCATGATGAGACCGTTACCAATGAGCAGATTGCGAAGGATTTGAAAGAACATGTGATCAAGCCCGTCATTCCACCTCAGTATCTTGACGACAAGACGATTTTCCACCTCAACCCCTCAGGGCGTTTTGTGATCGGTGGGCCCCATGGTGATGCAGGCCTCACTGGGAGGAAGATAATTATCGACACTTACGGTGGGTGGGGTGCTCATGGTGGCGGTGCTTTTTCGGGCAAGGACCCGACCAAGGTTGACCGTAGTGGTGCCTACATTGTTAGGCAAGCTGCGAAGAGTGTGGTGGCTTCTGGGCTTGCTCGACGCTGCATTGTGCAGGTTTCTTATGCCATCGGTGTTCCTGACCCATTATCTGTGTTTGTAGACTCTTATAAAACTGGGAAGATTCCAGACAAGGATATTCTGGCATTGATCAAGGAGAACTTCGATTTCAGGCCAGGAATGATCTCTATCAATCTTGATCTGATGAGAGGAGGTAATTTCAGGTATCAGAAAACAGCGGCATACGGGCATTTTGGACGTGATGACCCAGATTTCACCTGGGAGAAAGTGAAGCTTCTCAAACCTCGCAAGGCATAGAGTTTTGCCTTTACCTGGCCACACTGTTCTTCCTGAATGATTTCTGCTTTCACTTGGATTTTGTGTTCGTGTTCTATTCTTGGTATTAATGGAAGACAAAAGAGAAAGATTCTTGAATTGAAATCAGTAGAGGAGTTAAGATTATCCATAAGAAGAAGCGTCAGATGACATCATTCTTTCATTTGTTTATGTCACCGTGTTCTTTTTTTCCCCCTTGATAAATAATAACCTGCAGATTACTCTGGATTTGTATACCAGGTCGAATTTCACATATTGATTTTCGCTTATCTATATGAGCATGATGTGTGCCCCGTCCAGTCTCTCAACTCTTCCCCTATAGCTAGATAAGGCATGTTATGCGCCACACTCAGAATCATTTTTACAAGCTACGCAGGCTAAGTGGTCAGCCTTACGCACTTGGAGAAGTTTGTTTTGATTTAATGAATTTTGAAATGTAACGCGCCAGTGCAGTGTCTCCAAATCTGTAGCATTGGACGAACTTAAACAAATGAATGTCTTTTATTCTTTGCCTTTTGTTTCCACTTTTCCCGGACTCATCTTGTATCTTGTATTTCTGGATATGAACAAGATTCAAATGTTGGGATACTGGGGGCACTCTCTTTTCATTAAGTATCAGTCTCGCTATCCGCACCGGCCATGGCAGCTTTGCCCGCCATCCAGCTCTTTAGCATTTGTAGAGCAGCTTTCGGCTGATCCATCGGAACCATGTGCCCAGCATTATGAACCTGCGTTTCGTCACACACCCAGAACTGAACTTATAATTTGCCTCTCTCATCTTTAAACTAGGTTGTGTATGGATGCTCGCACATTGCAATTCTTTATGCACGCTTCTGAGAGAGAGAGAGAGAGAGAGAGAGAGAGGGACCTTCAAGAAAGTAAGCGGTCCATGGCTTTTCACCAGTCCTGCCTCGGCACCAGCAACGACAAATGGAACAGTTGGAGATGTCCCAAACCGCTTTTGACCAGACCACCGCATGGCATTAACCCACCGGGAGTTTCCTGCACAAATTAACATCAGGAAAGACATGTCATTCGCCAGGTAATGTTCCGTTTGAATTCTGTCCAGCGTCTACCAACTTGAAAGATCGGGGTTTACCAAGCCAATTGCAGATGAGATCATATTCACCGGCATAAATGAGCACCTTCAGCCCATCCTCAAGAAGTACGGGGATACCCACTGCGAGATTCTTCATCCAATCCTGGCGCATCGCTTCATACACAGCGCTGCTGCACGACACAAAATCTATATCCCCGACCCCTAAAGCATCTCTCACCTTCTTTTGGTTCAGGAGTGTCTCCACGTTTGAGAAGTCGTAGCACAGGGGCCCCTCACAGCTCTTTCGTATGTCGTAGTACTGCAGGCCAATCATCAACATGTCAAATTCACGTAATCAAACGTAAATTTTAGAAAGCTTCTGTCAGGGGAAAAATAGATACATTTATGTTCCCTGTAATGTCCCTGATCTCATTGAAAATACTGTTGCAATCGGTCAATGCTAACTCACAGGCATCTCCGCCCTTGGTAGCTGCACATAATTTGCAAAGATTAAAAGTAAAGCCTCCACTTTCAGAAATAAAAAAGAGGCTTCCGGAATGTTTTAATGAAGCATAAACAGAGATTTAGGGCCAAAAAAGATACCACACTGTTTAATCCCCTGTTTGCATTCTGGGAGCATTGTGTTTATGTTGTCGTGATCGGACTCTGTGATTAACTTCATGTTTAGAGCATAATCTGTGTATGCTTCATACTGGATCTCAGGATTGGTTAGGCCATTGCCAATTGCAAACCCCTGTTCGCGATTTAGAAGTTAACTATGTCAAAAGAAAGAACCAAGTTAATATGTCATAGCAAAAAAAAAATTACCATACAAACATGAAGTACCTTCAAGTTTATGTGAATTCCCTCCTTTGCCTTGTTCCCTTGTTGAACACGAGCAGCGAAAGCAGGAATGTAGTGCCCAGCGTATGATTCTCCAGTTATGTAAAAATCGTTCTTGACAAGTTGAGGATGCGCTTCAAAGAACGCCTGAACATTGCAGTGAGAGGTTAGTCTATCACATGCTTGAATTCTTAACTTGAAAAGTATCCAATCAAAAATTGGGTTGTCCGTAAACACAAAAGTAGTTAATCTAGTACTTAGATTATGATCAATGAGCTCATGTTTACCTGCAAGAAATCGTACAAGTCATTGCCAACACCTTGCTCATCATGCCGAATGTCGCGCTCGTTAGTGGAGTAACTGAAACCAGTTCCAGTAGGTTGATCAACGAAGATGAGATTCGACACCTGTGGGGAAAAAACATTAACAAAAGCATGAAATGTAACATACTTCAAACTAGAAATAGTTTATTCATCAATAACATGTGTTTTTCCGTTGTCTGAATTTCCGTTTTAATTTAATAAGATACGTATTGTTTATTCATTCAATAATTAATTTTATTGACCATGATCGCAATTCCGTTTCTTGTTTGATAGCAAGCTATTGAAGGCAAAAGCAACAGAAGAAGTTGGCAACTGTTTTTCAAGAAAGAATGCTAAAACGAACTAGGCCAACATCATATGCGATAATGTCAAGGAAAAACACAACAGAAAAGAGTAGGAGGACAACGCTTATGTCGCATAATTCAAAATAATGATGATGATGATGATGATGATAGAGCAAAGAGAAAAATCCAAAGAATGACGCAACGTTCTTGGGAGTATTAAATTATGATTAATAATGCTATGATCAGTACAAAATTGTCACTTACTCACCTGGTCCCAACCATAATCATTCCACACAAGAGACAAGTTGTTGGCAATATGAAAGGGCCATTCTCATAGAACAGTGCCAATGAACCGCTACATCCGGGCCCTCCGGTTAACCAAATAACCACCGGGTCATTTGCGCTATTCCGTGATTCAAAGAAGAAGTAGAACATCCTGAAAAATTGGACGACAGGACAATGAGTCGTGACCAGAACTTGATGAATTATAACGAGTTTTACTGACCGAATTCTGTTGAACTTATCGTTTTATCATGTTCCATTGATAACCCCATTAATTTTCCTGTCATCTGGCCTAACAAAATAAGTGTAACAGGTGAATCTAAACACTTCTAGAACACATTAATTAAGTACTAGTTATTAATCGTATTCTCCGTCAATTAAAAAAAAAGAAAAGAAAAACAGAGAGAGAGAGATGGGCTATCGAAGTTAATTCCGAGGCTATCGACAACTGGCTATCGAAGTTGATTCCCAGGCCTCACCTTGCAGCATCGGAGTGCGGAAGCGGGTAATACCCGGCATGGTGACCGAGGTCCTGAACGGATGACCTGGAATCGCCGAGAACTGGGAGCTCAAAGCGCCTCTCAACGATCTTCCCATCAGAAGCCAAAGAAGAAGAATCTTTGTCTCTAATTCTAATATTGACAGCTTCTTTGGGGTGCAAGTTGAGCCCTTTAATGAGCATCTCTGCTTGTGCCGTTGGCGATAAGTTGGCGGTTAAAGATGATGTCTTTGATGGTGATGCAGTAGAAAAGAGGAGGAGGAGACAGAAGAGAAAGTAGTATGGTGAGAGAAAAGTCGATGCCATTGTTAAGACTTTTGAGAGAGACTCTTGAAGTTTGAGAACGATGATGACAAATCGTGGGCTTTTTCAGTGTTTGATGTAAAGGACGTGCTTGATGAGGCTCCCAGAAATGCATAGAGAGAGAGAGAGATTTGTCTGCTTTTTGTTACCATTTGGTACGTCTGTTTTCATGTATCATTCCTTTTTTGGAAGAGAGAAATACTGTCCACATTTATTGCCTGAGATACATTCCCAAATTTGCCGCATGTCCTTTTATTGTGTAGGTTTTGGTTGCCAATTAATCATCGATGGCAGATTATTGTAAAAAAGGCACTTAGTTTAGCAATACTCCCTAGATTCCTTCTTTTTGTTGCTTATGGAATGAATCAGGACAGAGTGGTGATTATGTCTTTACAAATGAATTTTATTTGTACGAAAAAAAATTCGTAAAATAGACCATGAAGACAAGGGTTTGGTTTTCGCAGCTTATAAAGTTGTTGCTGTGGAAGCACCAAATTACACGTAAGACAATCGACTCATAAGCTCCACTCGAACCTCACTTAATAAACCAAGCCTGATGTTTATACAAGTAATGGGAGATTTTGACGACAACATGATCCAGTGAATTCAATGAAGAGCAAGAGAGATAGAGTTCCTAGAAATTGAAATTTAAAGGCTCATTCAAGTGAGTCAGAAAATGACCAAAAAAAAAAAAAAAAAAAATTTGAGTCAGAAGGATTTGTTTCCTATTTGAATAGGTTTCTTATTTGACCAAATTTCTTAATATAATGTTTCCTAATTGCACGTCTACTAGTTTAATATTTCCTAATTTAATGTTTCCAAGTTTAATATTTCCCAATTTAATGTTTGTACAATTAAAAGTTTCCTCGTTTAATGTCTTAGTCTATCTATAAACAGGAAGTGCATTCTCAGTTGTAAGACTGCGTATTTTGAGTTGTAGTTCTTAATGCAATCCAATGGTGGTCAACCTTCAAAATCTTTTTCAAAGTCTACTGGAACATTCTTTCATGCCTAGGTGGTGGAATTCATCCAAAAGTTATTTTCTCGCAAATACAACAAATACTTTCTTTCCATCAAACGCATTCAGTATTCTCACCCACTCACCAAGCAAAAATTAGGAAGCATTAATTAAGAACCTTTGCAAAGGTTGCCGGCAAAATCTTTTGTCAAAAAAGCTTAAAGGGTTAGTAAAGACACTCGTAAGTATTTGCCAAGATTATTTGTAAGAGAGAAGCCTCCCACAGTGCTGACATCGAGAATTTTGTGCCGAGGGACATTCATAGAACAAAAAAATTTAGAATTAGTTGTTCTAACCTTCTAACTTGAAGCATTGTAGAAGGAGTCAAGACACTGTTTAATAACTTGCATTTGATCAATAGAGCCTTCAGCATATAAAATGAGATCATTCGCAAACATTGATTGAGATCATAGGACTTTCTGTTTTCCAGAGTTTCGCGCATTTCCCCTCTTGCTCAGGCCCTGCAAATCCTTCCTCTTGCACAGACTCTGCAGATCCTTCGTTAATCCCACCCAGGTACTTTGGCTGAAAGCATGGCGAATAGTTCCGCTTTCGCTTTTTCTGCTGTTTTGTCCGTCTACACTGGAGATTTGGTATTGGTCGCATGCTCTGTTTGGGTGCGCGATATCCTCAGCTTCATCTTGCAATACAAAATGGGTTCTCTCGTGCAAATCTTGCCGCTTGAGTTGAAAGCTGAACGTGGTTGGTCGATGGAGAGAGTTTGGAATTAAAAGATTCTTGTTGTGACTATCTTTGAGTCATTTCAAGTTCTCTTTCTTGGATTGTGTTCATTCTTTGTTTTTCCCGTACTACCGACGGATATGGCTTGGACACTGAGGGTCCGAGTGTGACATTTTCCTTCTCTTGTATTGCTTGCGTGTCAAGGGTCGGCTAAATTTTAGCAGCATAGCTATCCTAAGGTTGATCTTAGACGACCGATTTCTTACCAATGTCCTCTAGGGTTTTCAATGAAAATGTTGATCCAGCACCTTGATTCCGACAGAAGAGTTTGGTTGTCGAGCGGCATTTAATTATTGATCGTTTGTATGTGGATGATATGTACGTTTGCTGGATCTGCATATCTAGACCGGCTTGTCTTCTCTGTGTTCCGTTGTGGTTTGTCTCAATACAAAGAAGCATGAAAGATTATATCATTACAAAGTAAGTTTGGATTTGTATACCAGGTCGAATTGCACATATTAATTTTTGCTTATTTATTTGAGTATGATGCGTGCCCTGTCCAGTCTCTCAACTCTTTCTCTGTAACTAGATAAGGCATGTAAAGCGCCATACTTAGAATCATTTTTGCAAGTTATGCACGGCTAACTGGTTAGTGTTATGCACTTGGAGAAGTTTGTATCGATTTAACAAAATTTGAAATGCAATGCGCAAGTGAATAGTTGATAAATCTGTAGTGTTGGATGAACTTGAACAAATGAAACTCTTTTGTTCTTCGCCTTTCGTCTCCATTTTACTCGGACTCATCTTGTATCTCGTATTCTGGATATGAACAAGATTCAATTGTTGGGATACTGGGGCACTCTCTTTTCATTAATTATTAATCTCGCTATCTGCACCAGCCAGGGTGACTTTGCCCGCCATCCAGCTCTTTAGCATTTGTAGAGCAGCTTTCGGCTGATCCTTCGGAACCATGTGCCCAGCATTATGAACCTGCATTTCGTCACACACCCAGAATTGCACTTATAATTTGTCCCTCTCATCTTTAAACTATGTTGCACATGCATGCTCGCACATTGCAATTCTGTGTGTGGGCTTCTGTGAGAGAGAGAGAGACCTTCAAGAAAGTAAGTGGTCCATGGCTTTTCATCAGTCCTGCCTCGGCACCAGCAACGACAAATGGAACAGTTGGAGATGTCTTAAACCGCTTTTGACCAGACCACCGCATGGCATTAACCCACCTGGAATTTCCTGGTCAAATTAACATCAGGAAAGGCATGTCATTCACTAGGTAATGTTCCGTTTGATTCTGTCTAGCGTCTACCAACTTGAAAGATCGGGGTTTACCAAGCCAATTGCAGATGAGATCATATTCACCGGCATAAATGAGCACCTTCAGCCCGCCCTCAAGAAGCGCGGGGATACCCACTGCGAGATTCTTCATCCAATCTTGGCGCATCGCATTGTACACAGTGTTGTTGCACGACACAAACTCTATATCCCCGACCCCTAGAGCGTCTCTCACCTTCTTTTGGTTCAGGAGCGTCTCCACGTTTGAGAAGTTGTAGCACAGGGGAGCACCTCACAGCTCTTTCGTATGTCGTAGTACTGCAGGCCAATCATCAACATGTCAAATTCACGATAATCAAATTTTATATTTGGAGAGCTTCTGTGAAAGAAAAAATATGCTGTCACCGACATACGTTGATGTTCCCGGCACTCTGGAGGATCATGCCCGGAATAGCTTGGCAAAACTCAAATGACTTAATACAAGCATTTCCACCCTCGGCAGCTGCACATAATATCGAAGTTTTAATAGCAAAATCTCTACTTCTGGGGAAAGAAAACAGAGAGCTTCTCCGTTGTTTATATGAAGCATAAACAGAGATTTAGGGCCAAAAAAGATACCACACTGTTTAATCGTCTGTTTGCATTCTGGAAGTATCATCGTGTTTATGCTGTCATGTTTGGCCTGCGTGATTAACCTCATGTTTAGAGCATAATCTGTGTATGCTTCATACTGGATCTCAGGATTGGTTAGGCCATTGCCAATTGCAAACCCCTGTTCAAGATATAGAAGTTTATTATGTCAAAAGATAGAACAAGTTGATGATGTCTAATAATAAAAAATTACCATACAAACGTGAAGTACCTTTAGGTTTATGTGAATCCCTTCCTTTGCCTTGTTCCCTTGTTGAACACGAGCAGCAAAAGCAGGAATGTAATGCCCAGCGTATGATTCTCCGGTTATGTAAAAATCATTCTTGACAAGTTGAGGATGCGCTGCAAAGAACGCCTAAACGTTGCAGTGAGAGGTTAGTCTATCATATGCTTGAATTCTTAACTTGAAAAGTATCCAATCGAAAATTGGGTCGTCTATAAAAACAAAAGTAGTTAATCTAGTGCTCAAATTATGACCAATAAGCTCATATACCTGGAAGAAGTCATACAAGTCATTGCTGATACCCTGCTCATCATGCCGAATGTCACGCTTGTCAGTGGAGTGACTGAAACCAGTTCTAGTAGGCTGGTCAATGAAGATGAGATTCGATGCCTATGAGGAAAAATAGTTATTAACAAAGGCATGAAATATAACATACTTCAAACTAGAAATAGTTTATTCATTAATAACATATGTTTTTACTTGGTCTGATTTTCCGTTTTAATTTAATAAGATGAGTATTGTTTATTCATTCAATAATTAATTTTATTGACCATGATCGCAATTATCACGAACGACCATCAATTTGCCCGGACAATGTTGAAGTCTTGTTTGATAGCAAGCTATTGAAGGCGAAAGCAACAGGAGTTGGCAACTGCCTGTCAAGAAAGAATACTGAAACGAACGAGGCCAACATCATATGCGTTAATGTCAAGGAAAAACACAACAAAAAAGAGTAGGAGGACAACGCTAAAGTTGCATAATTCAAAAAAACATAAAAATAATAATAATAGAGCAAAGAGAAAAATCCGAAGAATGATGAAACGTTCTTGGGAGTATCAATTGTGATCAATAATGCTATAATGCTATGATCTGTACAAAACTGTCACTCAACTCACCTTGTCCCAACCATAATTGTTCCACAAAAGAGTCAAGTTGTCGGCAATATGGAAAGGGCCATTCTCATAGAACAGTGCCACTGAACCGCTACAACCAGGGCCTCCGGTTAACCAAAGAACCACCGGGTCATTTGAGCTGTTCCGCGATTCGAAGAAATAGTAGAACATCCTGAAAAATCGGACAAACGCCAGGACAGAGAGTCGTGACCAGAACTTGATGAACTATGACGAGCTGAATCTTGTTTGGCTCACGCGAATCGAAGACATAGATTTAGGAAAGAATATTTATTGACAGTTTTAGGGCACGCATAATAATTAGGGTTAATATTTACTCCAAACTATTTTTTTGATCAAGAAAAACTCCAAACCGATACACCTGTGACAAATTTACTCTGACCTACCATAAAAAAACCCTAAACTTGTATATTTATGACAAATTTACTCCAAACTAATTTATTCAACCGCCAAAAAATTCCAAACTCATACATTTGTAACAAATACACCCCATGTTAAATTGGACTATTACAACAACAAAAATCACAAAAATTATAAACTGTGACAAACATGGAGTAAAATCACAAATTGGTATACGAGTCAACTGTCACGTGCCATTTAATTTAATAATTTGACGATAAAATTTAACGAAAACTAATAGAGGGTAAATTTGTCACAAGTGTACCAGTTTGGGATAAATTTGTCAAAAGTGTACTAGTTTAGGGTTTTTTATTGTCAAAAAATTAGTTTTGGGTAAATTTGTCACAGGTGTACCAGTTTATGGTTTTTTATTGTCAAAAAATTAGTTTTGGGTAAATTTGTTACAGGTGTACCAGTTTAAGGTTTTTCTAGGTATTAACCCTAATAATTATTCTGTTTTTCTATTTCTTTATTTTTGTATTTTTAGGTTTGAAATAGAAATCAGTAAAACAGAAATCTGTTTAATAACGTAATTTCATTTTTCTATTTCTGAAACAGATTTATACTCCAGAAATTAGAAGTTAAAATTTTTAACTTTTCTATTTATGGAATAAAAGTGAAAAATGAAAACTCTTCTAATTGTTCATCCTCATCACCGTCCGTCTATCGCCCATGAGACATAGGATGCCCACACCGACCACCGACTGCCCACCTCCCATGGCCGATCGCTAACTGCCGAACGCTCGCTGCCGGTCACCTGCCGGCAGCCAGATGCCAAACGCCTCCCACCATCACTCGAGAGGAATAAATTTTATGTCGTTATAAAAAAAAAATTAGGAACAAAAATTTTATAAGGTTATCAAACATGTATTTTTGCTCAGAAACTTGACTGGAAAATAAAAATAGAAAAATCAATTTCTAGATAGAAATATTCCAAGGCCTCACCTTGCAGCATGGGAGTGCGGAAGCGGGTAATACCCGGCATGGTGACCGAGGTCCTGAACAGACGACCCGGAATCGCAGAGAACTTGGAGATCAAAGCGCCTCTCAACGATCTTCCTATCAGAAGCCAAAGAAGAAGTATCTTTGTCTCTAGTTTTGATGTTGACAGCTTCTTTGGGTTGCAAGTTCAGCCCTTTAATGAGCATAACTGCTTGTGTCATTGGCGATAAGTGGGCAGTTAAAGATGATGTCTTTGATGGTGATGCAGTCGAAAAGCGGAGGAGGAGACAGAAGAGAAAGCAACATGGTGAGAGAAAAGTCGATGCCATCGTTAAGACTTTTGAGAGAGACTCTGAAGTTTTAGGATGATGACGACAAATCGTGGGGTTTTTTCAGTGTTTGATGTAAAGGACGCGCTTGATGAGGCTCCCGGATAATGCATAGAAAGAGAGAGATTTGTCTGCTTTATATAGAGATATGCCTGATTTTTATTTTTATTTTTTATTTTTTTTTTTGGAAGAGAGAAATGGTGTCTGCATTTCTCGTCTGAGATAGATTCCCAAATTTGTCCTAAGTCTTGCGTAACTTGCATGCTTGCCCTGGTGAAAACATCATAAGCTAGAATTATCATCCTTGATGGCCGCATTTTGCTGCATCAGTGGGCGCGCTTGGGCATCTGGTCTCTGCTTGTTCGATGAGAACGGCGACTTCTCGTGCAGTGCAGCGTCACCATTTGAAGAACTAATGGCGTTGACATTTTCATGCCTTCGAAAGCTCATTTTGGCTCCAATGAAAGATATAACGAATTAAATTTTATGTGGACGGCACTCCTGTTGCCTCTTCAACCGTCTATTTCATTATAATTCCAATCCTAAATTAGGTGGTTGTGATTGGGATTGAAAAGTACCAAAAAAGTCATAAATCTATCACATTAGTACCAATTCAGTCACAAACCTTTCAATTTGACCAATTTAATCCTAAACTTTTTATATTTATACAAATTCAGTCTATCTTGTTAATTTTAGCTGATCAACAATAAAGTAGACGCCAACCATCCCACTAATATTGGTGTGACAATTTTTAATAATTTTTTTATTCTTTCGAATTTTTTATTAATTTTTTCTTTTTTCTTTTTCCGTTTCTTTAACCTTTTCTTTTTTCTTTTCTTCCTCCTTGGATTCCTTGCAATGGCCAGTAAGCCTCGATGGAGGCTCACCTAGGCTGCCAAGCCCTCGTCAACCACTAGGAGAGGGCCACCAAGTCCTCACCAACTGCCGATAAGGGTCACAGCCCTCGTGCAAGGCCACTCCCTTTATAACTTTGACTAGATATGAGCGAGGTTAGCCTCGCCGTGGCCTCACCATAGGCGAAGGTAGCCAACCACTGCTAGAGAAGAAGACCAAGAGGAAGAAGAGGAAAAATAAAAAGAAAAATTTGAAAACGAAGAAGAAGAAGAAGCCTCGCCATGGTCTCACCACAGGCCAAGGTAGCCAACCACTGCTAGAGAAGAAGGCCAAGAGGAAGAAGAGGAAAAGGAAAAAAAGAAAAAAAAAATTGAAAAAGAAGAAGAAGAAGAAGCCTCGTCGTGGCCTCACCACAGGTGAAGGTAGCCAACCACTGCTAGAGAAGAAGGCCAAGAGGAAGAAGAGGAAAAATAAAAATAAAAGAAAAAAGAAAATTTTGAAAAAGAAGAAGAAGCACCCACATCAACACTAGCCCACCAAATTTAGTTAGATGGACTGAATAAGTATCAATATGATAAAGTTTAGGACTAAATTGGTTTAATTAAAAGAATATAGAACTAAATCAGTACCAATTATATATGTTTATGACTTTTTTTGTACTTTTTTCGATTGGGACTCAAATGAGTCTTGTGGAGAGAGCATGGCTACCGCACAACGCCTTTGGCCACATGGGTGTTGATTGGGACT
The DNA here is from genome assembly GCA_014182715.1 of Eucalyptus cloeziana. Lineage (NCBI taxonomy): Eukaryota > Viridiplantae > Streptophyta > Magnoliopsida > Myrtales > Myrtaceae > Eucalyptus > Eucalyptus cloeziana. The sequence continues at coordinate 4,474,067 of CM024643.1, forward strand.
CTCTTGTATAAGCTAGCTAATTGTGTCCATTCAACTAAGTGCAACTACAGATTTTTGGCTCGCTCTCTCCGTTGAAAAGGAAATCCGTTCGGTAACGCTTCTATTCCAAGAAATAATTTCTTTTAAAAAATAATTTTTTCTATATCTATTCTTCGGAACAATTTTTGAATGAAAAAAGGCGTTTTGTAATAATACAAAATTTCTATTGTTGAAAAAAAAAAAAAAAAAAAAAAAGAACATGAACGCGTTTAGTACAATCCATAAATGCTTTTGTAACGTAAAATTTCTTCGCTCTGTGGCATGTCTCTTGCAAAATATGGAGAAAATTATGAACCGATGAAAAGCACCTCCGGCTTGAGGCTGCGGAGAGTATGACTTCGTTCTTAATTTTTTATCTCGCAACGAGGGCGCACTTTTGCTGGTACATTTACGTTTGACATAACTGCAGTTCAGTTCAAAATCAAAACAGAAGCTTCGGATTTTAATGTGGGCCAGCCCAAGGCCCGTACAAGGAGCTAACGAAAATAGTCTCTTGTAATAATTAGCTCAGTTGGAAGAGTGAGGACTGTAGTGGGGACCATCCAACAGCACATCCTTAGGTTGCTGGTTCGAATCCGGCAGGTCTGATGAGGGGAGGTAATTTCAGGTATCAGAAAACAGCGGCATACGGGCATTTTGGACGTGATGACCCAGATTTCACCTGGGAGAAAGTGAAGCTTCTCAGACCTCGCAAGGCATAGAGTTTTGCCTTTACCTGGCCACACTGTTATTCCTGAATGACTTCTGCTTTCACTTGGATTTTGTGTTTGTGTTCTATTCTTGGTATTAATGGAAGACAAAAGAGAGATTCTTGAATTGAAGTCAGTAGAGGAGTTGAGATTATCCATGAAGAGAAGCGTCAGATGACATCATTCTTTCATTTGTTTATGTCACTGTGTTCTTCTTTTTTTCCCCCTCGATAAAAAATAACCTGCAGATCACTCTAGATTTGTATAACAGGTCGAATTTCACATATTAATTTTTGCTTATCTATGTGAGCATCATGTGTGCCCCGTCCAGTCTCTCAACTCTTCCTCTGTAGCTAGATAAGGCATGTTATGCGCCACACTTAAGACTCATTTTTACAAGTTATGCAGGGCTAAGTGGTCAGCCTTACGCACTTGGAGAAGTTTGTTTCGATTTAATGAATTTTGAAATGTAACGCGACAGTGTACTGTCTCCAAATCTGTAGCATTGGACGAACTTAAACAAATGAATGTCTTTTATTCTTTGCCTTTTGTTTCCACTTTTCCCGGACTCATCTTGTATCTTGTATTTCTGGATATGAACAAGATTCAAATGTTGGGATACTGGGGGCACTCTCTTTTCATTAAGTATCAGTCTCGCTATCTGCACCGGCCATGGCAGCTTTGCCCGCCATCCAGCTCTTTAGCATTTGTAGAGCAGCTTTCGGCTGATCCATCGGAACCATGTGCCCAGCATTATGAACCTGCGTTTCGTCACACACCCAGAACTGAACTAATAATTTGCCTCTCTCATCTTTAAACTATGTTGTGTATGCATGCTCGCACATTGCAATTCTTTATGCACGCTTCTATTATAGAGAGAGAGAGAGAGAGAGAGAGAGAGAGAGAGAGAGAGGGGGACCTTCAAGAAAGTAAGCGGTCCATGGCTTTTCACCAGTCCTGCCTTGGCACCAGCAACGACAAATGGAACAGTTGGAGATGTCCCAAACCGCTTTTGACCAGACCACCGCATGGCATTAACCCACCGGGAGTTTCCTGCACAAATTAACATCAGGAAAGACATGTCATTCGCCAGGTAATGTTCCGTTTGAATTCTGTCTAGCGTCTACCAACTTGAAAGATCGGGGTTTACCAAGCCAATTGCAGATGAGATCATATTCACCGGCATAAATGAGCACCTTCAGCCCATTCTCAAGAAGTGCGGGGATACCCACTGCGAGATTCTTCATCCAATCCTGGCGCATCGCTTCATACACAGTGCTGCTGCACGACACAAAATCTATTTCCCCGACCCCTAAAGCATCTCTCACCTTCTTTTGGTTCAGGAGTGTCTCCACGTTTGAGAAGTCGTAGCACAGGGGCCCCTCAAAGCTCTTTCGTATGTCGTAGTACTGCAGGCCAATCATCAACATGTCAAATTCACGTAATCAAACGTAAATTCTAGAAAGCTTCTGTCAGGGGAAAAATAGATACATTTATGTTCCCTGTAATGTCCCTGATCTCATTGAAAATACTATTGCAATCGGTCAATGCTAACTCACAGGCATCTCCGCCCTTGGTAGCTGCACATAATTTGCAAAGATTAAAAGTAAAGCCTCCACTTTCAGAAATAAAAAAGAGGCTTCCGGAATGTTTTAATGAAGCATAAACAGAGATTTAGGGCCAAAGAAGATACCACATTGTTTAATCCCCTATTTGCATTCTGGGAGCATTGTGTTTATGTTGTCGTGATCGGACTCTGTGATTAACTTCATGTTTAGAGCATAATCTGGAGTGAAGAACAGTCCAAGTGTCAAAACTTGGCACGAGGGAACACTTAAGTGCCAAAACTTTGAAAATGTACACTTAAGTGCCACTTTTTTGAAAAGTGGGACACTTAAGTGCCACCTCCAGCAAACCTTACCGGAAATCCTACGTGACAATATTTTATTAGTTTTGCTTGCTTACGTGGCTCGCCAGAGAGCTGAGTTTGCTCTAACTCCCCAAAAACAACGTCATCTTCAAAATAGAAGCCTTGAAGCTGCTAAAACGACGTTGTCTCCCCAAATGCCCCAAATCTAAAACCCTAAATCGGCCAAAATCCCTATTGAAGTGCTCGAATCAAGTCTTGAACCCTAATTTTCATTTGCCCAAAATTCCATCGTCGAATCTTGGAAATGGAGAGCAGGACTCGCAGCAGCTCGTCAAATTCCTATCACCGAAGCGAAGGAGAAGGCCAGCGTTTCTGTTTTTGTGGGTTACCGAGTCCAAGAAGAACATCGTGGACTCGAATCAATCCTAGGATAAGATTTTATGGATGCACCCAATATAAAGAAGCGTCGAAGTGCAAATACTTCAAATGGGTCGATGCGAAGTTCTTTGACCAAGCCACAGAGGTGATATTGGATTTACTTCATAAAAGACATCAATCTCCATCTATGTCCGTGGACGACTTGGACGATGTCGACTCAATGCAAGCTCAAGCGTCTTCAGCTAAACTCTTCAAGAATGAAGTCTCAATGCAAGCTCAAGCGTCTTCAACTAAACCTTTCAAGAATGAAGTTTCAAGGATGAAAATTGAATAATGGTGTTGTTTTGCTGTTTATTATACTTTATGATGAAATGTAAAGCACTTGAATATGAGAAAAAGTTTCTCCGACTGCCATAGTTAAAAATGGTGTTGTTTTGGATTAAATGTAGACTTTTTTTCTTTTTGAAAGATGAGAAGAAATTTGTGTTGTTCCACAAGATCGTTGTGGCTTTGTTGTTGTTTGTGCTGTCATATATATTGTGAGTTACTTATTGTGTTTGTGGGGAGATTAAGGAAATGGAATGATTGAATTAGATGCTGCTTGTACTATGTTTTTACTTGTTCTTGAATATAAACCAATAATGGATAGATGTGTATTAGGTCAATGTGTTGTGGTGGCCTTTTTACTTGAACCAAATATAAACATAAACCAGCAGCAAATATTGGAATTGAATGGAGTTGCCATAAGTTAAATTACCATCACATTCTCTATTTTGCTACAGACCATCATATACACAAGACAAACATGAGTGATTACCCAAGTGACATAAGTTGTATTTAGTAATCACTTAAGTGCTAGTCGCGATGAAAAAAGGATCACTTTAGTGTTAAGTTATTATTAAAGTGATCACTTAAGTGTCACTGGTACTTAAAAGTGAACACTTAAGTGCCAAGTTTTTTAGAATGTGATCAGTTAAGTGCCAATTTTTTTGTGGATTTTCTCTAAAAATTGCGCCCACCACCACCACCGACTACGCCACCAACCATCACCACTAGCCACACTAGGCGCTCCAGCCACCACCGTGCTAGTGGTGTTGCTGCACAAGGTACTAGTGCAAGCTGAGCCTTACACTAGCTTGCACCAGTACACATGGTGTAAGATGTGCAAACTGCACACTTGCACCAGGTGCAACATAAGCCCATAACCCCCACCACAAACCCATAATCACCAGGCATCACCGCCAGCCACACCAACACCCCAGCCACCACATTAGCACCCGAACAACAAACTCACTACCACCATGCATCACCATCCACCACCACCAACCACACCAGCACTGTAGTTACCACCACAGACCAACACCAACAGATGCAAGTAAAAGCAGAATCCATATCTTACAAAAAGTAAAAATCAAATTGACAATCAGCAAGATCATTTTATTGATATTGAAATTAAGTCTCACAAAATCAATGACAAACTAAAAAAAAAAAAAAGATAACCATCCATAGCAAGTTATTATAACGTTTACAAAACTGACTCCTAATCTCCACAAATCCTATCACGTCCCATCTCATCAATTAATATGCACGACGCCCCCTATTCGTGCTCCTTTCGATGGGTCTTTCACTTGATTCATAATTCTTGCACTCTTTCTAACTAGACATGCAACTTCTTGTTCAACCTTCTCAGTATCCACTGACTCAGATGGAGCTACAAATGTCCCAAGCTGAATTGATTCAAAAGGAGTTGCAACTGTCCCAAGCCGAATTAAATCAGATGGACCTGCAATTGGGTTCTTGCTCTTCTTTCTTGTTGGCGCAGTTGATGTTTTCTTTTTTGTTGGTGCAGCCGTTGATTCTTGAGTTGGGCCTGAGATAATAACCTCTGAACTTCTCCCAAGCTACAAAAAGACAATAAATTGTTAGCAAAAGTCTGTAGCATAAATTAAATTAAATGCAGCCAATAAAACTTACATTCAGAATGACTATTCCAGTACGTTCATTTGTGTAAAGGCCATAGCCATATTGTCTCAACCTCTTCCCAAGTGCCCCTCTTGTTTGAATAGGGGCATCACTTTGAGGAACTTGTAATTTGTTGGCTCTTTTTCTTGTCTGTGATTTGTTGGGCCCTTTAGCTACAGCCGGGGCTTCTTCGACCAATTCTTCAACTGGGCACCTTCTAGATGGCCTTTGTGTAGCTGCCCCTTTACCTGGCCTTTTCTAGTTGTCCTTCTGTGTAGCCCTTCAACGTCAGCAACACCTTCTGTTGGGCTTTCTGGTGGTACAGGTGGTACTTGTGGTGCCCCTTATAGTGATTCTTTTGGTGGCTCCTATGGTGACCCTTGAGGTGGCTCTTGTGATGGCCCTTCAGTTTGTAGTTGTGCTCCAACTTGCTTTCTTCGAACCTGAGAGAGAGGCAAAAGACACCATAAATATAACATTGGGCCATATAATAATGTAAAGAAAAAGAAAAACTGAATACAAATGGTTGAATTTATTGGGTATTTTTTTCTCTATTGAAGAATAGTTGACTAAACTGGCCGTGATGCTGCTTGGGCCAATCTTTCAGCTGGCCGTCTTCTACCCTGCCTTCTTCGAACAGGCTGTTCAGTTTCTTGACATTTGGGGTTCTTCTTTGTGACCTAACAAAAACATTACATACAAGGCCAAATAGAATATTATGTACATATTTATAATAAACCACAAAGCAAATAAACATAAAATAAATTTCATGGCTTACCAGGGTTCTAATTGTCGACTCACTTGGCCATTCTGTTTGCCTTTCTCTAACTGTCTCTTCTCTAGGCCCTTCAGCTTGCCTCAACTGTTCTTGTTGCTTCCTCAATTGACAACCTTTAATATTGTGCCCTGCTACGCGGCAATAAGAGCACGTCATCTTTGCACCTGTCCTGCTCATTCTTTGCTAACCCGAGACCTCTCCTTCCGCCATTCTTCATCTTTGTTTTAGCCTTCCAATTTTCTTCTTCAGTGGCAAAGGTTGAGGTGCTTCATGATCCATGGGCTCCCAAAACTTGCTACTTCTAATTGGCTACATCATGAACTGATAGGAAGCAAGGTTTTTTGATTTATCATACCAATCATCGATGTAATCCTTTGTATTGTCGCCCTTCAGTTGGATGGCACATATGGCATGTGCACAAGGAATTCCACTTAGTTGCCATGCTTTACATGAACACTTTCTGCTTCCTAGCTTGACAACATACTTATCAGCACCCTTCATTATCTCATATCCGTCATCTCCATTCCAAATGGGATGACAATGCCTACTTGCAGCCAAGTTATCATCCAATTTCTTGGCAATTCTAAGACCATATTGTCTAGTCCACTTTGCAGCCTCATCTCTTTGTTTCTGCAGCCAAGTCATGACCGCAACTCATATATCTTCAAGCATTGAGATGATTGGTTTGCATCTGGCATCTAGTATCTTCGAATTAAATACTTCACAAATGTTGTTGTCGACGTTATTGCACTTGAACTCCTCACTGAAGAATGCCCTACACCAATGCTTCGGTTCTAGTTGAAATAGTGTAGCACAACCTTCCTTTGTCAACTGAAGCAGTCCTTCTTTGGCTATCCGAAAGTCAGCCATGTTTGTACTCTTTGCTAATTGCCAAAATTGCAACTGCGGCTTATCCCCTTTATAGGTCTTTGCCCAATTTCCATATATGTGCCACGCACATAATCACTGTTCAACATGGGGCAATAACTCGGCTACTGCCGGAACCAATCCCTGCAATATTTAAAAGTAAGAAATGTAAGCAAATTACATGTTAATATTACGAAGCAAACTATTGACTAAATTTTTCAAAAAGCAAGCATTACCTTTTGTTGGTCGCTCATGAACGCCCACCTTTCCCCGTTTGTTATCTCCAAGTCAGCCATCAGATTTTTCAAGAACCAGGACCAATTGTCCTTGTTCTCAATCTTTACAACAACCCAAGCTAGTGGGAACATTTGGTTATTCGCATCTCTTCCAATCGCCGGCAACAATTCTCCCTTGCACAAGCCCTTCAAGAAACAACCGTCCAATCCTATAATCCGTCTACAACCAGCTAAAAATCCCCGTCTGCATGCATCAAAGCACACATAGAACTTATCGAATTTGGTCTCACTATTAGGAAGCGATCTCTTCACCACTTCTACATACACTCTACTTGAAGGGTTTTGCAGCCTACACTCCCAAGCATACTCACACACCTGCTCATATTCCTTACCATACTGACCAATAAGTATCTTTATCACCTTTTGCTTTGCTCTTTTGCACTAAGTCCTAGATACATTGATGCCTACACGCTCCTTCACCGGCATCCTAAAGTTTGTAATTTTCATCTCAGGCATTAGCTTGATCAGATCGAAGAAGTGTTTGGACAACCATGCACTTGTTACCATTTTGTTTTGAAAATTAATGGAACAAGTGTGTTCCTCTTGGTAGGCTCTAATCTGGAAAGACCCACTCCTCTTAACAAACGCACCGTAAATCTTCCATGGACAATTTTGTTGTGAACACCTAGCTCTTACAAAGTTCTCAGTGTTTCAATAAAATCAATATTTCTTTGTGCAGCAATGAAGTTCTTCAGTATAGCTTCCTTAAATTGTATCGCATCTTGGAATTTCATACCAACTGACAAAGTAGGAGAGGCAACGGATGGATCATACGAAGGAAACTTACTTTTCCTTCTACGCACAGCTCCTTGATCTTCTTCAAGTTTGTCTCGGGAAGTAGCAGTGTCAATGCTTTCTTCATAATCTGTCTCCTGGCCAGCAACACCAGCATTTGCAGGGCTTTCGTCTCTATTTGGAACTTCATCAGCTACCTGCAAAGTTGCAAATTTATTTGACAAAAAGTCTCTTTGTTTTTTCCTTGATTGTGTAAGCTCTTCATCATCGCCGTCACTTAAGATTAAGAAATTTTCAGCAGCTAACCCTTCATCGTCATCATCACCATCACTGGATTCAGCTACTTCCCAATCTAATTCAGTGATGGTGATATCACCTATGTCACCATCACTTTGGTAAACAACATCTGTGCCCCTCTCCTCCCCGTCCTGTCAATCATGCCCTCCTTCATCCCTAACCTCAGTACTAGCTTGAATACCATTTCCTCCTTCTCTTACCTAGGTGCTATCTCTATAATCATCTTCGTCCTCACTATCAGTATTGTATTCAACATTAACATATACTTTTGCCTCTTCGCCATGAAGATAATGATATAGGACATCCCTAAAACTATTATCATCTTCTAAAGTTCTCAAACCATCTCTCAAGCCTTTCCCAAGAAAACAGTACAGCAACTTTTGTACTTTACAAGGCAAATATGTCACTATATCCCTAACAAATCCAATATAAGATGCCTTCTTTATATCTATAAAGATAGTACCCTCATTCGCCCCCTCATACTCCCACTCATCCTCCCCAATCGCAAAATCTCCACCGTAGCAAACAATGACAGCAACATAGTCCTTATCATGAGCTATTTCTGCAACAAAAGAGGAAAAATATACAATTAACCTTTGGGACCACATTCACAAAGGACAACAGACAATTGCATGTGGAGGTCCTACACTCTTTATTAAAGAAAAGAAGAAAGAGGGAAAATGCACTGGTCAGATGACAGCTTTGATTGAAAAGAGGCCTCACGACAAATAAAGGTGGGGACCCGACAGCTACTTTGATTATGTTGCATTCCTTTAAAATATGGAGAGATCCCCCAGATAAGCATGGGTCCTTATGACACCAATTTCAACACTGCAAGTTTTTAAAAAATGCCCAGAAGTCCCCACGACAATAAGAGATTCGATTCAGAACTATTATATGTCCAAGGTCCAATACTCTAAACCCTAACAATCACCAATCACTATCACACATTTCACATCCGACCCCTACAAATTACTTTCACACATCACAATTTCACATCCGAGCCCTAAATCACACATCACAATACCTACCACCACATCTAAGCCTTAATTTTCCCCTGTCGAGCCCTACACCAAGCCCTACATTTTGAGGCCGATCATAAACTGTCAATCCGAACCCTCAATAGGGTTCTAGCACCACATCTGTGCCCTAAATCTCACATCAATACCATCCAAGCCTAAGATTTCCCAGTTGACCCCCAAATTTCAAGTTGGAGCCATAATAAACGAGTCGGAGCCCTAATTTTGTATTTGCCACAGGAAAGAGGAAGAAAAGAAAAAACCTGAGCAAATCGATGATGGCGAGCGACGACGGCAAGCGATGACGGTGAGTGACGACGGCGAGCGATGACCTGCGAACGACAAGTGTCGCGACCCGATCTCGCCACCCTCATGTCGAAGGAAGAAAGGTCGGGTTTAGGAGTACTTGATCATAAGATCGCAAGCTCTCCCAAGCTCGTACCCCGCGTGACAGCGAATTTATTTATACGATCTAGGTATTTAACAACCTAAGAATATACAGGAGTTGCCACTAGTGTGTGTGTGTGTGTGTGTGTATATATATATATTTTATTTTTATTTTTTTGGGTCGGCTAGAAAACCCAATCGAGGGTTGGGAGAGTTCCCTCGATTCCTACACAACCAGATATTTAGATTCGAGGACTTGGATTACGTTAATATAGCTATTAGCGCCCTTTTGATACCTAACAGTATGTTGTATTTTTTCTAACATGTCCATACATCTCTTTTTATATTTTTGGGATTATCAATTCTAAACTAAGTGATCATGCGTGGTGGATTACTTTTATACTATTCTATTTCTAAAAGAAAAACAATAAAAGGAATTAATAAGAGAAATTGAAAGTGCAAGACATTAAGTAAGCAATCAAGAAAAGCAGTAAATCTAATCATGCAATCCTAAAGAATATGAAAGAGAAAACAATTGGGAAAGAAAGGAAACTTGCAACTCGTCGGGTTTTATACAATGCATGGAACCCGAGACATATGTCGGGAAAACAAATAGTACAAGATAATAGTCGGAATGGACATCGACTTCCATCGTCTTCACACCAAAGTCCATCTTTAGGGTCCTAATCTAAACCTAATCTAAGAAACATGTGAATAGGTGCATACAAATGAAAGAAACAAATTTCTAAACCAAATGATATGTAAATTATGCAAAATTAACATCATCTGAAAGATTAAGATGAATCTTAAGACTTCCTAATAGGGTTCAAATCCAATCAAGATCTAATTGATGGTCAAAAATTGATATTTGTGAAATCGCGCATATCAGCAACAAACAAAACAAAATATAATGCATGTTTAATGGTTCGTAAGACCACCTAAACAATGCACAAAAATGTGAAACTTGCACATGACCTAAGGTTGAATGCAAAAAAAAAAGGTTTGGGTAAACATTTAACCCTAAATCGGAATGCAAAGAAGTCACGCAAGTCATTAACATTGCAAAGTAACTTAGAACCAAGAATGTCATGCTTGACAAATTTCAATTGTAATTAGCCAAATGGATGAATGATATTCCCATCAAACGAGATTCAAATATGATATGCCATGCATTGATGCGAAACTTGTAACATGTGTTTCAAATGTCAAGAAGACAATGAGGCATGATTTGGCCCTTACACAAAGAACCAGCAAAATCATTACACGGAAATAGCAAAAAAAAATCTAAAATTGCTGCAGAATTGACAGATTTTGTAGGCGTTTTTCGATGACCGAATGACATCCGTTCAGGGCATGTGACATATCAAATCGAAGCTTGAGAAGTCTATTTTCTATGTCTAGAAGGGTTCGAGATAAAAAAAACCTCATTTAGCACCTCATTTAAGCCAAAACAGAAAATGACATATCAGACATACAAAATTGCATATCAAGGCAAACATCGCCCTCACACTTCAGCAAACAAGATAAAGGGGACTGGTCAGACCGTCCCCAATTTATCCAAAAAATTCCAACATCGATGGATCGTTCTAACCTTCCCTATTCTTCTTTATCAAAATCTTAGTAGAATAAGCAACAAACATTGGCAAGAAGCATTTCCAGCAGTCACAACAGTAGTATCTCAAATCAAGAAATCAATATAACATTTGGACCAAAAGTCTCATGATCCTATCCATCTTTCTCTTCTAGACAAACATTTACAAAATGCATATCACCGATAACCTTGCTATCTTTACCTATGAAACAATTACTGCAAAGCTCAACTAATACATTTGAAGTACTCTATAGGACATAGATTGCAAAACCAGCAAGCAAATGCATTTCAAAAACCAAAACCCTTAGGTGAGTCGGTCAAGCAAACATCATAATAGAGTAGTCATATCAAGACATGAAACTTGCAGCTATTATGAAGGAATTTACTCTTGAACCCAGATTGCATGATTTGATTAATACCAAAGAATTGAGACACTCAAATCAACAATATGAACTCTATAAAGTAAAGCATGAACGGTCAAGAATCTAAGCAACGAGAATGATATTTACATGATCTGCCTACTACTCTATATAGGTAGAGAGAAAAGTAATGCAGTACGTACCAATGAGTAACAACATATTCAGTCATGAAATCCATTTCAGATGTGGTCTTAGCTAGCCTAAAGTCTCCAATTTTAAGGTCACAATTCACATTCAGAGACAAGTTGCTTGGCTTCAGATCGACACAAGACTCACATCGACAATCTTGGATCACCACTCAAAGACAGAAAAAGAAACAACACATTGAGATATTATATCGGCACTAAGAATAGCGACAAAGAGAATCATATCGACAATGAGAATCATAACACCAATTCAATGACAAATGAATATCCGATTCTGACAAAAGATAACCATAAACGAAGTTTCAATGAATCAAGAACAAGTCAGATTGAGGTAACGTGATTTTTGGTTCAAAGATTGAACAAAAAGCACATCCTGATTCAGTTGGTTCGAGCATTCTGCCAAACGAGTGATATCCATTTTAATCAAGGAGTTTATACACGTATGCAAAGTGACGATTCAATTTCAGATCATCATCAAAACACCAACACACGTTCAAGACATTAACAGAGCTTCGGTCGCAATCTTCTTTTTCTCACAAACATCAAATAGAACTCAAAGCCTCTATTTCATCCGATAAAGCTCAAGAAAGCCTCTGTTTCATTCGTAAGCTATAGAAACAGAGGGAATTTACCTTGTTAAATTGAATTTCTAGCCTCAGCTAGCGAGAAGATTGGAAAATGGAGGTCCTGGACATATCGGCGATGGAGATCAAAGCCTGTGACTTGAATGAATCGGCGCGAATTTGAGCCCGATCCAGAGAGAGAGAGAGCGCTTGATCAAGCGAGAGAGAGAGAGTCCGCTCGAGATCTCGCTCCAAGAGAGGGCAACAGATCGGGAATATACCAAGCGGTTGATGACAAATGGGAGAGGTCGAATCAAGCGTCACTGTTGCCGTTGCTATCACCGCCGCCGATCGATTTCGGAAACCGGATCCCCAAGCAAGCACTCTGCCAAATAGAGGAAACACCTCCGATCGTGCACCAACGGAAGAAAACCTTAGCCTTTGACGAGATTCAGAGAGAGAAAACGCTCGACCGAACGAGAGTGAGTCTGCAACTTTCGAAGGCGAATGGAGGCGGCGAAGAGCTTTGTCTACGTGAGCGCCGCGGTGCTCCTGATGCTGTTTATCGAAGCAACAATCACGAGACTGTCTCCGCTCGGGGATGTAGAAATAGAGAAGATGCAGAGTTCGAAAAACTCCTCAACGGCTGTGAGCAAATCGAGGCACCGATCTCGGTTTTGGCGAACGGCGGGATGGCAAAGGTTCGCCGGAGATCGGGGGGTTTCCGGCCTAGGGTTTCTGGTGCGAGGGAAGAGAAGCGAGAGAGATCCCCCGATTCGAATCAAGAGTCGATGGATCCCCAGCCGAGAGAGAGAGCCTTCATTTTTTAGAGAGAGAGCCAAAAAAAAAAAAAAAGAATGCCCCCCAAGAGAGAATCCCCCAGAGCGAGAGTGTGGGAGCCAGACCGATCAATCGAGCGCGCGGGAAAGACCCCCTCGTGAAAATGCCCCCCTTTTCATTTTTTATTTTTTCCTTTTTTCTTTTCCTTTTTCTTTTTTTTTCTTGTTTTCTTTACATTTTTTTCTTTTTGTTTTCTTTTCATTTCATTTTTTCATTTTTTTTATATTTTTGCAAAAAGAATGTTTAAAATGTCGACAAAAAATCGGGTGTCAATAACAGGTCATAAACGAGTCGGAGCCCTAATTTTGTATTCACCACAGGGGAGAGGAAAAAGAGAAAAAACCTGAGCAAATCGACGACGACGAGCGACGACGGTGAGTGGCGACGATGAGCAATGAGGACGACCGATGACCTGCGAATGGCGAGCTGTGAACGGCGATGGAGAGGACATCAGATCCGGTGTGAACGCAATGGACGAACGGTTAAAATCTAAATAAGCTAAACGACGTTGTTTAACACTAAGGAAAAACAACGTCGTTTAGTTTGGCCAAGGCAGAGTGGATGGGGTGACATTGTTTTCCTCTTCCACGTGTGCTTTTTTTTTTTTTCAATAATTGCCACGTCGGTTAAGCATGTCGCCAGAAAATGCCACGTATGCATTTTGGCATTTTGGCCGGATTTTGGCCGGATTGGCACTTAAGTATTCCATTTTACTCCGATTTTGGCACTTAAGTGTACCTTTTCAAAGTTTTGGCACTTAAGTGTCCATCCGTGCCAAGTTTTAGCAGTCTAGGTGTCCCAAACTCGCATAATCTATGTATGCTTCATACTGGATCTCAGGATTGGTTAGGCCATTGCCAATTGCAAACCCCTGTTCGCGATTTAGAAGTTAACTATGTCAAAAGAAAGAACCAAGTTAATATGTCATAGCAAAAAAAAAAAAAAATTACCATACAAACATGAAGTACCTTCAAGTTTATGTGAATTCCCTCATTTGCCTTGTTCCCTTGTTGAACACGAGCAGCGAAAGCAAGAATGTAGTGCCCAGCGTATGATTCTCCGGTTATGTAAAAATCATTCTTGACAAGTTGAGGATGCGCTGCAAAGAACGCCTGAACATTGCAGTGAGAGGTTAGTCTATCACATGCTTGAATTCTTAACTTGAAAAGTATCCAATCAAAAATTGGGTTGTCCGTAAACACAAAAATAGTTAATCTAGTACTCAGATTATGATCAATGAGCTCATGTTTACCTGCAAGAAGTCGTACAAGTCATTGCTAACACCCTGCTCATCATGCCGAATGTCATGCTCGTTAGTGGAGTAATTGAAACCAGTTCCAGTAGGCTGATCAACAAAGATGAGATTCGACACCTGTTGGGGAAAAAACATTAACAAAAGCATGGAATGTAACATACTTCAAACTAGAAATAGTTTATTCATCAATAACATATGTTTTTTTGTTGTCTGAATTTCCGTTTTAATTTAATAAGATACATATTGTTTATTCATTCAATAATTAATTTTATTGACCATGATCGCAATTCCGTTTCTTGTTTGATAGCAAGCTATTGAAGGCAAAAGCAACAGAAGAAGTTGGCGACTGTTTTTCAAGAAAGAATGCTAAAACGAACTAGGCCAACATCATACGCGATAATGTCAAGGAAAAACACAACAGAAAAGAGTAGGAGGACAACGCTTACGTCGCATAATTCATGATGATGATGATGATGATGATGATGACAGAGCAAAGAGAAAAATCCAAAGAATGACGCAACGTTCTTGGGAGTATTAAATTATGATTAATAATGCTATGATCAGTACAAAATTGTCACTTACTCACCTGGTCCCAACCATAATCATTCCACACAAGAGACAAGTTGTTGGCAATATGAAAAGGGCCATTCTCATAGAACAGTGCCAATGAACCGCTACATCCGGGCCCTCCAGTTAACCAAATAACCACGGGGTCATTTGCGCTGTTCTGTGATTAAAAGAAGAAGTAGAACATCCTGAAAAATTGGACGACAGGACAATGAGTCGTGACCAGAACTTGATGAATTATAACGAGTTTTACTGACCGAATTCTGTTGAACTTCTCGTTTTATCATGTTTCATTGATAACCCCATTAATTTTCCTGTCATCTGGCCTAACAAAATAAGTGTAACAGGTGAATCTAAACACTTCTAGAACACATTAATTAAGTACTAGTTATTAATCGTATTCTCCGTCAATTAAAAAAAAAACAGAGAGAGAGAGAGAGAGAGAGAGAGAGAGAGAGAGAGAGAGAGAGAGAGATGGGCTATCGAAGTTAATTCCGAGGCTATCGACAACTGGCTATCGAAGTTGATTCCAAGGCCTCACCTTGCAGCATGGGAGTGCGGAAGCGGGTAATACCCGACATGGTGACCGAGGTCCTGAACGGATGACCTGGAATCGCCGAGAACTGGGAGCTCAAAGCGCCTCTCAACGATCTTCCCATCAGAAGCCAAAGAAGAAGAATCTTTGTCTCTAATTCTAATATTGACAGCTTCTTTGGGGTGCAAGTTGAGCCCTTTAATGAGCATCTCTGCTTGTGCCGTTGGCGATAAGTTGGCGGTTAAAGATGATGACTTTGATGGTGATGCGGTAGAAAAAAGGAGGAGACAGAAAAGAAAGTAGTATGGTGAGAGAAAAGTCGATGCCATTGTTAAGACTTTTGAGAGAGACTCTGAAGTTTGAGAATGATGATGACAAATCGTGGGCTTTTTCAGTGTTTGATGTAAAGGACGTGCTAGATGAGGCTCCCAGAAATGCATAGAGAGAGAGAGAGAGAGATTTGTCTGCTTTATGGAGAGAGATGACAAGATTCATGAAATTGGAGAGGAATTTTCTGTATTCTGTATTACTCTGCATATCAATGTACAGGTATTTGTAGTACAGTAAAAGAATAAGAAAATATTTACACAATATTGATTTTCCTAAAGTAAATCGAATCTACGATTATCTATGATTTGATGAATCAATCTTCAGACTAAATCAGATTCCTTCTCCAACACTCCCCCTCAAGCTAGCGACTTATAAATGTCGAAGGCGGCAAGCTTGCTTAATAGATATCTGTGTTGTCTTTGGCATAAGGGTTTAGTGAAAATATATGCAGGTTGTTCCACAGTTGTGATTCCTCGAGTGGCAACAATCCCTTCCCGAATTTTCTCTCGAGTAAAATGACAGTCAACCTCGATGTGCTTTGTTCTTTCATGAAAAACCGAATTTGCCGCCAATTTAAGAGCCACGTCATTGTCACAGAACAATTCACTTGCACCATCGACTTGCACACCCAAGTCTGAAAGTAACCCTCGAATCCAAACTATTTCGCACACAGTTTTCGCCATGGCTCGATATTCTGATTCAGCTAATGACAACAAAACTATCGATTGCTTCTTTGTCTTCCATGAAATTAAAGACTTTCCCAGCTTAATACAGAAATCAGTAATGGATCTTCTTGTCATTGGACAAGTGGCATAATTTGTGTCACAATAGGTCGTCATCTTCATGTTGTAGTCGCGAGATAACAAAATTCCAAGTCTCAGACATCCTTTCAAATACTTCACAACCTTCAATGCCGCGTCCATTTGTGATCGCTTTGGGTTGTGCATAAGCTGACCGAGTATTTGTACTGCATAACATATATCAGGCCTAGTCATGGTGAGATAAATCAATTTCCCAACGAGTCGTTGATAACTTGATGGAACTTTGAGCAATGGGTCATTATTTGGAGAAGGAGAGTTCGCATCATATTCATATGTTGTCAATTTGACATTCTGCTCAATAGGTATAGCAGTTGGCTTGCATCCCAATAATCCTGCATCCGATATGATTTCCAAGACAAATTTTCTCTGACTGAGACAAATTCCCTCATTGGATCGAGCTATCTCAATACCAAGAAAATATTTGGGAGGTCCCAAATCCTTAATATGAAAGGTCATATGCAAATATTCCTTGAGCTTCCAAATTGCGATATCATCATTTCCCATAATAAGTATATCATCGACATAAATCAATAAGTAGATCGATGAAGTACCTTTGGTCCATGTGAACAATGCATAATCATATTTGGAATGTACAAAACCTGCATTTGTGAGTGCTGCAGTAAACTTTGCATACCATTGTCGAGAAACCTGTTTGAGTCCATAGAGGGATTTGCAGAAATGACATACTCGAGACTCCCCCTGTCTACGTAATCCTGGTGGAAGTTCCATGTAAATTTCTTCATCTAGGTCTCCATGAAGAAATGCATTATTCACATCCATTTGACGTAAGTTCCAATTACACATTGTAGCAACAGATAGAAAAGAATGAATAGTCACTTATTTACCAACAAGAGAAAATGTCTCATGATAATCAAAACCTTCACATTGCGTAAATCCTTTAGCGACGAGTCGAGCTTTGTACCGCTCGATCGAACCATCTGCCTTATATTTTATTTTGTAGACCCATTTGCAGCCGATGGGTTTTCTGTGAGAAGGCAGGGGAACAACATCCCAAGTGTTATTTGTTGTAAGAGCACCTAATTCTTCCTTCATAGCTTTTTGCC
Source organism: Eucalyptus cloeziana (assembly GCA_014182715.1). NCBI lineage: Eukaryota > Viridiplantae > Streptophyta > Magnoliopsida > Myrtales > Myrtaceae > Eucalyptus > Eucalyptus cloeziana. The sequence continues at coordinate 4,491,515 of CM024643.1, forward strand.
ATCGAATATCACGGCCGCTTCCTCATAGGAGGATGGTTCTTGTTCTTTAGATATTCTACTGATGCGACATGTGTGCTCTGGCAATAATTTACTAAAGGAAACATAAGAGGATACTGGATATTGCGTACCTGGTGTTTCCAAGGTTAGACAAATATAGTATTTTGTCCATGTTGGAGGTCGCACCTCTCGTCTCGAATGCCTGGGCATTGGAACAGGTGTTTGTTCAGCAATTGGTGATGAGAAGGACCCATTATCATTTTGCTGAGGTGATGAAATGGTGGATTGATCCAGAGATCCGGTAGGGAAAACAGGGGATTTGACGGGTGCCAGTATAGGGCATGATCCAAAGCATGACTGATCCAGGGCAACCCAAAGATGTTGTGGCTGCATAAATATATCCTCCACTGATAAGAATTGTCGATGATTCGATGTTGATATTGACGACTCATGTGCAGATGCCATCTTAAGGAAAGGGAATACATCTTCATGGAAGACAACATCTCGGCTAACAAAGAAGTGACCTGTAGATATCTCCATAACGCAATAACCCTTCTGCAAAGCTGGATATCCCATAAAGATGCATTGAAGAGCACGAGGATCCATTTTATGATGACGTCTCATATTTGTCACATAGCAAAGACAGCCAAATACCCGAAGATGATCAATCATCGGTTCTTTGCCAAAAAGCATTCCAAAAGGGGTGCGTCCTTCTAATATTCTAGTTGGCATATGATTAATTAAATAGGTTGACGTGACCACGCCATCTCCCCAAAAACATTAGGAATGGAAGCTTGATATTTTAGTGCTCGGGCAAATTCTAAAAGATGTGATGTTTATGTTCGACAACACCATTCTATTGGGGAGTGTAAGCACAAGAACAAGAACTCTCATGGAGTATTCCTTGAGATGATAGACTAGATTGACATTCATGGGAGAAAAATTCACGGCCATTATCTGTTCGAATCCTTTGAACACCTTTATTGAACTGATTTTTTTATCATGGACAAGAATTTCGACAAATGTGAAAAAGTCCAACTCTTGGATTGCATGAGAAATATCCAAGTAGCACGAGAGTAATCATTAACTATGGTGAGAAAAAAAACGGGATCCATTACGGTGTGGTGTATGGTAAGGAGCCCAAATGTCCATATGAATTAATGAGAAGGCACTGATGGCACAAGAGGTGCTATTTTGAAATGGTGCTCGTGTTTGTTTTGCCAAAGGGCATATCTTACAATCAGGACAAGGAAAACGAGCACTATGACCAAGACGCTTATGAGAAAGGGAAATTTTATTTCTAGTGATAGCATTACAAGATATGGATAAATCAGAATTTCCAGAAAGATTGACCCAAAAATAGAGCCCTTGTTCCATTCTTCCCAAGCCCATCAGTTTTCCAGTCGAAAGGTCCTAAAAGGAACAATTTTCAGAATTGAAATTGGCTTGACAATGATTGTCCTCACAAACTTTGGAAACTGATATGAGATTAAATTGGAACTTAGGAATGGATAGCCCATTTCTTAGGACAATATTTTTGCTAAGGTATACAGTCCCAATTTTTCTGACACCAGTGACATTTCCATTTGGAAGGCGAACCGATATAGAGGATTTAGGCTTTGTGTGGATATCATAAGATAGACATTCATTGTAAACTATGTGGTCACTGGCACTTGTATCAATAATCCATGCATCAACTAAAATATTCTTATTTTCACATAATGAAGTACCTGAAAAATTGGCACTCTTGTCAACGGTTCTCAACTGATTTAGTGCCTTCATAATTTGCTCATATTGATCCTGGGTAAGTGGTTGATGAGCTGGATTATTTCCATGTGCAGATACCTGATAAGCAGAAAATTCTTTCCCTTTCTTTTCTTTGTCAACAGGCTTACCATGTAATTTCCAACAGGTTTCAATAGTGTAATGCGGACAATGGCAATATTCACAATACGTACCCTTGAATTTAGAATTTTGTCCTCCCCCTCTATATAATTCAGCACCATAGGGCAGCGACTAGGGGCTGTCGGATCCGTGTGAGCGGCGCTGATTTGGACCGTTGGATCACACAGTATAAGAGCCATCGGATCCATGTGGGCGGCGCCGATCAGGGGCATCAAATAGCATGGCATAAGGGCCGTCAAATGCTCTTCTACGCCTATAATCCCCACCGTCAATTCGGAGAGCACGGGTACCGTCCTATCCCTGCTTCTGATCTTGACCGTTGGATCGGTAAGTTCTAGGGTTCACAAAGAAGTCTTCTTCTTCCTCTCTGTCGCGACCTAAATTCCGAGTGCACCACCTAGGTTTTAGGCTAATGGACTGCTAAGCCTAGACTTAGCTCGGGCTCTCCCAAGCCCATACCAATTCGCGACTTTAGGTTCAAGTTTTTAAACATGCAGATGAATTTTTTCTAGGAGTCGCCACTAATTGATTTAGACACCTAAGTAAAATAATGGGAGGATTATTTTACTCCTACGAACCAGAGACTAAAGGTACGGGGACTTGGTCACACTAGATTTCACTAATGCCCTTTCAGTACGATTTCTTTTTAATTTCAAAAATGTTTTTGCTAGCAACTTGGATTTATTTTAACCTAGATCTCTATCATGCAAATGGGTGATCACACGAATGCTCAGTCACTATTAAACATTCAATAAAAAAAATAAATTGCATCACACAAAACAAACAATTTTTTTTGGGTTTTCTTGAAATTAGAACTTTATCATAAAACATGCATTTTAACTACATAACCTAATTTTGCTAACAAACTATTTCTAATTAAATACACCTATTATGCAAACTAATTAACATGCACCTAATATTTTTGTATTTTTCTTATCAAAATTCGGAATTAATAAAAACCTTAATTAACTATCTAAAATGAATAATTTTCTAATATGTTTTAGTAATTAATTTGACTTAAACCCTATCATATCTTAAAAAACTATTTTTTAAAGAAAAATGAGATTATCTAAATGTGCAAACATTATCTAAAATCAATCCTAATCTATTCCAAAAATTATCTAAAAATGCAATCCTAACCAACACACTCTAATGCAAGATTTGATTTTTATTTTATTTTATTTTTTAATTTTTATGTTTTTTTAGAGTTTTTCCAAGACAAGCAATTGTGAAATTGCATCTAAACTAATCAAGATATCTACCAAATGAAGGATTAAAATAATTGAAAAATAATATGTTGTCTCATGGGTTAAATTAACGATTACTCTAACCCTAAGCATCATGACAAAAGGTTCAAAATAATTAAAAATCTTATCTGAAGTCTTACGAATCAGATTAATAACTATAATGATTTAACAATTAAAATACTATCAAAATACACAAAAATTAATATAATTAAAAAAATGATTAGACGTCTTACGGATCAAATTAATAATTACAATAATTTTGAACAAAACCCTTGCGGATAATACCTATAAGATTCATGAGTATTGACATCCAATGTTCCAATATAAATAACTAAAATTAATAAAATAAATGAAAAATAAAAATAAAAATAAAATAAACTACCTAAATTGATTTTCTCTTCTTCTTTTTTTCACACGAGACTTGGCAGGTGGTTCGTCGGGGGTGATGGGCACGGTCGTCGGAGCTCCACCAAGGGCAGGTGGGCGGCAACGGTGGCAATAGCGGCAACGAGCGGAGGTCCGGGCACAAGGGTGACACCGGCAGCTAGCTTCAAGTGCGAGTGGATCGGACAGGCGGAGGCAGTGCGGTGTGGAGACAGCGTGGTTAGCTAATGCAACTGCGTCGGGTCGTCGGGGGCAATAGAGGCTTCGCGAGCATCGCAGACAGGCTGAGGGCGAAATTGCGATCATCTGGCGACGTTGGGTCGTCGACAAAGGAGATCGGAGGTGGAGGCACGGCAGAGCTGTCGGACGATGGGTTGGGCAAATAGCGTCAAAACAGGGGTGGCAGCGAGAGGCAAAACTTCGGACAGAGCAGGGGCGGTGAAGCAGCAGACGGAGGCGTCAACACATGGGTGCGGTGGTGCAGCTGGGTCGCGGCTATGACGGTGGTGGCATGGGCTCGCCGGTGAGGCGGTAGCGCGAGCGGTGAGGCGAGCCAGCAGTTCGGGCAACAGGCGAAGAAGCAAGGAAGATGACCAGTTTTTTTTTTTTTTTTTTTTATCGACGTCTCTTCCTCTCTACCCCCTTTTACTTTTCTGCAAAATCTTGACTTTTCTCACTTTTTACTTTTGTTTTTTTCTCCTTCGATGAAGAGAAGCCCCCTTTTTCGACCTCCGTACACGCCCTTTTATAGGCAAAACAAAATGTGATCTTTTTTTGAATATTTCATCTCACGAGGATTGCCTATAACCTCCCGATCACAAAAAATGCTTATCTCATGAATATTCTCCCATGATTTCATCATCTATTGCTAGAGATAAGATTGCTATGCGATTTACTTAAATTTCAAAAATTCACCGTAATATCACATCAAATCTCCATTTAGATCATTTTTGTCATAAAAAAACAAACAGGCTCGGGCCAAATTGCTAGTTTCATGGGCTTAGTCCGGCCTGTTAATTTAAAACTCAAAACCACTAATTCGACCCATCCGCCACCAGTCCAATAAATAAAATGCAAAACATGCAAATTAAAAATGAATGAACCTAAATTTATATGCTATGCAATTAATATTTTTTCAGGGATAAAATTACCCCTAATTTTCTATGCAATAAATAAATTACCGGACCGCCAAAATTTAAGTGTCAACACTCTTCTCCTTCTATGACCTAGAGCTGCTTCCTTGCTGTGACGCTAGAAAAACGTTAAGGGGGTGGCCCAAGTTCTGTGACCTAGAGTTGCTTCCTTGCTGCGACGCTTGAAGAATGTCAAGGTAGTGGCCCAAGTTCTTTTCGATCGTTGCAAGCACAATGCTTTCTCCTCCCCTCTCTTGTCCGGTGGTCGTGAGGCGCTAGTTTTCTTCTTGGACAGCAAGTTGAAAAATGCGGCCGAGTGGCGGCACCGGCTTCATGGCGAGGATCTGCGAGCGGAAAGGTATCCAACTATCATTTAGGACTAATAGGAAGCGAATTACTTTCTCCCTTTCCTTAATCTCTCTGAACTTCCTGATTGTTGTCTTTGGGCCTCCGAGCTGCCCCTTCACGGCTTCGAGCTCATTCCAAAGGGCTGATAAGCGGTTGAAGCGAGCGGTAACCGAGAGTTTCCTTGCTTCAATTCTACGAGGGCTTGGGTCAAAGAAAAAACTTTAGCCCGATCAAGTTTCCCATACATTTCCCTAATGTTTTCCCACATCGTTTTTGCATCTTCTGTAGGAGGAAGTCCAACGGCGACCTCTACCGTCACACAATTCCCTAACCAGGTTCATACTAAGTGGTTGCACCTCCACCAGTGGCGTTGCATGCGATTGTCAACCGGAAGAGGGCCGGATCCGTCAAGGAATCCGTCCTTGTCTTTTGTAACGAGTGCCCAGCGGAAGTCCCTTGCCCATGTCAAGTAATGATCCGGTCCAGCAAGTTGAAGCGTGATTAACTTCAATTCGAGGCTGTCAGCTGGTGAAGTATAAAGCGGATCACCAGGTTTTGGACCCGGGGAGGCGAAATTTGGATCTTTAGTTGGGTTTGGTTGTTGTTGTGGAGCCCACTGTTGGCCGGATCCAGGAGTCCACTGACTAGTTCCGGCGGCCCTTGGATTGTAATCCCATGGCCACTGACTAGTTCTGGCGGCCCGTGGATTGTAATCCCATGGCCATTTCATTGTAGCTGGGAACATGCTCGTGATTGGAGCCGCTTGGTGTTGAGCAGTTTGCTCAACTTCTTCCAAGACCTGGTCGAATCTGGGTAGGATTTCTTTACCGTCTGGGTTCTGCATGTTGGATGTAGTGTTGAATTCCTGTCGATGTGCTGATTTTGTTTTGCAGGTACTGATTTGCAGCAATAAACCAGAAAACAATTGAAGGCAATAGAAAAAAACGCAAGGCGGATCAAGAATGGAGATCTGACCCTCTTTTGAGATGATGAAAAAAGGAATTCTCACTCAATGTGTCAATTTGTTTTGCGGGAAAAGCGTTGCAACAACAAAGTCAAAAAACAATCGAGGGCAATTCGAATGATTTTGCGGAAACTATATCATAACCAAATGCTCTGATACCATGACAAGATTCATGAAATTGGAGAGGAATTTTCTGTATTATGTATTACTCTGCATATCAATGTACAGGTATTTGTAGTACAGTAAAAGAATCATAAAATATTTACACAATATTAATTTTCCTAAAGTAAATCGTATCTACGATTATCTATGATTTGCTTAATCAATCTTCAGACTAAATCAAATTCCTAATCCAACAAGATTTGTCTGATTTTTGTTACCATTTGGTACGTCTGTTTTCATGTATCATTCCTTTTTTGGAAGAGAGAAATAGTGTCCACATTTATTGCCTGAGATACATTCCCAAATTTGCCGCATGTCCTTTTATTGTGTTGGTTTTGGTTGCCAATTAATCATCAATGGCAGATTGTTGTAAAAAAGGCACTTAGCTTAGCAATACTCCCTAGATTTCCTTCTTTTTTTGCTTATGGAATGAATCTGGACAGAGTGGTGATTATGGTGAGAAGTGCCAAAAAAGTCCTAAACCTTTTGCTTTTGTGCTGATTCAGTCCTAAACCTTTTTTTGGTGCCGATTCAGTCCTAAACCATTTTACGTTGTGCCAATATAGTCCTTTCTGGCCAATTTTGGCCAGATTTTGCTGACTAGACGTCAGCCAGCTGACGTGGCATGATCGGTGCTGACGTGGACAACTTTTAATAATATTTTAATATTTTTGAATTTTTTTTATTTTTTTATTTTTATTTTTTTGTCTTCTTCCTCCGGCCGATCACCGAGGTCCGGTGACCAGCCAGAGCCGGAGGCCGGTGAGGGCAAGGGCAACCTCGCCGGCCACCTCGCGGGCGAGGGTCGAGCCTCGCCGGCCATAGGCGAGGCTCGACCTCGCCGGATCCGGCGAGGGCGGCCATAGGCGAGGCTCCCCTCGCCGGATCTCGGCGAGGTCGAGCCTCGCCGGCCATGGGCGAGGCTCGCCTTGTCGATCCGGCGAGGCTCGACCCTCGCCCGCGAGGTGGCCGGCGAGGTCGCCCTCACCCTCGCCGGCCTGCGGCTCTGGCCAGTCGCCGAACCTCGGTGACCGGCCGGAGGAAGAAGACAAAAAAACAAAAAAAAATTAAAATTCAAAAAATTCAAAAATATTAAAATATTATTAAAAGTTGTCCACGTCAGCGCCGATCATGCCACGTCAGCCGGCCGGCGTCCAGTCAGCAAAATCCGGCCAAAATTGGCCGGAAAGAACTGAATTGACACAACGTAAAAAGGTTTAGGACTGAATCGGCACCAAAAAAAGGTTTAGGACTAAATCGGCACAAAGGCAAAAGGTTTAAGACTTTTTTGGCACTTCTCCCGGTGATTATGTCTTTACAAATGAATTTTATTTGTACAAAAGAAAATTCGTAAAATAAACCATGAAGGCAAGGGTTTGGTTTTTGCAGCTTATAAAGTTGTTGATGTGGGAGCATCAAATTACACGGAAGACAATCGACTCATAAGCTCAACTCAAACATCACTCAATTAACCAAGCCTGATGTTTATATAAGTAAAGGGAGATTTCGACAACAACATGATCCAGTGAATTCAATGAAGAGCGAGAGAGATAGAGTTCCTAGAAATTGAAATATAAAGGCTCATTCAATTGAGTCAGAAACTGACCCCAAAAAAATGGAGTCAGAAGGATTTGTTTCCTATTTGAATAGGTTTCCTTATTTGACCAAATTTCTTAATATAATGTTTCCTAATTGAACGTCTACTAGTTTAATATTTCCTAATTTAATGTTCGTACAATTAAAAGTTTCCTCGTTTAATGTCTTAATCTATCTATAAACAGGAAGTGCATTCTCAGTTGTAAGGCTGCGTATTTTGAGTTGTAGTTCTTAATGCAATCCAATGGTGGTCAACCTTCAAAATCTTTTTCAAAGTCTATTGGAACATTCTTTCATGCCTAGGTGATGGAATTCATCCAAAAGTTATTTTCTCGCAAATACAACAAATACTTTCTTTCCATCAAACGCATTCAGCATTCTCACCCACTCACCAAGCAAAAATTAGGAAGCATTAATTAAGAACCTTTGCAAAGGTTGCCGGAAAAATCTTTTGTCAAACAAGTTTAAAGGGATGGTAAAGACACTCGTAAGTATTTGCCAAGATTATTTGTAAGAGAGAAGCCTCCCACAGTGCTGACATCGAGAATTTTGTGCCGAGGGATATTCATAGAACAAAAAAATTTTGATTTATTAGTTCTAACCTTCTAACTTGAAGCATTGTAGAAGGAGTCAAGACACTGTTTAATAACTTGCATTTGATCAATAGAGCCTTCAGCAAATAAAATGAGATCATTCGCAAACATTAATTGAGATCATAGGACTTTCTATTTTCCAGAGTTTCGCGCATTTCCCCTCTTGCACAGGCCCTGCAAATCCTTCCTCTTGCACAGACTCTGCAGATCCTTCGTTAATCCCACCCAGGTACTTCGACTGAAGGCATGGCGAATTGTTCCGCTTTCGCTTTTTCTGCTGTTTTGTCCGTCTGCACTGGAGATTTGGTATTGATCGCATGCTCTGTTTGTGTGCGCGTTATCCTCAGCTTCATCTTGCGATACAAAATGGGTTCTCTTCTGCGGGTCCGAGTGCGACATTTTCCTTCTCTTGTATTGCTTGTGTGTGCTAAATTTTAGCAGCATAGCTATCCTAAGGTTGATCTTAGACGACCGATTTCTTACCAATGTCCTCTAGGGTTTTTATGAAAATGTTGATCCAGCACCTTGATTCCGACACAAGAGTTTGGTAAATATAGAAAAGCATATTTCTAATCGTAACTAAATCTTCCATTTTTTTTCTTTTTCGATAGGAAAGATTGGAGCAAAATAGCTAAAATTAAAAGATGATTTTAGTTTACTAGAAGCATTGACATATTATATTTTTTAGTTCGGTGGAAACAAAATACTTTTCTCAAGGATTGTTTCAAATAGAAATAGAGAACGAAGTAACTAGGAATATTGTTAGAATACCCTATTCCCTATTCTAGAGAGATTGTCTAGAAAGCAAATTTTTTTTTTGAATTGAAATGCATTCAAACGAGCGGCATTTAATTATCGATCGTTTGTATGTGGATGATATGTACGTTTGCTGGATCTGCATATATAGACCGGCTTGTCTTCTCTGTGTTCCGTTGTGGTTTGTCTCAATACAAAGAAGCAAGAAGCATGAGAGATTATATCATTACAAAGTAAGTTTAGGTTCATAGCTTTTCATGCCATGGCTTCGCTAATTTATAATGCCCTGTTTGCCATCATGGGGAAATCAAAATGAAACACGCAGTTCACATAAAACGGAGGAACTTTTGCCTGGCATTTTACTGTCGATATGGGATTGATATAGATATTAGGCTTCGGCATGATGACTCTGTCAGAAAGGTAACCATTTCTTATGATCATCGCTGTTTTCACCATCTCCCTGACTACAGAATTGTTGTCAATATCGGGTTTCACAGTGCGATGGAGACTTTCCTCTTTGACCTCAGAGTCTGTCAATGAAGGCCACCCAGACAAGATCTGTGACCAAGTCTCAGATGCTATCCTCGATGCTTGTTTGGAGCCAGATCCACAAAGCAAAGTTGCCCGTGAGACATGTACCGAGACATATATGGTCATAGTGTTCCGGGAAATCACCATCAAGGCTAAGGTTAATTATGAGAAGATCGTTCGCGACACATGCTGAGGGATTGGGTTCACCTAGGCTGATGTCGATCTCGACGCCAACAAATGCAAAGTCCTAGTCAATATCAAACAGCAGAGCCCTGACACTGCTCAAGGAGCACACGGAAATATGACCAAGAAACCTGAGGAGATTGGTGCTGGAGACCAGGGGCACATGTTCGGTTACGCTACGATGAAACTCCCGAGCTTATGACATTGACTCACGTCCTAGCCACCAAGCTGACTGAAGTGAGGAAGAACAAAGCATGCCCGTGCTGAGACCTGATGGGAAGACCCAACTGACGGTGGAATACCGTAATGATGGGGGGCCTTGGTCCTTTTGTGTTGTGGAAAGCGAACAATCGAACAATCCATAGACAAAACAAAAAAATAAATCAGACACCAGATTCATGTGGTTCAGTCATAAAGACTTCTGTCCATGGGAAAACAGTGACGAATCCATTGTAAATAAAGCAATATAACTAAGATTACACACTTGAATCACTCAATAATGCACGCAATGCTTAATCCCAAAAATTCTTTGTGAAATAATCTCTCAATCACACTAAACTTATTGAATGAAAATACGGTCAACAAAGCCCACAAACTTGACTTTCCTTTTTTCTGTCTTCTTTATTCACCGAGTCGAACCCGTAAAAGGAAATAAATTACGTTATTGATCACTACACCAATATGGATGAAGTTTCCGCATGATGGAAGATTCAATCTTGAACTTTGATCTACCAAGTTATTACACAAATAAACTTGGATCGTGTTCATTCAATAGGCTTAAACTCAATATATATTTTAACACTATGAGGGTTCATACAGTCCTTATCTTGACTCAGCATAATGAGAGCATTACCAATTAGCAGATTGCGAAGGATTTAAAAGAACATGTGATCAAGCCCGTCATTCCACCTCTTGACAAAAAGACGATTTTCTACTTCAACCCCTCGGGGCGTTTTGTGATCGGTGGGCCCCATGGTGATGCAGACCTCACTGGGAGGAAGATACTTATCGACACTTACGGTGGCTGCGGTGTTCATGGCGGCGGTTCTTTTTCGGGCAAGGACCCGACCAAGGTTGACCGTAGTGGTGCCTACATTGTTAGGCAAGCTGCGAAGAGTGTGGTGTCTTCTGGGCTTGCTCGATGCTGCATTGTGCAGGTTTCTTGTGCCATCGGTGTTCCTGATCCGTTATCTGTGTTTGTAGACACTTACAAAACTGGAAAGATTCGAGACAAAGATATTCTGGCATTGATCAAGGAGAACTTCGATTTCAGGCTAGGAATGATCTCTATCAATCTTGATCTGACGACAGGAGTTAATTTCAGGTATCAGAAAACAGCGGCATATGGGCATTTTGGACGTGACGACCCAGATATCACCTGGGAGACATTGAAGCTTCTCAAACCTCGCAAAGCAGAGAGTTTTGCCATTACCTGGTCACACTGTTATTCCTGATTTCTGCTTTCTCTTGGATTTTGTGTTTGTGTTCTATTCTTGGTACTAATGGAAGACAAAAGAGAAAGAATCTTGAATTGAAGTCGGTAGAGGAGTTAAGATTATCCATAAAACGAAGCGTCAGACGACATCATTCTTTCATTTGTTTATGTCACTGTGTTCTTTTTTTTCCCCCTTGATTAATAATAATATGCAGATCACTTTGGATTTGTATACCAGGTCAAATTTCACATATTAACTTTTACATATCTATTTGAGTATGATGCGTGCCCTGTCCAGTCTCTCAACTCTTTCTCTGTAACTAGATGAGGCATGTAAAGCGCCATACTCAGAATCATTTTTGCAAGTTATGCATGGCTAACTGGTTAGTGTTACGCCCTTGGAGAAGTTTGTATCGATTTAACAAAATTTGAAATGCAATGCGCAAGTGAATAGTTGATAAATCTGTAGTGTTGGATGAATTTGAACGAATGAAACTCTTTTATTCTTCACCTTTTGTCTCCATTTTACTTGGACTCATCTTGTATCTTGTATTCTGGATATGAACAAGATTCAAATGTTGGGATACTGGGGGCACTCTCTTCTCATTAATTATTAGTCTCGCTATCTGCACCAGCCAGGGTGACTTTGCCCGCCATCCAGCTCTTTAGCATTTGTAGAGCAGCTTTCGGCTGATCCATCGGAACCATGTGCCCAGCATTATGAACCTGCATTTCGTCACACAGCCAGAATTGCACTTATAATTGGTCTCTCATTTTTAAACTATGTGTGCATGCATGCTCGCACATTGCAATTCTGTGTGTGCGCTTCTGTTTGAGAGAGAGAGACCTTCAAGAAAGTAAGTGGTCCATGGCTTTTCATCACTCCTGCCTCGGCACCAGCAACGACAAATGGAACAGTTAGAGATGTCCCAAACTGCTTTTGACCAGACCACCGCATGGCATTAACCCACCTGGAGTTTCCTGCTCAAATTAACATCAGGAAAGACATGTCATTCGCCAGGTAACGTTCCGTTTGATTCTGTCTAGCGTCTACCAACTTGAAAGATTGGGGTTTACCAAGCCAATTGCAGATGAGATCATATTCACCGGCATAAATGAGCACCTTCAGCCCGTCCTCAAGAAGTGCGGGGATACCCTCTGCGAGATTCTTCATCCGATCCTGGCTCATCGCATTGGACACAGTGCTGCTGCAGGACACAAACTCTATATCCCCGACCCCTAAAGCATCTCTCACCTTCTTTTGGTTCAGGAGTGTCTCCACGTTCGAGAGGTCGTAGCACAGGGGCCCCTCACAGCTCTTTCGTATATCATAGTACTGCAGGCCAATCATCAACATGTCAAATTCACGTAATCAAACGTAAATTTTAGAAAGCTTCTGTCAGGGGAAAAATGGATACATTTATGTTCCCTGCAATGTTCAGGATCTCATTGAAAATACTGTTGCAATCGGTCGATGCTAACTCACAGGCATCTCCGCCCTTGGTAGCTGCACATGATTTGCAAAGATTAAAAATAAAGTCTTTACCTTCAGAAATAAAAAAGAGAGCTTCCAGAATGTTTTAATGAAGCATAAACAGAGATATAGGGCCAAAAAAGATACCACACTGTTTAATCCCCTGTTTGCATTCTGGGAGCATTGTGTTTATGTTGTCGTGATCGGACTCTGTGATTAACTTCATGTTTAGAGCATAATCTGTGTATGCTTCATACTGGATCTCAGGATTGGTTAGGCCATTGCCAATTGCAAACCCCTGTTCGAGATTCAGAAGTTAACTATGTCAAAAGAAAAAAAGAAAAAAAGTTAATATGTCATAGCAAAAAAAAGATTACCATACAAGCATGAAGTACCTTTAAGTTTATGTGAATTCCTTCCTTTGCCTTGTTCCCTTGCTGAACACGAGCAGCAAAAGCAGGAATGTAGTGCCCAGCGTATGATTCTCCCGTTATGTAAAAATCGTTCTTGGCAAGTTGAGGATGCGCTGCAAAGAATGCCTAAACATTGCAGTGAGAGGTTAGTCTATCACATGCTTGAATTCTTAACTTGAAAAGTATCCAATCCAAAATTGGATCGTCCGTAAAAACAAAAGTAGTTAATCTAATACTCAGATTATGATCAATGAGCTCATGTACACCTGCAAGAAGTCGTATAAGTCATTGCTGACACCTTGCTCATCATGTCGAATGTCACGCTCATCAGTGGAGTAACTGAAACCAGTTCCAGTAGGCTGATCGACGAAAATGAGATTTGATGCCTGTGGGGGAAAAAACATTAACAAAAACATGAAATGTAACATACTTCAAACTAGAAATAGTTTATTCATCAATAACATATGTTTTTCCGTTGTCTGATTTTCCGTTTTAATTTAATTAGATACATATTGTTTATTCATTCAATAATTAATTTTACTGACCATGATCGGAATTCCGTTTCTTGTTTGTTAGCAAGCTATTGAAGGCGAAACAACAGAAGAAGTTGGCAACTGCGATAATGTCAAGGAAAAACACAACAGAAAAGAGTAGGAGGACAACGCTTACGTCGCAAAATTCAAATAATAATAATAATAATAATAATAATAATAATAATAATAATAATACAGCAAAAAGAAAAATCCAAAGAATGACGCAACGTTCTCGGGAGTATTAAATTATGATTAATAATGCTATGATCAGTACAAAATTGTCACTTACTCACCTTGTCCCAACCATAATCATTCCACACAAGAGACAAGTTGTTGGCAATATGGAAAGGGCCATTCTCATAGAACAGTGCCAATGAACTGCTACATCCAGGTCCTCCGGTTAACCAAATGACCACCGGGTCATTTGCGCTCTTCCGTGATTCCAAGAAGAAGTAGAACATCCTGAAAAATTGGACAAAAGACAGGACAAAGAGTCGTGACCACAACTTGATGAATTATAACGAGCTGAATCTTGGTTTGGCTCCCGCAAATCGAAGAAACGGATTTGAGAAAGAATATTTCTTGGCGGGTTTTACTGACCGAATTCTGTTGAACTTCTCGTTTTATCATGTTTCATTGATAACCCCATTATTTTTCCTATCATCTAGGCTTAACAAAATAAGTATAACAGGTGAATCTAAACACTTCTAGAACACATTAATTAAGTACTAGTTATTAATCGTATTCTCTGTCAATTAAAAAAAAAAACAGAGAGAGAGATGGGCTATCGAAGTTAATTCCAAGGCTATCGACAATTGGCTATCGAAGTTGATTCCAAGGCCTCACCTTGCAGCATGGGAGTGCGGAAGCGGGTAATACCCGGCATGGTGACCGAGGTCCTGAACGGATGACCTGGAATCGCCGAGAACTGGGAGCTCAAAGTGCCTCTCAACGATCTTCCCATCAGAAGCCAAAGAAGAAGAATCTTTGTCTCTAGTTCTAATATTGACAGCTTCTTTGGGATGCAAGTTGAGCCCTTTAATGAGCATCTCTGCTTGTGCCGTCGGCGATAAGTTGGCGGTTAAAGATGATGTCTTTGATGGTGATGCAGTAGAAAAGAGGAGGAGGAGACAGAAGAGAAAGTGGTATGGTGAGAGAAAAGTCGATGCCATTGTTAAGACTTTTGAGAGAGACTCTGAAGTTTGAGGATGATGATGACAAATCGTATTCAGTGTTTGATGTAAAGGACGTGCTTGATGAGGCTCCCAGAAATGCATAGAGAGAGAGAGAGATTTGTCTGATTTTTGTTACCATTTGGTACGTCTGTTTTTATGTATCATTCCTTTTTTGGAAGAGAGAAATAGTGTCCACATTTCTTGTCTGAGATACATTACCAAATTTGCCGCATGTCCTTTTATTGTGTAGGTTTTGGTTGCCAATTAATCATCAATGGCAGATTGTTGTAAAAAAGGCACTTAGCTTGGCAATACTTCCTAGATTTCCTTCTTCTTGTTGCTTATGGTGTAAGATATGGCATTTTTGGGACCCAGCGAAAACAAAACAAAAAATAAAAGGAAAAGAAATGTTGAAAAGCCAAAGAAGAAAACAGGAGAAAAGAAGATGGATGAGGAGGCATCGAGAACATTCGGGAAAAGAAGGAAAGAGAGAGAGAGAGAAAAAAAAGTGGGGGAGGAGATAAAAGGAAAAGGAGAAGCACGTTTGGATAAAATAAAGGGAGAGGAGAGAAAGGATGGGAAAGAAGAAGAAGAAGAAGAAGGAAGAAAAGAGACAGGATTCTCATCATGGACACCTCGACAAGCCGATTCAACTTCGATTTGCAACGCCAAGTAAACGCTCGCACTTATCGTTCTTCTAATCGGATTGTTTTTCAAGGTTAGGACTAAAATTCGGAATTTTTGGAGATTCATGCGGCGAAGTCCAATTTTTGAGTCGTTGAGCTGCGTATTTTTATACAAATGATAGTTTAAGGAATTGTGAAGTTATAGAATGTTACCGATTTCAATTTGGGCTTACGGTTTGCCCGGAACAAAATTTCGAAGTTTGTCGCATGCTGGTGGGGTTCCGAACAGCAACTTGCAAGCCTGAATTTCAGCCGTTTTCAATGAGTTTTTGGGGTGGCTGAGTCAGGGTTTTTGTAGTACACTATGGATCGTACGTTTGTTTGAAAAGAACCTACGTGGAGGAAATTATGGCCCGAACAAGTTTAGAGCATGATGGGACAACAACAGATTTTTGCTATGGGCAAACGTTGGTTAGCACATAGATGTCGTTTTATCGATGAATAGGCATAGTGTAATCGAGTCATTTATAAAAATATCATTTTACTCGGTCTTTTAATAGTGTTCTTCGGTTATTTGTTAGGAATTCGAGTACATGGGCTTGAGTAATTGTAGTAGGTCGGTTTGGGCTTTCCCATTTGAGTGATACTATTTCTTTTAAGAATTTATAAACTCATGTCTTCAAAATTATAAAGATTTGACATTTTATGAGTTATGAATAAGCATGTTTGTTGTATAAATTGGATCGGGTATTTACTATAGTTTGATATTTGTAAATAGTGTGAGAACTTTTTGGTGGGAAGATATATTTTGTTTGGAAAACAAAGTTGAGAAATATTGTGACATCCTGATTTTCAACCTTGTTTTCGATGAAATGAAATTGGCTTTTTATCGACACGCCTATAGTCTTTTTCTCTAAGCTGATCACTCACGAGATAACGAATCTATAAGGTGAAGCCATTAAGGAATCTAACACGACCGACTCGAGAATTCAATCAGAAATCGACTGCTCGACCGTGCTAATCTGCAAGGGTCAATACGGCATCGTTAAAAACGATTAGAGACCGGAGATAGGTCGATTCGACAAAGGCATGTAATTAAAGTGTGGTTGATTCCACCTAATTGTAAAATTCGCGTCGAACGGCACTAAACCGATTTTTCTGTCGTTTTTGTACCTTGTGCCCATATTTGAAATCTCGAGATTTTCACGACAACCGAGAGTCGCCTATGAGTCGAAGATGCACAATGTGGATCAAAAATAATTGACCATGGGTCAAATGCACTAAAAATTCCTAAAAGCTACCCGATAGGTTAGGTCACGCTAAAATCACGTCCAGTTGAAATTAACCACGAAATTGAATCCGACTTCAAAAATTGAAAGTTTTGTCATGTCATGATTTATTTTAGGAAAGTCAACTCATCCTTCGAAGAATTCTTGGCGAGTCCGGATTTTTGGCGAAAAATCAATATTTGGCGAAATTGATTCAAGAATCCAAATGGACTAAATTGAGTGCACTTTTGGCATTCTCATTTGATAAAATGATGAGGAAAATTATAGAATTTGATGTGGGCACTTACCTTGGCAAGTTGGCCATTGATTTGAGGCCAATTGAAGAGAAATTAAGTTGAATTTGAAGTTGGAAGCTTGAAATTCCTAGCCATTTGGGGGGGGGGGCTCTGCAACATTTCAGCACCATTTGAGACTTGTTGGAGAAGTCTTGGGGGAAATGGCTGTGGATGAGGACTGTGGACTTTAGAGGCCTTGTGATGATGAGTTAAGATATTTATAGAAGACTTTGGTGGCCATTTGTCCCCCTCAAGCCAGCAACAGTCCTTCTTCTTCCTTCTTACTCATTTCTCCTCCATTGTTGCTGCAACACAAGCCAAAGAACCAAAGAAACCATCCAACACCCCCTGCAGCCATCGACCGCCCTTCACCGCCCGTCCGAGCTACCACTAGCTTGCCCGCCAAACCCACAAGCCGCCCGTGCGTCCGTCAGCCAACCTGCCTCCCGCTCGCTGTCCCTCGCGCTCACACCCATTGTCCACGCCCCGGGCGCCATCGCAGCTCCACCTGAGCCACTCCAGCCGCCAGCCGTCGCCACCTGACCGTCCGCCACCCGCCAGCCCATCCTAACCCCTCGATCCAGCCCTCTCAACCCTTGGACAGAACCGAAACTCACAGTTGGGCTGTGAACTTCGTGGCCCGTTTCCGACCCTTTCCGAACCTCCTTGGGTGTCGCCGTAGGCTCAAGTCTCGCTCGCCTCCGAGTCACCGTTGCCGTCGCCATGAACTCATTGGCTCATCAAACCGATGAGTTTACTTGCTAAACCTTGCTTATTGGGTTAATTATGCTTAAGGGAGGTTTAGCTTAGCTTAAGATTAGTTTAGGTGGTTAGATTAGTGTAATTAGTGGTTTAATCAGTTAATTAGGCTAATTAGGTGGTTATATTAGTTTGGTTAAGGGTTAATTAGATTGGGTGATTTATCTAGTTTAGTATTTTAATTAATTAGGTGGTTAGATTAGTGTATTTGGCTTAATTAGGCATTTATCTAATTATTTTGCATTTATTTAATTAAATTTGTAATTTATTTAACTATTTATTATTTTCTGAAAATTATACCAGGATAGCCAGTTGTCAGAATTTCGTGCCGATTGTCGTGGTGTAATTGGTTTGTGCAATTGCTTGTTAAATTGTGCAATTGAGTAATGATTATTGATTTTTAGTTATTATTTCAAAATTAGGAAATTTTGGTATATAATTAGAAAATACCGAGTATCAGTTTTTTACGCCAAAAATATTTTTAAGTACTATATCAAATAGTGGGATTTTAAAAAGGAAGGATATCACTTTTTATGGCTCAAGTCGACCGTGTACCTACACACGATTATTTTACTAGGTGTTTTTAATATGAAGAAAATAGGCCAAGCACATTATTTAAATTGAGGCAATTTAGTGCAAAGCACCTTGACCGGGATTGGGTGTGCGTGTGATCGCTATGAAAATCCGTCACCCGATGTGCGTTAGGTGGACAATACTCTTATATGGAATGCCCCACATCAACAGATGCCAGATTGCGGTAGAGGGCGGACCGATACTTCTTCAAGAATGCCGTCTAAAGGTAGACGTTGCCGTGCTCGATGGGGCGAGACGACACCCAGCTATGCTGAATGACTGCTGACTATTGAGTCAGCCGTGACCGTTAAGTCGTAATCAATTGGAACACTTGTCTAAGTGAGATATAACCGCGCCTGATTATGAAACAAAATTGTGTGGCATGAAATGGGACATGTCATAATAATTTGTTCTTATAATTGGGACCCTTGTAATTGATCGATTTGAAAGTGAGGCATTCCGGTAATTGATTGCATCTACTGCATTTATAAATGTTAAATGAGCTAGACTAACGTGCTAGAAGGTGTTAAGGTGAGGTAACTCTTATGTGATGTGTGATTAGACTACCTCTAGGCATCTTACCTTCCTAATCGAGGTTTAGGACGTGAACTCGCTGAGATATTGTCTCACCCCGTTGTGGGTTTCATCTTTACAGGTCCCTAGATGGAAGTCCGTCCGATTTGTTTTGGGCAGCCGCGAGGGTATAGTGAGCAGAGTACCGACCCCGGGAATCCCTGGACCCGTGAGCTCATCGTGACCACGATCTTAGTCGATGAGGATCTACCTCAGTGGGTACCTCATCGATTCAATACGTGGTTTCGTCATAGGCTTAACGGGGAACAGAAAGGTCCTGTGGATGGTTTCGATGGACCCGTCGTTGAGGGTGAGGGCAAGGTGGTACTCGACCTTGTCATGTATGCCGATGTTATAACTAACATCGCAGAGAACTAGTTGCCGGAGGATGAGCAAAAGCCCGAAGTAGAGGAGATGGCTGATCCGCTAGACATCGACATTCCTGATGGTGTTGTGGTGGACCCGGATCCCAAGTAGGTGGGTCCGAGGTAGGGTTAGCTTGATAGTTCTTTTTTTATCTTGACCTTCTGTGTATAACTTTGTAGGGCTGACTTGTTTGTTTATAAAGTGTGTTTGTGAAATTTGATTGTCCTATTTTTCTATCTCATGTCGTTTGTTGTTTGGGGATTGTTAGTTTCGCTTCCGCATGTGCATGATTCGTTTGGATCGGCAACGCGTCCTGGGAACGTCACAATTTATTCGACCACCGAGGGATGTGCGCACGCTCGAGGCCCGAGGCGTGACATCCCCACCCGAGTGGTATCAAAGCTAGTCAGTGTTTGGAGTGATAAGGTGTGATGGGTTATGGGATAGCTAGTCGGAAATGCATTTTTCGTATGCTGATGCATGTGATTGATAGCTGATTGGTAGATTGTTTGGTTTAAGTCACTCAGTTTCTAATTTTGTATGGAAATGAAAAGCGGGTTCTATAGAGAGTCTACAAGATGAGTGACCAAGAGCAGAGAACGCCTAGAAAGAAGATGATAGGATCTGTCACTCGGGGTAGGACGCTAACAAGGGTCGGTACCCGAGGAAGAGCTCCGACTCAGGCCAGCGCGAGTAGAATTGTGCCACTGCAAGTCGATGCTGGTGTAGTAGCACCTGGCAATCCTAGATTTGAGGGGATCGTGCAGGCGCTAGAGACGCTGGGAAACGTGGTAGGGCAATAGGTCCAGAATCAAGCCGTCGTCGCTGCAACTACCGCAGCCGTCACTACTATCGCTAATGTCACCATTGATATTGCTGCCACCGCAACTGCTACCGCACCTGCCGAGATTCCACCTGGGAATGTGATTACTGAAAGGCCGATGCATAAGCTCATAGAGCAGTTCCTGAAGTTGAACCCGCTGAGGTTCGCTGGTGTAAGGGATCCTGAGGTTGCAACCCTCTAGATCTAAGAGTTTGAGAAGGCATTTGCACTGCTGAGGTGCACCGAGAAAGAGAAGGTTGTCCTTGCAATATATCAATTGCAGCAATGCAAGTACCTAATGGAGGGCCACCAGAGGTAGAGTGTTCCTTGAAGGTGTGGTTCCAAAGTGGAATGCCTTCATTAGAACTTTTAATGGCAAGTACTTCTCTGATAGTGCTAAGGACCAGAAGATGAAGGAATTTCAACGCCTCCATCAAGGTCTAATGATAGTAGATTAGTATGAGGTGAAGTTCGCCAAACTGTCATAGTATGCCCCGAGACTGGTAGAAGATCCAAAAGACAAAGCTAGGAGGTTTAGGAATGGCCTCCGACCGAAGCTAAAAGACCCACTGGTTCCGTTCAATCTGAAAGATTACAATAAGTTATATGGACGAGCCCAGTTGATAAAAAGGAATTTGAATGAACGAGCCGCTGCGTTTGGGTTGCGGTTCAGTTCAAACAGAGATAGCAACCAGTTTGGAAAGAAGCCTATGACTGGAGGAAGATACCATTTTCCACCTAACAAGAAGGGTGGGGTAGGCAAGTCAGTGCCAAACCAGAATGGAGCGTGACATCCTAGATTTTCAGTCGTGTTTTCAATTAAATAAATCGGGCCTTTCATCAACGCACCTATAGTGCTATTCTCAAAGCCGATCACTCGTGAGATAACTAGATTATTTGGAGAAGTCATTAAGAGATTTTAATGCAATATACTTGAGAATTTGACCAGAAATCGACTGCTCGACCGTACTAGTCTGTAAGGGTCATTACGGCATTGTCAAAATCGATCAGAGATCAGAGATAGGTTAATTCGACTGAGATGTGTGATCAAAGTGTGGATGATTCCACCTAATTACAAAATTATCGTTGATTGACAGTAGACCAATTTTCTGTCGTTTTGGGTACCATGTGCCTGTAATTGAAATCTTGAGATTTTCATGACAACCGAAAGTCGACAATGTGTTGAGTGGGTTCATTATGGCTCGAAGAAAATCAACCATGGGTCATTTGTACTGAAAAGTTCTGAAAGTTACCCAGTAGCTTAGATCACGTTAAAAACGTGCCGAATCAAAATTAACCGTGAATATGAATCCGATTTCAGAAATTGAAGATTCTGTCATGTCACAATAAATTCTAGGAGCGTTGACTCAATCTCAGAAGAGTTTTCTGTAACCCGAGATTTTTTGGAAAAAGTCGGCATAGGGCCGTTTTTGTTCAGAAATTGTCAAGGATCGTTTTTTATCGCAAATTTGGGAAGCAAGATCAAGGCAAATTCGTATGTCCCCTACCCCCACAACTTATGGACCATTTCAAGCTTCTAGATGGGGAGCATGGGTGGCTGGATTGTGGCCAAGGGAGCCAGACATGGCTGTGGTTGAGTTAAGGGGACAATTTGGTGGAAAAACAAGCCAAGTGGCCCCCCTCTTGCAGCAACCTTCTTCTTCCTCAATCCACTTGCTTTCTCCATTGTTGAGGGTGCTTAAAAGTTTGAGAAAACTAGAGAAGCAAGCCCCCTTGCCATTCGACCAAGCTGCACGCCCACCGAACCGTTTTCCTCCTCTGTTTTCCTTTATCCCAGTTTCTGCTCCAACTAACCTTTTGCCAAAGATTTGAGTTGAAAGTAGTCTTCCCAAACGAATTAGCCAACGATCCATCCATCACCATGACCAACACATCTAGACTGTTCCAAAGAGCCCGACCTCGCCTCGAACGGAGCCGCCAGCCATCCCGTCCGGCCGCCGCAAGCCGTTAGTCGCTAGTCCGCTGGATTGCTGTCCGCCTGCATTGTTTCGCATTTTTCTTCGTTCTCTCCCCATTCCGACCCTTCCTTTGGCCGTTCCATCCACCTAAAAGACCCCCTTGACCCTCGGGAGCCATCAATTGCCGACCACCTGCTCGTCGGAGCTCCGATTAACCCGTTTCTTCGCCGTTCAGCTTTGGTTCTCCTTTGTCCAGCAAGCAGAAGTAGAAGCCGAACCCAACTTTGTTTCCTCTATTTTGCAGCTCAAAACAAAAGCTAAAACAATGGGTTTTCTAGCAGCTTTGCGGCCCGTTTTAAGGTGGTTCCGAGCCTTGAAAGTTAGGCCCGCTTTGGAGAGAATCGTCCCCCATCGTGTTCCCATCCATTTGAATCGACCAGCTCGCCAAACAATTGATTTTAACTCACTAATCCTCGCTTAGTAGGTTAATTATGTTTAGGGGTTAATTAGATTTTATTAAATGTGATTAGGTAGATAGATTATAATAGAGTAATTAATTTAGTGCTTTACCAATGCATGTTAAGTGGTTAGTTAGTACAATTAGGACCTAGATGAGCTCTAGTATTTAACTAGAGTGACTTGAAAATTTTCTGGGTCCGTTTCAGCATCCAATTAGGCATTACAGGCCTAAGTTGGATTTCTTGGCATTTATTTAATATTTTCTGTAATTATTTATTTATTTATTTATTTTCCGGAAATTAGACCGAGATAACCGGTGACCGGAATTTTATGCTAATTGTTGTGGTGTAGTTTGTTTATTTATTTGAGCTCTAATTTGTGCTAAATTGATTTAATTGTGATTTTAGGATTTTATTCCTAAATTAATCAATTTTGGTAATTGATTGGAAAATAACTGAGCGTCAGTTTACAACGCCAAAATATTTTGGTGGACCACAAAAAATAGTGGGATTTATGGAAAGAAAATTATTATATTTTGGCTAAGGTCAACCGTGTACCCACACACAGCTATTTTATCGGGTATGATAAAATGTGAGAATTTATTGGAGAACGAATGCCGGCTCAATGACTTGGTATATCATCTCGGAGAAAGGCGTATATTATGTCGGCTCAATGACTTGGTATGTCATCTTGGAGAAAGACATTATACTATGTCAGCTCAATGACTCGGTATGTCATCTCGGATAAAGATATTATATTATGTTCGACTCAATGACTTGATATGTCATCTCGGAGAAAGAACGCTATATTATGTTCAGCTTGATGACTCGTATGTCATCTCAGAGAAAGAATGCTATATTATGTCGACTCAATGACTAAGTATGTCATCTCAAAGAAAGATATTATATTATATTGGCTCGGTGATTAGGTATGTCATCTTGGAGAATGCACGTGGGCTCGATGACTAGGTATGTTATCTTAGAGAATGCACGTGGGCTCGGTGACTAGATATACCATCTTGGAAAATGACTTGTGTGTCATCTCGGAGAATGAATATTGTAATATACTGACTCGGTAACTTGATAAGTTATCTTGGAGAATGGACATTATGGAATGGAATGATCGAGGAATGGTCTAAATGACATGTAATCGACTAGGTCGATTGATCGATATTTCGATCTGTGGTGATTGATTGGGTGCCTATTCGAATTGTGTTAAATTGCAGGTGGAATCCTGAGGCCAAGGTAAGTCCTCTGACCCATGTTGTGCATAGGCAGCCCTTATAGCATATCGGCTTCCTAATCAAGTCTTAGGGAGTAGAACTCGCTAAGACATAGTCTCACTAGTTATTGTATAACCATTTTCAAGTCCTTAAACGGTGTTGGTGGAGGACCAGGAACCCCGAAGTCTGGGAATGTGGAGACCGAAGAATCAACAAACGTGTCCGACTAGTGGGTCATAGGACAATTCACTTTTGTTATTAAGCCGACATTTTGTAAATAGCCTGATATGGTATATAAACCTATTTGTTTATAAAAGGCCGTTTGGTAGGAAAAATTTATAGTCATACTTTCCTATCCCATTGATTATTGTCTAGAGATTATTTATATGATTCTACATGCATATTAAAATGAATGGGTCGGCGATGCGTCTTGGGACATTGCTATTAAATCGACCAAGTAAGGGATGGGTGCGTGCCCGAGGATCGGGGCATGACATGGAGTATGTCATTTTTATAGAAGGCGACATGGATCGGCCCCATGCCATTTTATGATGGGTGCTTGCTATGGATGTAGCCAACCGAGCCACCTAGTCAAAGATTGTCCCCGAAGATCGATGGGATCGCAACTACCATCACCGCCATTGGGTCAGAACAGAGGATATGTGTCACAGATTGCACCGCAGGGTGGTTTGAACCGGCCTCCAACTTAGGGAAGGGTGTACGACGTGACTCAACAACAAGCCGAGGACTCACCTGATGTGGTCACAGATACAATCTCACTAAACGACCATGCTACTTATACTTTATTTGATCCGGCCGCTACTCATTCATTTTTAGCTGAGCAATTCATTAAGATGGTAGGATTGAGTCCTAAATTGTTGGGGTCAGTGGTTAGTATATCTTCCCCGTTAAAAGATAAGGTATTATCTGCAGTAGACTGTCCTAGTTGCAAGTTGGTTATTGGTGAGCGAAAGGGAAAGATAAACTTGATAGTCCTAGTCATGTATGATTTTGATGTGATAATTAGCATAAACTGGCTCACCAAAAAATGAGCTACTATAAACTGTTATTGTAAAGCGATTCAGTTTAACCCGTTAGCGGATGAAAGTTTCGAGTTGATTAGGAGTCGAGGAGGACACTCGATTACCTTAATCTCGTCGCTTGAGGCAACCCGTCTGTTAGACGGGGGTTGTCAAAGTTACTTGACGACTGTCGTGGATACAACAGTTAAGGGGCGAAGATGGAAGACATTGCAATTGTACAAGAGTTTCTAGATGTGTTTCCGAAGGAATTACCCGGTCTGCCCCCGGAAAAGGAGATCGAGTTCGTGATTGAGTTGGCCCCCAGGACGGAGCCAATCTCTAAGGCTCCTTACTGCATGGCATTGTCAGAGTTGAAAGAACTGAAGGTGCAGATCCAGGAGTTATTGGATAAGAGATTCATACGTCCCAGTGTATCACCTTGGGGAGCACTATTTCTGTTCGTAAAGAAGAAAGATGGTTCGTTGTGCATTTACACCGACTATCGTCAACTCAATTAGGTGACGATAAAAAAAAAGTGTCCGCTACTGAGGATTGATGACTTGTTTGACCAGTTGCAAGGAGTGTCGATATTTTTCAAGATCGACCTGAGGATAGGATATTATCAACTGAGAATCAGAAAGGAGGATACACTGAAGATGGCGTTTCGTACGCGATACGGCCATTACGAGTTTACTATAATACCGTTTGGTTTGATGAACGCCCCAGCTGCTTTTATGGATTTGATGGATCGTGTATTTAAGGAATACCTGGATCAGTTTGTGATCGTTTTCATCAACGATATCTTGGTGTACTCGAGAAATCCTAAAGAGCACGAAAGATAGTTGAGGACAATGCTTCAGACTCTGCGAATTCATGGACTGTACGCTAAGTTCAATAAGTGCGAGTTTTGGTTAACTCGTATCGCTTTCCTAGGTCACGTGATTTCAGGCGAAGGAATCTCCGTGGACCCGACCAAGATTGAAGTAGTTATCAACTAGCCAAGACCGACAACAGTGATAGAGATCCGAAGTTTCTTGGGATTGGCAAGTTACTACAGAAGGTTTGTGGAAGGATTCTCAGTGAAAGCTATGCCGCTAACTCGACTACTGAAGAAGGAAAGAAGTTTGTGTGAACAGATAAGTGCGAGCGTAGTTTCCAAGTGCTTAAGTAAAAGCTGACTACTGCACCAATGCTAACAATTCCATCTGGCCCTGAAGGATACGAGATCTATAGTGATGTGTCGTTTAGAGGACTAGGTTGCGTGTTAATACAGCATGGCAGAGTCGTTGCATACACGTCTCGTCAGTTGAGACCTCATGAGCTGAACTACCCGACGCATGACTTAGAACTCGCAGCGATTATCTTCGCTCTGAAGATTTGGAGGCATTATTTATGTGGAGAAAGATTTAAGATCTTTACAGATCATCAAAGTCTCAAATATTTATTCTCTCAGAATGAGTTGAATATGAGACAGTGTTGCTGGATGGAACTTCTTAAGGACTATGATTGCGACATCCTATACCATCCTAGAAAAGCTAACAAGGTCACAGATGCATTGAGTCAGAAGTTTTTGATTGCGCAGATGGTGATTCAAGAGTGGATTTTACTCGAAGGAGCTCGAGATTCGATTTTCAAATTTAAGGTAGGCCACCTTTCAAGTCTTATAGCCATCCTCAGAATTGAACCGGAAGTGCAGATAAGAATCAAGACGTTACAAATTACAGACCTAGAGATCCAAAAGATTCTGCAAAAGGATGCAGAAAAGAGAAAGGCTTATTTCTAGATTTCTAAAAACGGAACACTAAGGTTTCGTGGACGATTGTGTGTACTTGACAATGCAGAGCTTAAGGAAGAGATTTTGTCAGAAGCTCGTCATAGCAGTAACAGCATTCATCTAGGTAGTACGAAGATGTATCAGAATCTGCGTCAACACTATTGGTGGTCCGATATGAAGGCGAATATCACCAAACATGTCGCCAAGTATCTGACATGTCAGCAAGTGAAAGCACAGCACTGTAAGCCAGGAGGACTTCTACAACCTCTCCAGATTCCCAAGTGGAAATGGAAACATATCACGATGGACTTTGTGATGGGTTTACCAAGGAGTCAGAGGGGGTAATGATTCCATATAAGTTATGGTTGACAGATTAACAAAGTCTGCTCACTTCATCGCAGTACGAAAGGACTTTGCATTGGACAGATATGCGGAATTGTACGTGCGTTAGATAATTCATCTACATGGAGTGCTAGTGACAATTACATCTTATCGAGACCCGAAGTTCATGGCAGCCTTTTGGAAAAGTTTGCAGACTGCTTTAGGAACAAAACTGCAATACAGTACGGCCTATCATCCACAAATGGATGGTCAATTTGAGAGGACGATTCAAACCCTCAATGACATGCTGCGAGCTTGTGTGCTAGACTTTCAAGGGAAGCTGGGAGGAACAACTTCATCTAGTTGAGTTCGCCTACAACAACAACTATCAGCAGAGTATTCATATGGCACTGTTTGAAGCATTGTATGGCAGAACGTGCAGAACTCTAGTTTGTTGGGATGAAGCCGAAGAGTGAAAGATTACAAATCTAGAGTTAGTTAAATAATCAGTGGATGCAGTTGTAGTTACCAGATACAGATTAAAGACAACTCAGAGTCGCCTAGAAAAGTTATGTAGATAAGTGTCGAAGACCATTAGAATTACAAGTTGGTGAACACGTCTTTCTGAAGGTGTCACCGATGAGGGGTACTTCGCGCTTTGGTAAGAAAGGGAAGCTGAGTCTAAGTTACGTTGGTCCCTTCAAGATTCTGGAGAGAATAGGGACTTTAGCATATCGTCTTGCATTGCCGCTTAAACTGGCGCAAGTGCATGACGTATTCCACGTGTCGACTTGAGAAAGTATGAGCCTGACCTGACCCACATGCTGAATTTTGAAGAGTTAGACATGGACGACAATGTGTCGTACGTGGAGAGACCAGTTCAGATTATGGATCGTAAGGAACAAGTACTGCGTACCAAGATGGTCCCCTTAGTTAAAGTGGTCTAGCAACACCATGGGACAAAAGGAGCAACCTAGGAGAGTGAAAACTCGATGAGACAACAATACCCCCACCTTTTTCGTTTGAGAATTGTAATGGTTTAAATTTCTATGATGAAATTTTTATAAGATGGGAAGAGTTGTGACATCCTGATTTTCAACCTTGTTTTCGATGAAATAAAATAGACTTTCCATCGATGCGCCTATAGTCTTTTTCTCTAACCTAATTACTCACAAGATAACTAATCTATTAGGTGTAGCCGTTAAGGAATCTAATTGCGACCGATTCGAGAATTCGATCAAAAATCAACTACTCGACCATGTTAATCTGCAAGGGTCAATACAGCATCGTCAAAATCGATTAGAGACCAGAGATAGGTCGATTCGATAGAGGAATGTAATTAAGGTATGAGTGATACCACCTAATTGCAAAATTCGTGTCGACCGACACTAAACCGATTTTTCTATCATTTCTGTACCCTGTGCCCGTATTTGAAATCTCGAGATTTTCACAACAACCGAGAGTTGCCTATGAGTTGAAAATGCACAATGTGGATCAAAAATAATCGACCACAGGTCAAATGCGCTAAAAATTCATAAAAGCTACCCAGTAGGTTAGATTACGCTAAAATCGCATCCGATTGAAATTAACCACGAAATTGAAAGTTCTGTCATGTCACATTTATTTTAGGAACATCAACTCATCCTTCGAAGAATTTTCAGTGAGTTCGAATTTTTGGCGAAAAATCAATATTCGGTGAAATTGATTCAAGAATCCGAATGGACTAAATTGAGTGCACTTTTGGCCTTCTCGTTGGATCAAATGATGAGGAAAATTATGGAATTTGATGTGAGCACCTACCTTGGCAAGTTGGCCATTGATTTGAGGCCAATTGAAGGGGAATTGAGTTGAATTTGAAGTTGGAAGCTTGAAATTCATAGCGGGGGGGGGCGCTCTGCAACATTTCAGCACCATTTGAGACTTGTTGAAGAAGTATTGGAGGGGAAATGGCTATGGATGAAGGCTATGGACTTTGGGGGCCTTATGATGATGAGTTGAGATATTTATAAAAGACTTTGGTGGACATTTGTCCCCCTTAAGCCAGTAACAGCCCTTCTTCTTCCTTCTTACTATTTCTCCCCCATTGTTTCTGCAACACAAGCCAAAGAACTAGAGAAACCATCCAGCACCCCCTGTAGCTGTCGACTGCCCTTCACCGCCCGTCCGAGCTGCCGCCAGCCTGCCCGTCGAAGCCGCAAGCCACCCATGCGTCCATCCGCCAACCTACCTCCTGCTCGTTGTCCCTCGCACCTGCACCCACGCCCGTCATCCGTGCCCTAGCTGCCATTGCAGCTCTGCCTAAGCCGCTCCAGCCACCAACCGTCACCGCCTAACCGTCCCCGTTGTCGTCCGCCACCCGCCGGCCCATCCTAGCCCCTCAGCCCAACCCTCTTAGCCCTTTGACATAACCAAAACTCACAATTGGGCTATGAGCTTCGTGGCCCATTTCCGGCCCTTTCCGGACCTCCTCAAGTGTTGCCGTAGGCTCGAGTCTCGCTCGCCTTTGTGTCACCTTCACCGTCGCCATCACAGTGAACTCATCGGCTCATCAAACCGGTGAGTTTACTTGTTAAACCTTGCTTAAGGGGTTAATTATGTTTACGGGAGATTTAGCTTAGCTTAAGATTGGTTTAGGTGGTTAGATTAGTGTAATTAGTAGGTTAATTAGTTAATTAGGCTAATCATGTGGTTATATTAGTTTAGTTAAGGATTAATTAGATTGTGTGATTTATCTAGCTTAGTATGTTATTTAATTAGATCCAATTAGGTGGTTAGATTAGTGTATTTGGCTTAATTAGGCATTTATCTAATTATTTTGCATTTATTTAATTAATTTTGTAATTTATTTAATTATTTATTATTTTCCGGACCGGGATAGTCAGTCATCAGAATTTCATTCTGATTGCCATGGTGTAATTAGTTTGTGTGATTGCTTGTTAAATTGTGCAATTGAGTGATGATTGTTGATTTTTAGTTATTATTTCAAAATTAGAAAACTTTGGTATTTAATTAAAAAATACTGGGTATCGATTTTTTACGCAAAAAATGTTTTTTGGTACTATATCAAATAATGGGATTTTAAAAAGGAATGATATCACTTTTTATGGCTCAAGTCGACCATGTACCCACACACGATTATTTTACCAAGTGTTTTTAATATGAAGAAAATAGGCCAAAAACATTATTTAAATTATGGCAATTGAGTGCAAAGCACAATGTCTTTGACCGGGATTGGGTGTGCATGTGATCGCTATGAAAATCCATCACCCATTGTGCGTCGGGTGGACGATGCTCCTATATGGAATGTCCCACATCAACGAATGTCGGATCGCGGTAGAGGTCGGACCGATTTTCCTCCGAGAATGCCGTCTAGAAGTAAGACGTTGCCGTGCTTGATGGGACGAGACGACGCTCGGCTATGCCGAATGACCGCTGACTATTGAGTTAGCCGTGGCCATTAGGTCGTAATCAATTGGAACACTTGTCTAAGTGAGATATAACCGCATCTGATTATGCGACAAAATTATGTGGCACGGAATGGGACGTGTCATAACGATTTGGTCTTATAATCGGGACCCCTGTGATTGATTGATTTGAAAGTAAGGCATTCTAGTGATTGATTGCATCTACTGCATTTATAAATGTTAAATGAGCTGGACTAACGTGCTGGAAGGTGCTAAGGCGAGGTAAGTCTTCTGTGATGTGTAATTAGATTGCCCCTATACGTATTACGTTCCTAATCTGGGTTTAAGGCGTGAAGTCGCTGACACATTGTCTTACCCCGTCGTGAGTTTCATCTTTACAGGTCCCTAAACGGAAGTTTGTCCGGTTTGTTTTGGGGCAACCGCGAGGGTATAGCGAGCAAAGTACCGCCTTCCCTATCCCCGGGAATCCCTGAACCCGTGAGCTCGTCGTGACCACAATCTTGGTCGATGAGGGCCTACCTTAGTGGGTACCTCATCGATTCAAGGCGTGGTTTCGTCATGGGCCTAACAGGGAACAGGAAGGTCCCGTGGATGGTTTCGACGGACCCGCCGTTGAGGGTGAGGGCAAGGTGGTACTCAACCCTGTCGTGGACGCCGATGTTATAGCTAACATCATAGAGAACCAGTTGCCGGAGGATGAGCAGGAGCCCGAAGTAAAGGAGGTGGCTGACCCGCTAGACATCAACATTCCTGACGGTGTCGTAGTGGACCCAAATCCCAAGTAGGTGGGTCCGAGGTAGGGTTAACTTGATAGTTCTTTTTGGATCTTGACCTTCTGTGAATAACTGTGTAGGGCTGACCTATTTGTTTATAAAGTGTGTTTGTGAAATTTGATTGTCCCGCTTTTCTATTCCATGTTGTTTGTTGTCTGGGGATTGTTAGTTTCGCTTTCGCATGTGCATGATTCGTTTGGGTCAACGATACGTCCTGGGAACGTCTCAATTTAGTCGACCACCGAGAGATGTGCGAGCTCTTGAGTTTCAGGGCGTGACAAATATTATATATTTTGGGTTTGCGAAACCTTTTTACGAAAAGCTTTTAAGCATGGGTTATTGAATATTATGTATATCGATTTGTGAAATGTCTTATGACATGCATTTGATTTGATTTGGTTTATAAATTCAATTTATGATAAGAGTCTTGAAATTATTTGAGAATGTTTTATGAAAAGCATTTTTGGCGAATAATTGAGTTGCGAAATCTTTTGGTGATATATGAAATGATTTATGGACTTGGCTTTGTGGATTGTGGATGGTATTGTTCTAGATTGGTATTAATGCTCAATATCACTATGAGCCCGATGAGGGGCTTGTGGGTATGCGCATACTATTCTAGGATATCCTTGTGGGCCGAGCCACCAGCTAATAATAGGTGGAGACCTTACCAAAGGGGGAATCTTGATCGCCTCGTCATCAGGCGTTGTATCGTGATCATGGTTTGATATTTTGCAATGGATTGGTCAATGGAGTGGACCATTGACTTGTGATATGAGTTTGGTCAATGGAGTGAACCATTGACATATGATTTGAGTTTAGTCGATAGAATGGACCATCGATGTTTGGTTTGATGAGATTAATCAATAGAATAGACCGTTGATATATGTTTTATGAAATTGACCAATGGGTTAGACCATTGGTGTTTGCCTATTATTATCTTGAATATTTTTGCTATAAACATATTGTGTTAAAGTAAGAAATGTTACATTTTGGCCTTGAAGGTTTGTTAAATTTCTAGATTTGGTGAAAGTGAATTATGTTTATGTTTTAAATGTGCATAGTGATTGCTCGATCTGCTTAGAAAGAAATGTATTACTCATTGGACCGTGGTAGCTCATTCCTTTCTTCTTATCATGTTTTTCAGGTCCCTCAATTAGTGGCCATTAGAGCGAGAGTGTCATCATGGGGGGTTTTGGGAGATGGATTTTGGGTGGTTTGAGGCTATGTCCTTTAGGGGGGAGGACGGCCGTGTCACCCCCATTCCTTTAGGATTTGGGTTGTGACATATGGAATGAAATGGGACAAAGTGGTGATTATGTCTTTACAAATGAATTTTATTTGTACGAAAAAAAAATTCGTAAAATAGACCATGAAGGCAAGGGTTTGGTTTTTGCAACTTATAAAGTTGTTGATGTGGAAGCATCAAATTACACGGAAGACAATCGACTCAAAAGCTCAACTCGAACCTCACTCAATTAACCAAGCCTGATGTTTATACAAGTAAAGGGACATTTCGACAACAACATGATCCAGTGAATTCAATGAAGAGCAAGAGAGATAGATTCCTAGAAATTGAAATATAATGGCTCATTCAATTGAGTCAGAAACTGACCAAACAAAAATTGAGTCAGAAGGATTTGTTTCCTATTTGAATAGGTTTCCTTATTTGACCAAATTTCTTAATATAGTGTTTCCTAATTGAACGTCTACTAATTTTATATTTCCTAATTTAATGTTTGTACAATTAAAAATTTCCTCGTTTAATGTCTTAGTCTATCTATAAACAAGAAGTGCATTCTCAGTTGTAAGACTAGGTATTTTGAGTTGTAGTTCTTAATGCAATCCAATGGTGGTCAACCTTCAAAATCTTTTTCAAAGTCTACTGGAACATTCTTTCATGCCTTATTTTCTCGCAAATACAACAAATACTTTCTTTCCATCAAACGCATTCAGCATTCTCACCCACTCACCAAGCAAAAATTAGGAAGCATTAATTAAGAACCTTTGCTAAGGTTGCCGGTGAAATCTTTTGTCAAACAAGCTTAAAGGGATAGTAAAGACACTCCTAAGTATTTGCCAAGATTATTTGTAAGAGAGAAACCTCCCACAGTGCTGACATGGAGAATTTTGTGCCGAGGGACATTCATAGAACAAAAAAAATTAGATTTAGTAGTACTAACCTTCTAACTTGAAGCATTGTAGAAGGAGTCGAGACACTGTTTAATAACTTGCATTTGATCAATAGAGCCTTCAGCAAATAAAATGAGATCATTCGCAAACATTAATTGAGATCATAGGACTTTCTGTTTTCCAGAGGTTCGCGCATTTCCCCTCTTGCACAGGCCCCTGCAAATCCTTCCTCTTGTACATACTCTGCAGATCCTTCGTTAATCCCACCTAGGTACTTCGGCTGAAGGCATAGCGAATTGTTCCGCTTTCGCTTTTTCTGCTGTTTTGTCCGTCTGCACTGGAGATTTGGTGTTGATCGCATGCTCTGTTTGTGTGCGCGTTATCCTTAGCTTCATCTTGCGATACAAAATGGGTTTTCTCGTGCAAATCTTGCTTCTTGAGTTGAGAGCTGAACGTGGTTGGTCGGTGGAGAGAGTTTGGAATTAAAAGATTCTTGTTGTGACTATCTTTAAGTCATTTCAAGTTCTCGTTCTTGGATTGTGTTCATTCTTTGTTTCTCCCGTAATACCGACGGATATGGCTTGGACACTGCGGGTCCGAGTGCGACATTTTCCTTCTCTTGTATTGCTTGTTGCGCTAAATTGTAGCAGAATAGCTATCCTAAGGTTGATCTTAGACGACCGATTTCTTACCAATGTCCTCTAGGGTTTTCGATGAAAATGTTGATCCAGCACCTTGATTCCGATAGAAGAGTCTGGTCCTCGAGTGGCATTTAATTATCGATTGTATGTGGATGATATGTACGTCTGCTGGATATCTAGACCGGCTTGTCTTCTCTGTGCTCCGTTGTGGTTAGTCTCAATATAAAGAAGCATGAGAGATTATATCATTACAAAGTAAGTTTAGGTTCATAACTTTTCATGCCATCGCTTCGCTAATTTATAATGCCCTGTTTGCCATCATGGGGAAATCAAAATGAAACACGCAGTCCACATAAAATGGAGGAACTTTTGCCTGGCATTTTACTGTCGATATGGGATTGATAAAGATATTAGGCTTCGGCATGATGACTCTGTCAGAAAAGTAACCATTTCTTTTGATCGTCGCTGTTTTCACCGTCTCCCTATCTACAGAATTGTTGTCAATATCGGGTTTCACAGTGCGATGGAGACTTTCCTCTTGACCTCAGAGTCTGTCAGTGAAGGCCACCCAGACAAGATCTGTGACCAAGTCTCAGATGCTATCCTCGATGCTTGTTTGGAGCAAGATCCACAAAGCAAAGTTGCCCGGGAGACATGTACCGAGACATATATGGTCATAGTGTTCCGGGAAATTACCACCAAGGCTAAGGTTAACTATGAGAAGATCGTTCGGGACACATGCTGAGGGATTGGGTTCACCTAGGCTGATGTCGATCTCAACACCGACAAATGCAAAGTCCTAGTCATTATCAAACAGCAGAGCCCTGACATTGCTCAAGGAGTTCACGGATCTATGACCAAGAAACCTGAGGAGATTGGTGCTGGAGACCAATGGCACATGTGTCAAAGAAGACTCCTTATTGTTTTGAAACTGACCAAACCTTTCTAAAAAGTCTAGTATGAAGGGTTGCAGACTCAAGTGTTATAGTCTGAAGAACTCAAGACTCATCTATCAATATCTAAAGACCGTTAGACTTGCTCAAAGTCTGACCTCACTGAAAGATTCTAGACCGACGAAAGAAAACTTATCCGGATGAGAGTTCATCTTCCAAGATTTGGTTCGCACGGTTTGTGGAAGATCTTACGGTTGGAGATAGCACCTTGTGATCAATTATTCCTATTGGAATCAATTCGGATAATCAGATCTTTTGATTGGTGATATATACTTGAAATGTTCTACTTATGGAAATCAATATCCCGATTGTATTGGTGAGCAGGATTGATGGACTATCATCACATTCCTTTAATGATTCGAGATCTCCTTGATTGATTCCGTCAAACAGGTAGATTGGAGAAACTCCTTTGGAAGGTGTCAACGGTTGTAGAGGCATGGGAGGAGTATATAAGATGACTCTCAAGTTGTTCGAGGGTGTGCGTGAAAGAAAAATTCCAAAGTCTGAAACTCTTAGTTCTTTGTTGCTTCAATCGTTGAGCTTAACTTGTACTCAAAAGAGAGAACAAACATTTGTGAGACTTTGTAAGAGTGTAGTAAAGTTTCTACACTGTGAAGTCGAGGATGTGAGACTGTAAAATCTTTTTTGATTCATAGTGAAATTCAGCCAGTGGGCTATCAGTGCGGGAGAGTGGATGTAGGCTTGATCTAAGCCGAACCACTATAAATCTTGTGTTTCTATTCTCTTTCCTTGAACTCCTTACTTTAATTCGTAGCTTTATATAACTGTCTGTAGTCGTTTCCATTTTCAGTCTATTATCTTCTAAAAATGATTTGATTTATTAAGTCTTGCGAAAATTTCTTTTAACACCTATTTACCCCCCTCTAGATGTTCATACTAGCCCTAACAACATGTTCGGTTACGCTACGATGAAACTCCCGAGCTTATGACATTGACTCACGTCCTAGCCACCAAGCTAACTGAAGTGAGAAAGAACAAAACATGCCCGTGGCTAAGACTTGATGGGAAGACCCAATTGACGGTGGAATACCATAATGATGGGGAGCCATGGTCCTTTTGTGTTGTGGAAAGCGAACAATCGAACAATCAATAGACAAAAAAAAAAAAATCAGAAATCAGATTCACGTGGTTCAGTGATGAAGACTTGTCCATGGGGAGAACGATGATGAACTCATTGTAAATAAAGCGATACAATCGAAATTATACACTTGAGTCACTCAAATATTCTTTGTCTCTCAAGCCCCGATTACATCCAACAACGCACGCGATACTTAACCCAAAATTTTTTTGTGAAATAATC
Organism: Eucalyptus cloeziana; assembly: GCA_014182715.1. Taxonomy (NCBI): domain Eukaryota; kingdom Viridiplantae; phylum Streptophyta; class Magnoliopsida; order Myrtales; family Myrtaceae; genus Eucalyptus; species Eucalyptus cloeziana. Next base: position 4,527,591 of record CM024643.1, read on the forward strand.
TCTCAATCACATTAAACATATTGAATGTAATTCATGAACAAGTTTTCACAGTGCGAACCTACTGCCAAGCAATCATGAGAAACGGCACATCAATATGTTTTGCACATCAAGAGCGGCACACCAAGCACTCGGAGATAAAACTGCACTTCAAGGCTCTTCTTCTTAATCTACGGTGAAGACTTGATATATGTACATACATACATACATACATACATACATACATACATACATACATACATACATACATACATACATATACATATGTATGTATGTATGTATGTATATGTATATATATAAATATGCAAGCGCAAGCACGCGCAAGCGTCACACATCCAAGGATAAAATCCTTAATTATATTTAAATAGGCGGTGCGTCACACATCCAAGGATAAAATCCTTAATTATATTTAAATAGCCACCGCCTGAAAGATCAAAATTCGGTCAACAAAGCCCACAAACTTTTTTTTTTTTTTTTTGTCGGTTACTCTCTATTCCTATTCCACACTCACTCTCAGACTTTTACCCTACCTCTTGCAGGGCGTGGGAGTCGAAACCCACTCTTGAAACTTACGCGTCCCCAACCCATTCCCCCTGAGAAGGTGGGAACAAAGCCCACAAACTTGACTTTCCTTTTTTCTATCTTCTTTCTTCACCGAGTCGAACTCATAAAAGGAAATAAATTATGTTATTGATCACAACACCAATATGAATAAAGTTTCCACATTATGGAAGATTCAATCTTCAACTTTGATCTACCAAGTTAATACACAAATAAACTTGGATCGTGTTCGTTCAATAGGCTTAAACTCCATATATATTTTAACACTCTGAGGATTCATGCGGTCCTAATCTCGATTCAGCATGAGGAGACCGTTACCAATTAGCAGATTGCGAAGGATTTAAAAGAACATGTGATCAAGCCCGTCATTCCACCTAAGTCTCTTGACAACAAGACGATTTTCTACTTCAACTCCTCGGGGCGTTTTGTGATCGGTGGGCCCCATGGTGATGCAGGCCTCACTGGGAGGAAGATACTTATCGACACTTACGGTGGCTGGGGTGCTCATTGCAGCGGTGCTTTTTGGGGCAAGGACCCGACCAAGGTTGACTGCAGTGGTGCCTACATTTTTAGGCAAGCTGCGAAGAGTGTGGTGGCTTCAGGGTTTGCTCGACGCTGCATTGTGCAGGTTTCTTGTGCCATCGGTGTTCCTGATCAGTTATCTGTGCTTGTAGACACTTACAAAACTGGAAAGATTCGAGACAAAGATATTCTGGCATTGATCAAGGAGAACTCCGATTTCAGGCCGGGAATGATCTCTATCAATCTTGATCTGACAAGAGGAGTTAATTTCAGGTATCAGAAAACAGCGGCATATGGGCATTTTGGACGTGACACCCAGATTTCACCTGGGAGACAGTGAAGCTTCTCAAACCTCGCAAAGCATAGAGTTTTGCCATTACCTGGTCACACTGTTATTCCTGATTTCTGCTTTCTCTTGGAATTTGTGTTTGTGTCCTATGCTTGGTACCAATGGAAGACAAAAGAGAAAGAATCTTGATTAGGGAATCTTGATTAGGGGTGGCAAATGGGTTGGTCGGGTCAAAAATGAGTCGATCTATATTTAACTCATTTAATTCATTTTGACCCATATTCATGTAGTGTAAATCAAGTGACCCATACCCGACTTAACCCGTACCCGACCTATACCCGACCCGACCCGACCCGTCCCGTATTGCTAAAACCTATTAATATTCTAGAAAAACCCACTTCTACTCTATATTAATTAGATTAAAACTTCAAATTAAATTAAAAACAGTAAATAAAATTTAAAAAAAGTTTAAAAAATCAAATTTTTTATTTTTTAAATATATTTTTTAATTATTTTTATTTTTTAAAAATATATATATAATTTTTAAATTATTTGATTTTTAAAAATATAATTTTTAATTATTTTTATTTAAAAAAATAATTTTTAATTTTTAATAATTATTTTTTATTTTTCTCTTTTCTCTTTTACTCTTCTTCGACCGGCCGCCGGCCACGACGATGGCCGGCGACCGACCACAGGCGAGATCGAGCTCGCCGACGTCGGGTGGGGCTCGATCTTGCCAATCCGACGAGGCCGAGGCTGGCTCGACGCCAACAAGCTCGTGTCTCGCCAAATCGACAAGGCTCGAGCTCGCCGGCATCAAGCAAGGCTCGATCTCGCCGATTTGGCGAGGCCGAGGCCCCGCCCGACGCCGGTGAGCTCAAGCCTCGCTAGATCCGGCGAGGCTCAAGACTCACCCGGCCTATCGCCCCCGCTAGCCACCCGCTAAGGAAGGAAAAAAAAAAGAAAGAAAAAGAAAAAAAAATTGAAATATGAAAAATAATTATAATTTTGATTTTTATAAAACAAAAAAAAAATTTATAAAGTTAAAAAATGCCATAGGTTTAAACTTTAAAATGGGTTTCCTAATAACCCATTTAGACCCATTTCTTTTTGTGTTTTACTTTCTCAAAATCCGTTTCTGACCCATATTTAATTTTCATTTAACCCATTTTTTATTCATATTTAACTTTCATTTGACCCATATATGACCCATTTAACTAAAAATGGGTCATAATGCCAGCTCTCCTTAATAAATAACAATATACATATCACTTTGGATTTGTATACCAGGTCGAATTTCACATATTAAATTTTGCTTATCTATTTGAGTATGATGCGTGCCTTGTCCAGTCTCTCAACTCAATCTCTGTAACTAGATAAGGCATGTAAAGCGCCACACTCAGAATCATTTTCGCAAGTTATGCACGGCTAACTGGTTAGTGTTACGCACTTGGAGAAGTTCGTATCAATTTGACGAAATTTGAAATGCAATGCGCAAGTGAATAGTTGATAAATCTGTAGTGTTGGATGAACTTGAACAAATGAAACTCTTTTATTCTTCGCCTTTCGTTCCCATTTTACTTGGACTCATCTTGTATCTTGTCTTCTGGATATGAACAAGATTTAAATGTCGGGATACTAGGGGCACTCTCTTCTCATTAATTATTTGTCTCGCTATCTGCACCAGCCAGGGTGACTTTGCCCGCCATCCAGCTCTTTAGCATTTGTAGAGCAGCTTTCGGCTGATCCATCGGAACCATGTGCCCAGAATTATGAACCTGCATTTCGTCACACAGCCAGAATTGCACTTATAATTTGTCTCTCTCATCTTTAAACTATGTTGTGCATGCATGCTCGCGCATTGCAATTCTGTGTGTGCGCTTCTGTTAGAGAGAGAGAAACCTTCAAGAAAGTAAGTGGTCCATGGCTTTTCATCACTCCTGCCTCGGCACCAGCAACGACAAATGGAACAGTTGGAGATGTCCCAAACTGCTTTTGACCAGACCACCGCATGGCATTAACCCACCTGGAGTTTCCTGCTCAAATTAACATCAGGAAAGACATGTCATTCGCCAGGTAATGTTCCGTTTGATTCTGTCTAGCGTCTACCAACTTGAAAGATCGGGGTTTACCAAGCCAATTGCAGATGAGATCATATTCACCGGCATAAATGAGCACCTTCAGCCCGTCCTCAAGAAGCGCGGGGATACCCACTGCGAGATTCTTCATCCAATCCTGGCTCATTGCGTTGAACACAGTGCTGCTGCACGACACAAACTCTATATCCCCGACCCCTAAAGCATCTCTCACCTTCTTTTGGTTCAGGAGTGTCTCCACGTTCGAGAGGTCGTAGCACAGGGGCCCCTCACATCTCTTTCGTATATCGTAGTACTGCAGGCCAATCATCAACATGTCAAATTCACGTAATCAAACGTAAATTTTAGAAAGCTTCTGTCGGGGGAAAAATGGATACATTTATGTTCCCTGTAATGTTCAAGATCTCATCGAAAATACCGTAGCAATCGTTCAATGCTAAGTCACAGGCATCTCCGCCCTCGGTAGCTGCACATGATTTGCAAAGATTAAAAGTAAAGCCACCACTTTCAGAAATAAAAAAGAGAGCTTCCGGAATGTTTTAATGAAGCATAAACAGAGATTTAGGGCCAAAAAAGATACCACACTGTTTAGTTGCCCGTTTGCATTCTGGGAGCATTGTGTTTATGCTGTCGTGTTCAGACTGCGTGATTAACCTCATGTTTAGAGCATAATCTGTGTATGCTTCATACTGAATCTCAGGATTGGTTAGGCCATTGCCAATTGCAATTCCCTGTTCGAGATTCAGAAGTTAATTTTGTCAAAAGAAAGAACAAGTTGATATGTCACAGCAAAAAAAAATTACCATACAAGCATGAAGTACCTTCAGGTTTATGTGAATTCCTTCCTTCACCTTGTTTCCTTGTTGAACACGAGCAGCCAAAGCAGGAATGTAATGCCCAGCATATGATTCTCCGGTTATGTAAAAATCATTCTTGACGAGTTGAGGATGCGCTGCAAAGAACACCTGAAGATTGCAGTGAGAGGTTAATTATCATATACTTGAATTCTTAACTTGAAAAGTATCCAAACAAAAATTGGGTTGTCTGTAAAAACAAAAGTAGTTAATCTAGTACTCAGATGATTATCAATGAGCTCATCTACACCTGCAAGAAGTCGTACAAGTCATTGCTAACACTGTGCTCATCATGCCGAATGTCGCGCTTGTCAGTAGAGTAACTGAAACCAGTTCCAATAGGCTGGTCGACGAAGATGAGATTCGACACCTGTGAGGAAAAAAAAAACATTAACAAAAGCATGAAATGTAACATACTTCAAACTAGAAATAGTTTATTCATCAATAAAATATGTTTTTTCGTTGTCTAAATTTCCGTTTTAATTTTATAAGATGTGTATTGTTTATTCATTCAATAATTAATTATATTGAACATGATCACAATTATCACGGACAACCGTCAGTTTGCCCCAACAATGTTGAAGTCTTGTTTGATAGCAAAGCTATCGAAGGCGAAAGCAACAGAAGAAGTTGGCAACTGCTTTTCAAGAAAGAATACTGAAACGAACTAGGCCACCATCACATGCGATAATGTCAAGGAAAAAAACAACAGAAAAGAGTAGGAGGTCGACGCTAACGTCGCATAATTCGAAAAAAAAAAAAAATTAATAGAGCAAAGAGAAAAATCCAAAGAATGACGCAACGTTCTTGGAAGTATTAAATTATGATTAATAATGCTATGATCAGTACAAAATTGTCACTCGCTCACCTGGTCCCAACCATAATCATTCCACACAAGAGACAAGTTGTTGGCAATATGGAAAGGGCCATTCTCATAGAACAGTGCCAATGAACTGCTACATCCAGGCCCTCCGCTTAACCAAATAACCACTGGGTCATTTGCGCTGTTCCGTGATTCAAAGAAGAAGTAGAACATCCTAAAACATTTGACAAAAGACAGGACAAAGAGTCGTGACCAGAACTTGATGAACTATAACGAGCTGAATCTCAGTTTGGCTCCCGCAAGTCGAAGAAACGGATTTGAGAAAGAATATTTCTTGGCGGGTTTTACTGACCGAATTCTGTCGAACTTCTCGTTTTATCATGTTTCATTGATAACCCCATTAATTATCCTATCATCTAGGCCCAACAAAATAAGTATAACAGGTGAATCTAAACACTTCTGGAAACCATTAATTAAGCACTAGATATTAATCGTATTCTATGTCAATAAAAAAAAAAAAGAAAAAAATGGGCTGTCGAAGTTGATTCCAAGGCTATCTACAACTGGCTTTGACAGTTGACTCCATGGCCTCACCTTGCGGCATGGGAGTGCGGAAGTGGGTAATACCCGGCATGGTGACCAAGGTCCTGAATGGACGACCCGGAATCGCCGAGAACTTGGAGCTCAAAGCGCCTCTCAACGATCTTCCTATCAGAAGCCAAAGAAGAAGTATCTTTGTCTCTAGTTTTGATGTTGACAGCTTCTTTGGGTTGCAAGTTGAGCCCTTTAATGAGCATATCTACTTGTGTCATTGGCGATAAGTCGGCAGTTAAAGATGATGTCTTTGATGGTGATGCAGTCGAAAAGTGGAGGAGGAGACAGAAGAGAAAGCAACATGGTGAGAGAAAAGTCGATGCCATCGTTAAGACTTTTGAGAGAGAGACTGAAGTTTTAGGATGATGACGACAAATCGTGGGGTTTTTTCAGTGTTTGATGTAAAGGACGCGCTTGATGAGGCTCCCGGACAATGCATAGAAAGAGAGAGATTTGTCTGCTTTATATAGAGATATGCCTGATTTTTGTTTTTGCTTTACTTTTTATTTTATTTTTGGAAGAGAGAAATGGTGTCTGCGCTTCTCGTCTGAGATAGATTCCCAAATTTGTCCCAAGTCTTGCGTCAACTTGCATGCTTGCCCTGGTGTAAACATCAGTAAGCTAGAATTATCATCCTTGACGGCCACATTTTGCTGCATCAGTGGGCACGCTTGGGCATCTTGTCTCCGCTTGTTCTGGTTATGTTTTTTTTATCTTGTATATTTATCTAAATATATTTATCTAGATATGAGATAGATAGAATAAATAGAATGTTTGTATTCGGCTCAATCCTTTTAGTAAAAGATTGGGCTGAGTTTAGTTGCAATTCAATTAAGAGAACGAACAGTAATTATTGGATTACAAAGTATCCATTGCTTCGAATTCAAATTTGATCTCTTTCCATACTTCACAAGCAGCAGCTAGTTCAAGACTCCATTTGCTAGCCTCACGGATAATTTCATTACCCTCACGAGTAAGATCATGTCCCTCATTACGAGCTTGTACGCATGCTTCTAGAGCTACTCAATTAGCTACGGCACCCAGTCCATTTCCCCGAGGGTGTCCTAAAGTTCCTCCGCCAAATTGTAGTACGAAATCATCTCTAAAGATCTCGGTCAGAGCAAGCATATGCCAAACGTGAATACCCCTAGAAGCTACGGGCAGAACACCTAGTAGAGAGACCTAATTCTAAAATAGTAGTCATTAGTGAAACCAAAATACTTGTACAAACCAACGAAGTAATCCCATCTCCAATAGTCCAAAGATTCAAATCTTTGGAATATTCTCAACCATTCATGAACATCACAACAAATAGAATTAAAACGTTTATAGCTCCTACATAAATAAGGTGTTGCGCAGCCGCTACAAAACGGGAGTTTGATAGAATATAAAATAATGATATACAAACAAGAACCAATCCCAAGGAAAAGGCAAAATAAATTGGATTGATAAGTAATGCCACTCCCAGACTTCCTAATATAAAACTTGATCCCAGAAAAACTAAAAGAAAATCATGTATTGGTCCAGGCAAATCCATTATTATATGTAAAAGAGAAATAAATTGAAATGTTTTTCATGATTTTATTGACTCGACAAGGAATTTTTTTGGGATATGCTCCTAATTACATTTAATTCAAATCAAATGGATTAAAAGTGGGTCTAGGTCCAATTAGTGGACCAATAGAATATGGTTAAGAACGGCCACTTCTCGTGCAGTGCAGCGTCACCATTTGAAGAACTAATGGCGTTGACATTTTCATGCCTTCGAAAGCTCATTTTGGCTCCAATGAAAGATATAATGAATTAAATTTTATGTGGACGGCACGACTGTTGCCTCTTCAACCGTCATTTTCATTAGGATTCCAATCCTAATTAGGTGGTTGTGATTGTGATTGGGATTGGGAAAGTACTTAAAAAAATCATAAACCTATCACATTAGTATCAATTCAACCATAAATCTTTTTTATACTAACCAAAAAAAAAAATCATAAATCTTTCTTATATTGATACAAATTCAGTTTATCTTGTCAATTTTAGCTAATCAATACTAAAGTGGACGCCAACCATCCCGCTAATATTGATATGATAATTTTTAATAATTTTTTTATTCTTTCGAATTTTTTATTAATTTTTTTCTTTTTCTTTTTTTCCTTTTTCCTTTTCTTTAACCTTTTCTTTTTTCTTTTCTTCCTCCTTGGATTCCTTGCAATGGCCAACAAGCCTCTCTGGAGGCTCACCTAGGCCGCCAAGCCCTTGTCAACCATTGGGAGAGGGCCACCAAGCCCTCACCAACTGCCGATAAGGGTCATAGCTCTCGTGCAAGGCCGCTCCCTTTATGGCTTCGACCAGCTATGGGCAAGGTCAACATTGCCGTGGCCTCACCACAAGTGAAAGTAGCCTCGCTCGCAGTTGGGGGAGGGCTTCGCGGCCCTCACCCAATGGCCAGCAAGCTTGGTTGAAGGCCGTTGGAGGCTTGCCAACCACTACTAGAGAAGAAGGCCAAGAGGAAGAAGAGGAAAAATAAAAATTTGATAAAAAGGAGAAGAATAAGAAGAAGAAAATGAAAAAATTATTTAAAAATTGCTGTGTCGCGTTCATCAATCGATTGGCACCCTAGCACTAGCCCGCCAAATTTAGTTAGATGGACTGAATAAGTACCAATGCGAAAAAGTATAAAACTAAATTGGTTCAATTAAAAAATCTAGAACTGAATTAGTATCAATGATATAGATTTATGATTTTTTGGTACTTTTTTTGATTGGGACTCCAATGAGTCTTGTGGAGAGAGCATGGCTGCCGCACAACGCCTTTGGCCACATGGGTGTAAGCTAGCTAATTGTGTCCATTCAATTAAGTGCAACCACTGATTTTTGGCTCGCTCTCTCCATTGAAAAGGAAATGCAACCACTATTTAGAGACCATTTGGTAACGTTTTTATTCCAATGAACAATTTCTTTTCAAAAATAGTTTTTCTATTTCTATTTTTTGGAACAATTTTTGAATGAAATAAGGCGTTTTGTAATAACACAAATTTTCTATTCTTGAAATAAAAAATAATAAATAAAAAATAATAATAATAAATAAAAACACGAATGCGTTTAGTACGATCCATAAATTCTTTTGTAACGTAAAATTTATTCGCTCTGTGGCATCGTCTCTTGCAAAATATGGAGAAAATTATGAACTGATGAAAAGCACCTCCGGCTTGAGGCTGCGGAGAGTATGACTTCGTTCTTAATTTTTTTTCTCGCAACGAGGGCGCACTTTTGCTGGTATATTTACGTTTGACATAACTGCAGCTCAGTTCAAAATCAAAACAGAAGCTTCGGATTTTAATGGTGGGCCAGCCCAAGGCCCGTACAAGGAGCTAACGAAAATAATATCTTTTTTTAATAAATAAATTTGATAGGGACGAACAACTAAAAACCGACCTTAGCTCAGTTGGTAGAGCGGAGGACTGTAGTGGGGACCATCCAACAGCACATCCTTAGGTCGCTGGTTCGAATCCGGCAGGTCGGATTGTTCTCTCCCTTTTTTTTTTTTACCTATACTGTTTTGCAATGCTGCTAACATTGTCACAAGTCCACATGGCTCCAAAATTATTTTCATCGGCCACAAAAATGTTAATGCTACTAACATTGTCACAAGTCGACATGGCTCCAAAATTATTTTCATAGGCCACGAAAATATTAAGATATAAATTTGTAGTCGATGATGAAATTTTTTTTTTTAACTAATTATTTCAAATAAACAAATTCAATAAAATGTTTTCTGAATAATTCATTTCCTACAAATTAAATTGAGCTTCGGCTACAATTCGTGTACCTATCATATATCGTGCAAAACCTATGGAGCTTTTCATGTGGGCCACTTCCTAATAAAGAGTAATGCATTTTAAACACATTACAAAGATTCAGACTAAACCGTGTGGTATCTCAAATTCACGTAAAGTTTAAAAATTGAAGCCTGAGCCAATTCATGTGACTACATGAAAAGTGGAAACACCCCTCTTGGTCCCAATTAAAACCGATCTGTCCCCAACACATATAATAAACCCCATTGTTCAAATTAACAACGGGTTATTAAAACCACGGTCCGCAACTCGCACTCCTTTGAACAAACCATGCCCCAAACAAATATGGGGTTGTGAATTCCTCTAATTAACAAGGTGATTAGGGAAAGATATTAAATAAGGGTAAGTACTATTATAAAAATCTCAAATTATATATAGCATAAAGTTCCTTAAACTTTTTTGTGTAAAAAAAAAATCCTAAATTTGCCTACTACGATATAAATGCCTCAATCTTTTTTTTTTTTTTTTTTTGGTCTAAAAAAAAAGCGTACGTATATTTTCTATTTTAGTTTCATCCGGAGTATATTCATTACACTAGTATAAGTTACAGAGAAAAAATTGAGGCATTTATATCAGAAGGAGTGAGTTAGGGTCTTGGAATGTTTTATATAATAAGATATAATTTAAAATTTTTCATGGTATCAATTATTAATGATAAATTTTTGTTATACCGGATGTCAGACCGTCACGGGGAATTGGTGGGGCGGGGGGGAAAATTCGGTACGCGTAACCACCTTTGCTCCTCACACCATCCTCATTTTAAGCATGTCAGAGCTCCCCTTTCAACTACCCCGCACCTTTCAGAGTGCCCCATGCCCCTGACCTTCTCTGCCTCTATTCCGTTGCTCTCTCCTCCGCCGCGCGAGCTCGGCGCCGCCCGGCAACTCGCCGCCGGCGAGCTCGTTAGGCTGGACCGCGAGCCGGGTCACGCTCGAGAGGGCGCCGAGGCCGGCGGGGGTTGAGCCCTCGGGCACGCGGCTGCCCGAGTAGAGCTCCCCGAGGTTGGAGAGGGAGGGAGACGGAGTCGGGGATCGGGCCGGAGGAGCGAGTTGCGGGACGGGCCGAGTCGGTTCAGCCTTCTCAGGTTGGAGACAGTGGCCGGCCCTGGTCGAGGCCAAGTTCGGCGAGCCGGCTCGCGCACGGGTCGTCTATGGGCGTCACCGCGGGAGCGGCAGGTGAACTTGCTTGTCACTGGAGAGGGGCGTCGCAGAGGAGAGAGACGGAGAAGAGAGCAACGGAGGAGAGACAAGTTGGGGGTGTCTATGGAAGAATGAAGGTTAAGTGAGAAAAGGGATTCCTGATGAATCTTCTCGAAAATCACTGGTAGACAAAAAAGGGAAACTTTTGTTGAATTTTTTGCTAGAAAAGGGGAGCTTTTTGGGTTCCGAGGGGAAAAATGTCGACCTTGCAAGGAGGAGGGGCGACCTGGACCCTGCTAGGCTGCCAGTGTCGTACCCGGTGGCAACCTTGGAGAGTTCAGGTTCGGCGGTGAGGTCTCCCATCTATGCTGGTGAAGGAAATGGTGCCGATTCTGCGTGTGGCTAATGAAGTCCAGAGCAGCAACCGTAGAATGGCTTATATCTGTGTGTGGTTGAACTTTAATATCTTTTGACTTCACACCTTATTCACAGTTAGATAGATACTCATGTAAGTTTACACTGATTCTATATCTTTGTTTTCAGTTACACTACCTGGAGAAGAGTGGGAGTCAAATAACAAAGAAGTTGATATATTGCGCCAATCATAGGTTAGATTGGTTCCCCTTGTCTACATGTTTTAATTCTCTGTTTCAATCTCATGTGCAGAGCCGTTTTGTTAAGTCTATTGCCTAAAAGATTTAACAACTATGATCCATTGACTAAAAACTATATGGTGCATGCTGCCTTGTCCTGGAAAAATATGATTTTACTTGGATGATTATGCAGAAGGTTCGAAAGCCAAGAGGTTGATTATAACTATGTCACGGTCATTAACATAGTACATTGATGTAGCGAATAGTTAATCAATGTTTATGCAATGTCATTTTGATTAACAATTTATGAGATAGTGTTGTTTCTCCTATCTTTGCAGTTCCTTCTCGGGTTATAGGACACTTCCTGTTGCAATTTGAAGTTAAGAATATGTAGTCACCATTAAAGTGTCAACAGACAAATTTAGGAGGTTGTCAGTATATGTTCTATTTTTGCAGAGCTAATTCTAATTGAAAAGACTAAATTGCATTTGTTTGAACCTTTTTTCTATGGCCTGTTCAGTTACATAATCTGCTGCTGTATTAGATGAATCGTGATGGCTGGGTGAACTCTGCTGATTAATCTGAACACTGTTGGTCTAATTTGGTTTCTCATATTTGAACATTTTTACTTCCTGCTTCATGTCTTAATAGTACTTAGTTGATATTAAGGTGGCTAAAGTGTACTGAACCGTGCATTATTTAAAAATTGTTGAGCTCCTTGACCATCTAGAAATTTCATTCACTTGTGGTTGTCGGTCAAGAAGGCACATTCTTTGCTCCTTTCTGGTTCATTGTGTACATTTTGAACATTAAGGTTACATGCTTTGGCTTCTGCCCAGGGTCCCAAACCCAGATTCGGTTGTGGTTGTTCATACCCCCTTAGGGGTGTTCTCTGCTAGAAACTTGGTACAAAACCAGCAGGGGAACTTCAAAGGTTCAAGGCTAATATCATCTAGGAAAGAACTTCCCGAGTCCTTAACCGTCAAGAATGATGAAATTGAACCACTCTCATCTGCAAGATGTCGGGTCTTTACAAGATCTAACAAAATGGTATTGTATCCACGCAGCTCTAAATTTTACTGTCATGATCATCATTTCAATTGTTTGCCAGTAATTACATTGTCTATTTGAGTTGCGATGCATGCTCATTCACTTCTCAGAGAAATGAAGAACCAGTGTCTCATCGTCCAACGGGGCCAACGCATCATTTTCTTCAAGAAGTGATTAACATGCGAAATTTGGAAGTAATTTTTCTACTATAACAACCCCTTCTAGTTGGAGACCTTTTTTCTCTACTTTACAGATTGATGGTCATAGTAGTGTTTTACAGATTTCTTCTTTTCTTTTGCAGAAACAAAATGATTCTACAATTTTTACTTCATTAAAGGAACGGCTTCAACTCTCACAAGTACGTTTGCTCCTCCAATTTTTATCATCGCATTTTTCTTGATGTGTCTTTCATAATGGCTAATATTAAATTACTGTTTCAGAGGACAGAAAAGCATCGGATATGTTTTGGTAAATCTGGTATACATGGATGGGGACTCTTTGCTCGAAGAAATATTCAGGAAGGAGAAATGGTACTTTCTTGTGAAAAGTACCACATTATTTGCATGTTATGCTTTAGTTGGACGGATTTGCCGTATTTGTCATTATGCTTTTCATTTATTCTTGGAAATGGAGGACATGATAAAAAGAGACAAGTACAGTGAAATGTGTTCACTTGGATAGTTCTGGTGTCAATAATAAATGTATGACATGGTGTGCTCTGTTACACAAGTAGAGTATTGCCTATCATATTTGTGCTCTTCTAAAGCGAAATGTGTCCAAGATCTCCATCACTATTTTCACATTTTAATTGATCCATGTACTCGTCGCTTGCTGAGGACACATAGTGCCTGTGGGTTTAGGAAGTGTGTTTCTTCATGATTTTCCCTCCCAAAGCTTTGTCTTTGGCTCATCAAGTTCATTGATTAGCATTGAAATCATGATCTATGTCAGTTTGTCTTCTAAACATGATAAGACATTGTGCAGCTCTTCAAGATCAGTGAAGAACTTGTAGTCAATGCCACAAATAAAGGGAATATAGCTCGGCTAATTAATCATTCGGTAAGTTCCAATAGAAGCATTTTTTTTAACTAAAAATGAAAAAGAAAAAGAAAAAAAGAATCAGTTAGAACCTGGAACCAACCCCAGAACCTGTGACAGGGTAGGTTCTAGGTTCTGGGTTCTGAGTTCTGACAGGTAGGTTCCAGGTTCCAAAAAATGAGGAACCTGTACCCGAGGGTAGGTTCCAAGGAACTGGGAACCGCTCACCACTATGAACTAGGTATCATGCATTTTACTTATGGGGAAAGAAATAGGAAAATTTGCCCATTCCTTGAGTTCACTTCATATCTTCCTTTTTTTCTTAGGATGACTACATAGAAGAAGCACTGAAAATGAGGAATTTGCTACAAGAATTTCTCAAAAAGCATGATGGTGTGAGGTATGTGACGATTCTTGGACTTCAGGAGCACATTTTCACTGTAACGTGAGCTTTGCTGATATTGCAATCTCTTATTGGCACTTTGCAAGTATGTGCAATCTGGGTAAGGATAAGCAAGTGAACAGAATCACTATCCTTACCCAGATTGCACATACTTGCAAAGTGTCAATAAGATATTGCAATATCAACAAAGCTCACATTACAGTGAAAATGTGCTCCCGAAGTCCAAGAATAGTCGCATACCTAGCTTTTTGAGAAATTCTTGTACCGAATTTCGTGCTTCTTCCAGTAGTCATCCTAAGAAAAAAAGGAGGATGTGAAGTGAACTCAAGGAATGGACCATATTTTCCTTTTTTTTTCCCATAAGTAAAATGCATGATACCTAGTTCACATCGATCATTTGCAAGCCTTCTCCATGAGTAAATTATAATGGCATGATTCTGATTTTCAGGTTTTCCTTTACCTAAAAATAACGGGTCCTAAAAGCTTTATCCTATATATAACTTGCCCCCAACATTAGTGTCAAGTATTTTTTTCCTCTTTTAGCCAACAATTTAAGCATTCTAGAAGCAAGCATAGGACCCCACGATAGGAAGAATATAACTGCATTAAAGCCTTTTAGCCACTGTAGGCTTGGGATCTTTTTAATGTAGCCTAGCTCACAATCAGTAGAGGAGTCCAACTCACAAAAATGGGTATGAATCCCTGGTTAGATTCCTCCCTCCTGACATTTTTGCCCTAGCTAACTACATTCTCATTTTCTTTTCATTTCTTTGTTGTCTCTATTTCATTTTCCTTCCTTTGTTCATTTCAGAAACTTTCAGATGCAAGAATTATACTTTACTTAGACTCAAGTTCTACAGTATATGGACTTCTTATTTGTTTTTGTCATATATCGAATATGAAACTTGTTTCCTTATCCTACTTTCTTTTCATAAGGCTCTAAGGCTATTTGTTCAATACAAGAAGCACTTTCACCTCTATCAGGACAAAATGACACCTAAAAATAAACAAAATAGAAGACTCGTTCAAGTTGGGACACTATCTAAACCAAAACCATCTCTCTCAAAACTTTACCTGGAAAGTCTAATACATCAGTAGCTGAGTTTAACTTGGTCTTTCCCATTGCATTAGTGTAAAGTTTCAGCTATTTGAACTTCTGTGAGACACTAATCAATCTCTGATAGGCGTGGGAAGTGCTTCATGGAAAGCATCGCAGATTATTAGTTTCTAAAAATAGCATGGAACTAAATGGAAGCCAGAGTAATCTCAAGACTGTGCCTGCAGTTTGTCTTCTTCTCGCTTAAGTCAAGAGCAAGCTTTACCTGGAACTGGCTCTGATGAGTTAATGGAATTCGGCAAAGAAGTCTTCACTAGAGTTGAATAGTAAGCCTTCTGGATGATCAATTTAGTCCGGTCCAGGCTAGGTTCTCCGACCTCATTGATATAAACCACATGGACTGATGGGTACCCGCAATTGAGCAAAAGTCGAAATTGTTAAAATAAAGCAACCAACATGTCAAAGCTAAAAGATTTAAGCGAGAATGCATGCATACGTGGCCACAAGCCTTAAAATATCCTTTGCATATTGATGCGCAGATCTTCTGTCAATGCCATATTGCTGACATGAGACCGCATACATGAATTTATGTCAGCTTCTACTTGACATTGGGCCAAGAGTCACCAATCATCTTTGGGTGCTCCTCTGTGCTTAGAGCTTCTGATGAATATATTCATATGTTTTGAGGTAATCAATATAAATACTCGTAGTGAATAATTCAATAAAAGTCAGATTCTAAATACTGAAACCCTTGCTAAAGTCAAAAGTTAAAAGCAATAGCTAAAAACCACTAACTTGAAATCACATGAATTGACCAGAAAAAACAAAGATATCTTTGACATGTACAAACTTAGCATCTTACATGTGTTAGACTAACTAGAAATAGCTAGACATACTCGGAAAGTAAGAGGAATCTGAATAATCTGCACAATGATTGCATTACAAAAGGAAGGTTGAAGTTATGTGTGGTGCAAAATAGTCAGCAAGAGGCCAAATTTATCTTTTAGCTCTTCAAACTGAAAAAAGATTAAACAAGCACTGTTCAAGTTTTTAGTTCCCCATAAAACACGAAACTATTTCAATAGTCCACTATAATAAAAACAACATTTCCCTGACCATTGAGAGGAAATAAGTCATCTTTCCTTTGATTGACTACAATATATCTTCAAGTTGTATTCCTAAATGTTAGAGGAGCAGCAAAAGAATCATGACTACACCGAACACATTCTGTAATCAGAAAAATCATGAACATCCTTGACCTTTACAAACTTAGCATCTCATATCAGTTAGTCTATCCACATTATTGACAACTAAATTTTTCATCCTAAATGTCTCATCCACATGCATGAAAATTTGGATTGTGTGAGCCGATAACGTTGGAATACAACCCTATAAGAGAGATAGTGAAAGATCAAGTTGCAGCTAGTAAGGCTTGGAAGAGGTTGGTTATACACATCTGCCTAACATCCTCAAGGTTCATCACGGGAGGGGCGTGACGGCCATTTAACTTAGCACAATCGAAATGGGACTGTGGTTATAGAATCATCTGCTCTAAGATAAATTAAAACATGTCTTCAGGGTGTTTTCTCAAGGGTAATTAATGAGAAGCAGCAGCTGCCAACATCAATCATTGATTCTCCACTCATATTTTGGACAGGTGACCAAAATTTGTCAATTGTATATATACTCCAAAAGAATAAGGGCAAGACAGTAACTCACTGACTAAAAGCATTTCCTTACCCATTGATTGGGAAACAACAATGCAAAGCATATGTTCTGCATTGTCATGTGCATGGGTGCAATAAATGTAACCAAAATGGCTATAAAAGTCAAGAACAAATATGGCTTTATTAGCTCGATGACAAATAAGAAATGAACCCTCACCTTTTGTCAACCATCAAAAACAATGGAAATAGGGTTCTGATGTCCTGTTTGTCATTGTTTCTTGTGGCCAACAAAAAGTCAGAGTTAATTTCCTGTTTGTGATCCAGAGATTTTTATTCTTAACTTTTGTAGTCATTTTGGTTACATTTGTTGTATGTGGCCCACGTATGTGACAATACAAGACATAATGGTTTGCGTTCTTGCTTTCAAATCATTGGGTGGGGAAATGCGGTTAGTGACGCTATTCTCTTGCACTTATTCTTCTGTGCCATACATACAATTGACAAATTTTTTATCTTCTTTGAAATTCGTTATTATTGAGATAAAAGCATGAATGCTTGTCATCATTACATAGATGTGGTGATTTTGCTGGTTGGTCTGATTTTTCAATCTTGAAATTGTTTGTGGGTATAGCACTTGCATTTCGCGTCATGTTTAAGCTTTTTTTATTATTCCGAATTTACATCTGATGACTTTACTTGCTTATCTTTACCCAAGATTGCACAAGCTTACAAATTGCCAATTTTAATATCTTTCTCTATTGTTGAATTGCACCCAAGACAGTACCTTTAACTGTGGTAGGAGTGTGATATCATTCTTAAGGTACAAGCAAAGTAAGATTTGTTAGAACCTTCTCATCTCAACCCATAGCATCTTGGTCTATTATTGCCATCATCATGCTCATTTGTTCTGCTAAAGATTCCAACTACTGTTATTTACATCTATTATTTTGAGCCAATCCATTTGTGCTGAAACCGGCGAAGTGTGGAGGTTTAGACAGGCTGAGTTTACCTCTTAAAGTTAAGGAAAAACTTTATTCTGGAATTTAAGCATCTCTGGAACTTCTTGTCAACACCAGCGGTGGGAAGTCAATTGAATCGGTTTGTTCGTATTCCTTTGGTTGTCTATGCTCTCATTTAGGCTTTGTGTGACCAACTTAATCTTTTTGAAGCTCTCAAGTTCCTCAAGATGTACCTTTTATCTTCTGATATCTTCTGTTCATAATACCACAACAAGTGCAAGGTCCGTGCACTCTGAGATGAGGTCGTGTGTGGATTTTGTTACTTCACATGCGATAAGCTCTTTTTTAACTGGATAAGCATAGTAAGCTCGATCTATGGAATAATATGTAAATTATGCTTTGGTATTTCGTCAACCTTAGTAAGATCCATTTGCCTAATGCCCGGTTCTCCTTGAGGTTTTGGATATGCATCTTATGCTATGGTGTGTCTGTTGGATTATGATGTCTCAAGTTGCTGTTTTCTGTTTTGTTTTTTTTTTAACTCTGTTTTCTGTTCTGTTTTCTGCTCTGTTTTACTCTGTTTTTTATTAAAAAACAGCCAAGTTCAATTTAGTTATTTTTAGTGTTTTTGCTATTTTCTAGGAAGTTAATAGCACGTTTATGTGCAGTTATGTGTTGCACGTACGTGAGCAGTTTTTGCTTTGTTTAAGTTGTCCTGTACTTGACAGTTTCCTTAAGAACAGGACGTATGTAAGTTTGTGTTCTGTTTTCTCTGCGCTTCTCTTCCTCATCACAAAAATATAGCTTCTGGTTTTCTATTTTCTTGTTTACTGTTTTGATCAAGTAACAACGGTGGTATCGAGCGTGTATGATCTTGAGGGACTGTGAAGTGAAGCAAGTATCGAAGTGTAAAGAAGTTAAAGGGTGATGGAGACAGGGTCGAGTGGTTTCTCTGCAATGGCTTCTCCAAAGTATTTACTTTTGGAGAGAATTATCAAGCATGGGCTGTCAAGATGACGGCATTTTTGGAGGGTCATGATTTGTGGGAGGCTGTGGAGGATGATTATGAGGTTGCTCCACTTCCAGACAATCCAACCTTGAATCGATAAAGTACCATAAAGAGAGAATCACAAGGAAGGCCAAGGCAAAGTCATGCCTCGTTCTTTGCATTTCACCCACTATCTTCACAAGGATCATGAGATGTGATTCTCGCAAAGGCAATATGGGATTTCTTGAAGGATGAATACGAGGGAGATGAGAAGATAAGAGGCATGAAGGTGCTGAATCTCTTGAGGGAGTTTGAGAGACAGCAGATGAAGGATTCAGAGTCAGTGAAGGAGTACTCTGATAGGTTGGTTGGGATAGCTGAAAAAATCAGAGTTTTAGGGACCGACTTGAAGGATGAAAGGCTTGTTCGGAAGATTTCGGTGTCTCTTCCGAGAGAAGTTCGAAGCCACCATAGCGTCTCTGGAAAATACAAGAGACTTACCCGATATAAAGCTTGCGGAGAATTGTTAAATGCTGCGAGCACGGGAGCACGAAGACCGATGAGAAGAGAAGAGTTTGTAGAGGGTGCGCTGCAAGCTAGAGTGAAATCAAATGATGGAGGCAAAGGGAAGAAATGGATTCACCCAGGAGAAAATGCTGGTGACTCTAAGTTTGTAGCAAAAGAAGGAAATTCCGGTGGGTCTAGCAAATGGAAGATGAACAAAAAGCCTTGTCAATACTGTGGTGGAACTAATCATCGTTTTTAGATGTTGGAGAAAGCCCGATGCTAGATGCGAGAAGATGTCACAAGTTGGGTCATATGGAAGCCATCTCGCAAAGAAAAAAATTACCAGCAAGCGGGAAAAGCCCGGTAGTAGATGAATGAATGGCGAGGAAGAGCACTTGTTTGTAGCTTCTTTTTCTAAATCTTCTGTTGGGAATGATGCATGGCTGGTGGATAGTGGCTGTACCAATCATATGACTGGCAATTCGAAGCTATTTAGGAGTCTAGACAGGTCGAGTCAGTCCAGTCGAATTGGCAATGGAAGTATATCGAAGTGCAAGGGAAGGGTACGGTGGCTATTGAAGGAAATCGGGAGGTGAAGCGATCGGTGATGTTCTCTTTGTGCCAAATATTGACCATAATCTGTTAAGTGTTGGTCAATTAGTTGAGAAGAGCTATAAAGTGAAGTTCGAAGGGAAGGAATGTCTTATTAATAATGCAGATAGCAAAGAAGTGCTAAGAATTCCAATGGAGGACAAAAGTTTCATGTTCAAGCCACAAGAGATGCAACAAATGGCTTTAAAGTGCAAAGAAGAAAATGCGAGAGATATGGCATAAAAGACTTGGGCATGTTCACGGGAAGAGCATGTCGTTTATGCGAGAGAAATAGCTTGGCGAGATGACTTGCCAAGTTTGGAGGAGGAATTTCCACGGTGCAAAACTTGTCTTCTTGGCAAGCAAGCCGATTTCCTTTCAAAGGAGGAGGCTGGAGAGCATGTGAGAAGCTGCAATTGGTCCACACAGATTTATGTGGACCTATGTCTGAGTCTTCTCTCAATGGTAGCAGGTATTTCATTACCTTCACTGATGATATGACTAGGATGAGTTGGATTTATTTTCTGCGAGCCAAGTCTGAAGTTGCTGATGTGTTTGTGAAGTTTAAAGCCTTAGTTGAGAATCAGAGTGGGAAGAAAATTAAAATGCTTAGGTCGATAATGGTTGAGTATCGCTCACAAGTTTAAGTTGAATTGTGAGCAAGCAGAATTGTGCGGAGTTCATGCTCCCTATTCACCTCAACGGAGAATGGGGTCGGTGAGAGGAAAAATAGAAGTATTATGGAGATGGCCGGATGTATGATGGGAGAAGATGTTGCCTAAGAAGTTACGGGGTGAGGCGGCTAATCTTTGCAGTGTTCTTGTTGAATAGATTGCCCACAAAGGCCTTAGAGAGGTCAACACCTTTTGAAGTCGGTATGGTGTTAAACCTTCTATGAAAAATTTGAAGGTTTTTGGGTGTTTGTGTTACACTCATGTTCCTGAGGTCAAGAGGGACAAGTTGGATAAAAGAGCTGAGCTTGGAATCTTCATTGGGTATAGTCTCCAATCAAAGGCTTATAGGATTTTTCACCCTATGACAGGGAAGGTGACTGTAAGCAGAGATGTTGTTTTTCTAGAGGAAGATGAGTGGAATTGGATGGAAGGAAAGAGTGCGTAAAAGCAAAGAAGTTCGAAAAACAACCTGCAACGAGATGTAGAGGTTGATGAAGTTATAGATGGATTGGAAGACGGTGTGGATGATTTACCAATGAGGGGCACAAGGTCACTTGCTGAAATCTATGAAAGAAGCAATGTGGCAATGCTTGAACCATCTAACTTTGTGGAAGCTAAGGAGGATCGAGAGGTGGATTGCAGCAATGCGGGAGGAGATTGCAATGATCAGAAAAACCACACATGGGAGCTTGTTGACAGACCATCGATAAGAATGTGATTGGGGTTAAGTGGGTGTTTAGAACAAAACTTAATCCCGATGGTTTGTCAATAAGCACAAAGCTAGACCGGTAGTGAAAGGCTATGCACAAATATGGGGAGTAGACTATTCTGAAACATTTGCTCCCGTTGCACGACTTGATACAATAAGGTTACCGTTAGCTATTGCAGCGAGAGAAGGGATGGCCTATATTTCAGTTAGATGTCAAGTCTGCATTTCGAATGGAGAGCTTGAGGAGGAGATTTTTGTTGAACAACCCGAAGGCTTTAGTATCAAAGGGCAAGAAGAAAGTGTATACGGGTTGAAGAAAGCTCTATATGGACTGAAGCGAGGCTCAAGAGCTTGGTATGGGAAGATAGATCGATATTTGCAAGATTTTGGTTTTGTGAAAAGCTTAAGTGAGTTCACTCTTTATGTCAAGAAGGTGAATCACAGTGTTGTAATTCTGTCACTTTATGTAGATGATCTATTAGTGACGGGGAATGATATGGAATTGATAGAGAAGGTGAAGCAAGATCTATTTGCAGTTTTGAGATGTCGACTTGGGAAAGATGGCTTATTTTTGGGTTTGGAAGTCAAAAGGCTTCATATGAGATCTTCATCTGTCGGAAAAAATACATGAAAGAAATTCTAAAGAAGTTTCGGATGGAAGATTGTCGAAGTGTAAGCACTCCTATGGCTGCTAAAGAAAAGTTGCGGAAGAATGATGGAACAGATGCATGTAGATGCTTCTATGTATAGAAGTCGATTGGGTGTCTCATGTATCTTACAGCAACCGGACCGAGATATTCTATTTCTTTGTGAGTGTTTTATCCGGGTTTATGAGTAGTCCTAGTCGGTTACATTTGATTGCAGCAAAAAGGGTTTTGAGGTATCTCAAAGGAACATTGTTCTTTGGTGTGAAGTTTAAGAAAGGTCAAAAGTTTAATTTACAAGGATTTTCGATAGTGTGGGCTGGTTCAGTGGATGACATGAAAAGTACGTCCGGGTATTGTTTGATCTTGGTTACGCTTGTTTCTCCCGGTGTTCTAAAAAGCAAGAAATTGTAGCTCGAGTCACTGCAAAGGCTGAGTTTATAGCAGCTACTTTTGCAGCTGCAAATCAAGCTTTATGGCTGAAGAAGATAATGAAGAATCGTGGTTGAATTCTAGTGATTGCATTGAAGTTAATGTGGATAATCGGGCTGCTTTAGCAATATCACGAATCCAGTTTTCCATGGCAAAACCAAGCATTTCAAAGTCAAATTTTTCTTTCGCGTGAGGTGCAACAAAGTGGCGAAGTTAAGTTGGTCTATTGCAGATCCGAAGATCAGCTTGCGAGACATGTTCACAAAACCACTTCAAGCTGGAAGATTTGAAGTATTAAGAAAGAAAATTGGAGTATGCAGCGAAGAAGAATCGATCCAAGGAGGAGTTTGTTGGATTATGATGTCTCAAGTTGCTGTTTTTTTTGTTTTTTTTTTTTACTGTTTTCTGTTCTGTTTTTCGCTTTCTGTTTTACTCTGTTTTTTTTTATTAAAAAACAGCCAAGTTCAATTTAGTTATTTTTAGTGTTTTTGCTATTTTCTAGGAAGTTAATAGCACGTTTATGTGCAGTTATGTGTTGCACGTACGTGAGCAGTTTTTTGCTTTGTTTAAGTTGTCATGTACTTGACAGTTTCCTTAAGAAACAGAGACGTATGTAAGTTTGTGTTCTATTTTCTCTGCGCTTCTCTTCCTCATCACAAAAATATAGCTTCTGGTTTTCTATTTTCTTGTTTACTGTTTTGATCAGTAACAACAGTGTCTATACACTTTGCTATGCAAATGGTTCTTCGTGAATTGGAAAATGCATAGTAACTGAGATCAGGATATTTCTGTTCAATTTGAATATTTTTGCCGTGAACAACCCCGCATTGAAGAGTGAAGCAGGGGCGTTTCTCACAGAGGAATCTTGGACTTTCAAAGTCTACAATATCCTTGAGAACAAAGAAACAAAGTAAGAACAGAAAAAAGTCAACAAGCAAGTGAAAAAGGTTGACTTGAGTCAGCAAGGTAAAGAAGTTCAAGGAAAGATACTCGGTTTGCTCGGTGCCTTGCTACATTTTTTGTCTTTCCCATCTATTCTTTAATCGTTGCAATTATGTGTGTGCGGTCAAACACCATATCCAAATAGCATAGCATGGAGGTAGGTAGTTGCACTGTCATTGCAAGAAATTAGTGGAGCCGTTGATACCGAGAGCAGCCGAAGGATTGTTGACGTGATTCATAAAGTGAAAACCAGGTCAAAGGTTTGACCGGAATGCAGATGAAAGTATACTACGAGGAATGACCATTCATGCATGACTTGGTGGACATGGGAAATTCATGTTTGTTTGATTGGATCCTTAATATTTCAGATTTTGGTCTTTTAATTCCCGAAACATTACGAGAAGTGTTTAATCAAGGCTTAAGCTGGTTGCGGGGGGCAATTTGTTTTCGTCTAATCAATTTTCAAGAAATTAAGCATAATTTTGACGATGATAAAGTAGGATTGTTTAACCACTAGGGGTTCGCTCTAGTGGCCACCCTTCCATCTTGGAAGGGGGAGGTTGGGGGTTCAAATCCCCACATTCTCATGGGGGATTGGGGTGGGGACGATTTCATTTCAGGAGTGGGTTTCGACTCCCGCCCTGCAAGGAGGCAGGGCAAAAGTCTAAGAGTGAGTGTTAGAGTAGGATTAGAGCATGTTTGGTAACCATCCTAACAGTGCCAGATTCTGATTTTTTGTTTCCAGAATCAGTTTTGGGCAAAAGTCTAAGAGTGAGTGTTAAAGTAGGATTAGAGCATGTTTGGTAACCATCCCAACAGTGCCAGATTCTGATTTTTTGTTCCCAGAATTAGTTTGGGACGAGAATCAAGAATCAATAAAAAAGTTGATTCTTGTTCCAGGAACAAAATTGAGAATCAAAACTCTTCTTCTTCTCTTTTCTTCTTCTTCATCGACCGCCATCCCGTGACCGCCGCCCACCGCCGTCCGCCGCCGCCGATCACCGACAACTTGTCTGGCAAGCTCACCAAAGGCTCTCGTTTGGCCTAAATAAATAAATAAAACTATAAAAGAAGAATAGGAGAAAAATAAAATAATAAAATAATAAAATAATAAAAAGAAAAAGAAGAAAAAAAGGAAAAAAAGGAAAAAAAAAATTAAAAAAAAAAAGGAAAAAGAAAAAAAGAAAAAAAAAGGAAAGAAGAAAGAAGAATAGGAGAAAAATAAAAATAATAAAATAATAAAATAATAAATAAAGAAAATAAAGAAAAATTAAAAAAAAAAAAAGAAAATTAAAAAAAAAAAAAAAAAAAAAAAAAAAAAAAAAAAAAGGAAAAAAGAAAAAGAAAGAAGAATAGGAGAAAAATAAATAAATAAATAAATAAAATAAAGGAAAAAGGAAATAAAGAAAATTAAAAAATTAAAAAATTAAAAAAAAAAAGAAAAGAAAAGGACAAATAAAAAAAATAAAAAAAGGAAAAAAAAAAAGAAAAAAAAAAAAGGAAAAAAAAGAAAAGGAAAAAGAAAAAAAAAAAAAAAAAAAGGAAAAAATTATTTAAAAATTAAAATAAATTGATTTGGAACAGAATCAATGAACACGGTACCAAACGCAATTCTATTCCGAATCGAAATTTTGTACAGTTACCAAACACGTTTTTTTCTACTCGGGAATAAGTTTAGGAACGAGAATAAAAAATAATCATTTCGATCAAAATTTGTTAGGAACAGAATCGTTACCAAACGCGCCCTTAGCGTAGGACCGACCGACCAAAAAAAAAAAAAAAAAAAGTAGGATTGTTTAAACACGTTAGTCCCTCTTAAATGATATTGATTGAAGACTTTGATTTTTGAGACTCGGTCTTGATAATAGAGATGGTCCTATGTCTATGCGAGGACGTGGGAAAAGGATTGGTGTGTCCTCTCTCCCCCCCTCTTATATATATATATATATAACAAAACAGAAAGTATTGTAAAAGAAGCAATCGATTCTAACAAAAAGATTAACTATTTTAATCTAAGAAGACAACTGGTTATATTAGAAAATAACCAAATATCAAATAACATTCTTAATATCTAGGAATATCTTTGACAATATTCTCTCGTAGGAAATTTTATTTTATAATAATAATTCTGACAATATCAAATAAATATGCTTCAACAATAGGCCCAAGCGGTGCTAATTAGATTGCATCTTGGGGTGATCACATTAACCATCTATCCCATTGTCAATAACATACTCTGACGTATTTAAATTGGAAGTAATTTGAAATTACAAGGGTGTCGTCGTGATTGTCAAAAACTTGAAGGGTATCATAAGAATTAAATTATTCTTGCCAAATTGAAGTTTTGACATGGCACAAACTTAGGACCCGTTAGCAACGACTAGGACCAACATAGATACCTCTCTTGAGCGGGAACTCTATAGTTCACACACGTCCGAGCCCAGAATGTTTGATTTGTGCGTCAGCCGCCTCGAAAATCGCATCGTTCCCACCGGATCATTGTGCATTAGAACCGTATATTCATCTTCGAAGAGATCTTCTTAGGAAGGGCAAGCCTGTCACCATGACTCAACAAAAGGTACGAACTGAATATGAGCCTCTTTTGATGTGGATTTGCTTAAAGTTAAATTCCGAACTCAATAGGATTTCTAATTTCTAACCACCTGGAGAAAAAAAAAAACCCTCGGCAGTAAGTCATTATACGAGCTACCACCTCAGGGGTCCTCATTAGCAATGACTCTATGGTCTAACAAAAGATGCACTGACCGATTAATACATATACCAATTGCAAAGAAAGATGTATCCTCTCCATTTAAACACAATCTAATTGCCTTGACATCAAGTGCGGTAATTAAATGACGAATACACCACTTGCTTTTTATACTTTAACAAATTCGCGCTTGTCATTAGTGAATGTTTGGCTTATCTGTGCCTTAGACATTTTATGACAGGATGTGGAGAGACTACTAATTTCGAGTATGTCAGAGAGGCTACATTAAAGACATTGTCAACCACGGTCCTTTAATTACTAAATAGATATAAACAATTATGATTCAAGTTGAACACTTCATAATGTGTGTGAGAACATCGAAAGGAATAGTTATGTTGGTAGCCTTTCTTTATTGTTTTACTTTGAAAAAAGAACAAAAAGACAAATGAATAAGATGGTATGGATCGTATCAATGTTAATATGTACTCAAAAGTGCGAACAGATGAAATCAAGTCAACGACAAAGGAAAAAAAAAAGGCAATGATAAAATTCCATTAGCCTAAAAATGGGAACAGAAGGTCCAGGGATTTTGAACTTTTCCACTAGTCCATAAAGTTCTAGGCTCCAACGGCTGTTTCTTACATGCCACAATACTATCAAGCATGATCGCATGATGTCATGTGGACCTCCTCATGAAGCATTTGACTTCTCTCCCTTTGCTCCTTCTCAGCAAGAACTAAAGTCTCGTGCTCCATTCTGGCTTCAAAATGAT
Organism: Eucalyptus cloeziana; assembly: GCA_014182715.1. Taxonomy (NCBI): domain Eukaryota; kingdom Viridiplantae; phylum Streptophyta; class Magnoliopsida; order Myrtales; family Myrtaceae; genus Eucalyptus; species Eucalyptus cloeziana. Next base: position 4,554,058 of record CM024643.1, read on the forward strand.
CCCTTCAGCCAGTTTTAAGATCTTCCAGCGCCCTTTTTTTGTAATCATCCGTCTCCATCCTGACCCTCTGTAATTTTTCCTCCACGCTGTGTTTGAGCTTTTCAAATTCTTCTTTTTGTCGCTCTGCATCCATCCTTTCTTTCTCAATCCGAGTCCTTTTCTCATCAATCTCATCCCACTCCTTCTTCAAAGCTTCCTTTAGCTGCTTCAAGTCCTCAGCTTCCTTCAAATGGAGCTCCTTTTGAAGCCTGCACTTCTCTTTTTCTTCCCTCAATTCAGATTGCAAACTCACAAATTCTAACCTTTCTTCTTCTCTCACTTTCAGTCGATCCTGCTTCATGTCGATCTTCACCAGCTGCTTTTCAATTTTTGCTCTTTCCTTCTCAAGCGCAGCCCTAAATCTGCGCAACTGATCTTTCTCAAAAGCGAACTTTAACTTCTGAGTCTCCAATTTCTCTTTCTCAGACTTGAGAGATATCTCCCTTTCTATAAGATCTTTCAGAAGGTCATCTCTTTCTCCTCCAGCTTTTAAGTTTTCTTCTCCACTGGTTGTTCTCCTTTCACCAATTTATCCTCTTTGTGCTTAATTTCAGCTTCTTTATTCCGCTCATATCTTTCTCTTATTAAGTACTCGTCAATTTTTTTCCTGTGATTTGATTAAGTAGTGGAACATCCTTGAAAATGAGACAAAAAACAGGACAGAGTCATGACCAGAACTTGATTAACTAGAATGTGCCGAATCTTGTTTGGCTTGCTCACATCGAAGAAACAAATTCAAGAAAGAAAATTTCTTTGCGGGTTTAACTGCGAATTCTGTAAACTTCTCATTTTATCATGTTTCATTAATAACCCCATTAATTTTCCTATCATCTAGGCCTAGCATATTAATTAAGGACTAGATATATGAAAATTGTATTGTACATCAAGAACATCAATAACTAGCTACCGAAGTTAATTCCAAGGCCTCACCTTGCAGCATGGGAATGCGGAAGCGGTAATCCCTGGCAGAACGACTGAGGTCCTGAATCAAAGCCCCGGAATTGTCAAGAAGTGGGAGCTCAAATCGCCCCGACGATCTTCCCAACAGAAGCCAAAGAAGAAGAATCGTTATCTCCGGTTTTAATATTGACAGCTTGTGTCTTTGGTGATAAGTTAGTGAATAAAAGATGATGTCCTTGATGGCTCGCCCGCTATCCGCCGCCCGCCTGCCGGCTATCCACCCGCTGGCCACCACTCGCCATCCGTCACCGCCCGCCCACCTGGTCCGCTTGGAAGGGGGAAAAGTTTTGTATCGTTATCAAACATATATTTTTGCTCAGAAACTAATCTAGGAATTGAAATTAAAAAAAAAAAAAATCTATTTATGTTCCGAAAATCAATTTTTTGTCAAAATGATTATCATTTGCTCCCTTATGAGATACATGCTTCCATTTTGATGCCTTTCTTGTATCTTCTTCATAAAGATAATAACGATTCACATCTAACTTATGCCTTAACCAGAGTTCTAGTTTGATTTTCAAACTTTTCTTGCTCCATTAAGATAGACATCCACAACCAACGGAAAAAGTATCAAAAAAGTCATAAACCTATTGCATTAGTATCAATTCAATTCTAAACCTTTCAATTTGATCAATTTAGTCTAAAACTTTTGATTAATTAGTCTTAATTCAGTCCATCTCGCCAATGTAGGTCGTAAATCATTGACATAGATGCCAACCATCCTATATGGCGCAATCGGCACCGACGTGGATATTTTAATTTTTTATTATTTTTTTTAAAAATCATTTTCTTTTGCTTTTGTTTTTATTATTATTTTTTTTGGACTATGGCCAGTACAGCCATGACTTGTGACCAGCCACTAGCAAGGGTTGCCCTCACCAAATTTGGCAAAGGTCTACCTTCACCAGATAATGGGAGGGCTTGACACTCGCCTCCTAGGCTCCCTCGCCAAGTTTGGCGAGGGTCATGCCCTCACCCATGGCCAGTATGTACCACGATCCAAAGAAAAAAATTAGGATAAAAAAAAATAGAAAAGGAAAAATAAGAAAAAAGGAACAAATTTAAAAATAAAAAATAATAAAAAATCGAAAAATTATTTAAAAATGTCCCACGTCAACACCGTCTTTTGCCACATAGGGCGGTCAGCGTCACATCAGCGATTTCGCCTAAATTGGCCAAATTAACTAAATTGGTACCAATTAGGATGAAAATGGTTCAATTGAAAAGTTTAGGTTTGATATGATACCAATACAATAGATTTAATACTATTTTTTTTTTGTACTTTTCACACCTAACATATGCATTAACCAATGTTCCAGTTCGACTTTGAACCTTTTCTTGCTCCATTAACATAGACATCCCACGACCGACTGATGAGGCAGCTTTCATGCACTAATACAAGCCTATTTTCCATACCATCATGTTCCCTCTTACAAAGAAGCAAAGGTTTGGGCACCGCACAACGAGATCCCTTTTGATTATCATCAGGATTATCGCGAAAACCTCGACGACCATCATCCAAACTCGAAATCTTTCTTACCTGGTTTTGGAACGCTAGAGGTATCTTTTCTAATTAAAACATTTTTTTTTTTGTGCAAGAAACGTTTCTACATGCATAGCTTCCTCGGGCACGATATTACCTTCGCACTCTTTAGTTTTATGCCCATTACACAAACACACTGGAAGCCTATGAAGTGCAGGCCTTCATACTTAATCCTGCATCTTCGACCACTAATGATGATCATGGGCGTAAGGGGTTAGAGAGAACAACTTGAACACATTTTCTCGCACGTTTCCTCTTTCAGCGGCTAAGTGTTGTGGCGTCCGCCTCCTAGGGAACGCCAACCTAATTGCCTAGCCTGATTAAAAATTCCTCATCGACATACTCCATCGATAGGTGGGGAACACGAACCCAAGCATCCACTCTGTTTATAGTAGCCACATCTTGATCAAAAATTGGGAACCCAAGAAAATCATCCAAGAACCATTTGCTCAAAACAAAGTCTGCAGAATCCTCTTCAATTTCCATCGGAATTTCAGGGCTATTACCCAAGAGGATTTCACGATATGAGGGACAATGCCTTTATTTTATTTTTCCAATCAAGTTGATCTTCCTCTTGCTGTGAAAGAAAAGGGGAACAGCGAGAGGGCGAGGAAATTGGCCATGGCAAGAGGCCAAGCATTGAGATTTTATGCCCTAGCAGATCTTTCTAGTCCCTTCGCGAAGATTAACTATTCTCCTCATCAAGGTTGTTTTTGTGCTGAATGAGCCTTTATTCTTCAATTTTTAGAAAATCTATCTTGGACGCTAGCTCCCTATTGGACGCATTGGACCTTATCATGGCCGAAATTCCCTTTGCATGCGTAAACATAAAAAATAAAAAAAAAAAATAAAAAAAGGGGGGAAAGTGTTAAAAAGTTATAAACCTTTACTATTTGTGCTAATTTAATCATAAACTTTTTTTTTGTGTCAATTTAATCTTAAACCTTTTCTTTTGCCGATTTTGGCGGATTTTTTAACCGGACATCGTAATTTAACGTGGCGCAAAGCGCCATTGTGGCGAGCGTGAACAACTTTTTAATAATATTTTAATATTTTTGAATTTTTCTTTTTCTTTTTTTTTTTTCCTTTTCCTCCTCCTTCCTCCCAACCGGTCGCCGGACCTCGACGACCAACCGAGGCGACGGTCGGTGAGGTTGAGGTCGACCTCACCGAGCCGCCTCGCCGGTGGCCCAAGGGCGGCCTCGCGCTAGGCTCGCCCGCTCGGCACAAGGCCGCCCTCGAGCCTCACCACCCAACGCGAGGCCACCCTTGCGGCCCTGGCGAGGTGGCCGATCGCCAAGGTCCGACGACCGGCTAGAGGAAGGAGTAGGAGAAGGAAAAAAGAAAAAGAAAAAAAAAAATCAAAAATATTAAAATATTATTAAAAGTTGTCAACGTCGGCCGATAAGGTCGCATCAGCCGGCCAGGTGTTGGTCAATAATAAATCAGGTAAAATTGGCGGAAATGACTAAATTGGCACAACGTAAAAGATTTAGGACTAAATTGACACCAAAAAAAAAAAGGTTTAAAACTAAATTGGTACAAATGCAAAAGGTTTAGGACTTTTTAGCACTTCTCCCTCAAACAAATTAAAAATTCAGGGACAACATTGTAAATTAAATTAAAGTTTAGAGACTATATTAGACAAATAAGATATTTAGGAACACGTTACACATTGAACTAAAATTTGTGACTCTTCATGTCATTTCTCGTACACATATCGGTAAGGACAATAAAATATTGCGAGAAAATTCTTGTAAGCGATTTATCCTAATGATTATATTGAAAAGGTATCTACATAGAGCCCCAAATAAGAGATAAGAGGGTCAGCCCGAGATTTGTCGATCACAAACCTCAACTCCTGCGTTTCAAGCATAGGAAATTGCAGGAGCCTCTGGTATCCCACCGTGGTGCCGTTGATCACTTGTCTCCACTCTCCTCCGTCGTTCAGGGTCTCAAGATGGAACTCTATAACCCGCTGGCCCAATTGGATCGGCTCTTGCACTTGCAGAACATTGAACTTCACCTTCTCCTGAAACCTTATATATAATGTCCAATCTGACCGATTCTCCTCAGGTGCCCAATAGCTGTAGATACCCTCTTTGAGGACATTCTCTGCGCTAAAATGGAAAAAGTTCATCATCCCTCCTCGGGTACTGCTGGCACTGAGAAGAGCACCCTTGGCTAGATTTTCATCAAATATTGACCTCCGAAGCTCATTAAATTCTTGAAGCACTTGTACGTCTTCTTCGGATATGAGACCCGAGGAGTTTGGAGGTACATTTAGTAACAAGAGACAGTTTCTTCCAACGGATTTGTAATAGATGTCAAGAAGGGTTCTCGCAGACTTAGGAACTTGTGATGCATGCCAAAACCAACCGGGTCTGATGGAGACATCACACTCAGCTGGCACCCAGTCATGCCCGACGGGGTCTCCACTCCTCGAGTATCTGATTTATGTAATTAGCAATTCAGCACCAAGAAGTTAGAACTTTTCAATGGCTTTTGTAGAAGGAAAGCAATGAACAGCAAGAACGGCAGACCTAATTGGATGAAGACATCTCTCTCCTGTCCACAACAATCTAACCACCACTTAGGAAACAGAAATTAGGTGTCGAGGAACTATCTTCCATGATGTGAAGTCACTTGGTAAAGACAACCTCAAAATCGTTAAAGACTCCAGCAATTTGTCTGAAAAGAAATGGCCTAGCTCTTTTTCTCTCTTTTAAATAGCTAGAAATGATCTTTTATCCAACAATTGACAAATTCAATCTACTCTTTGCTATACTATCTTAAACTGGTGAAATTGAGAAGGCATTTGAACCGACGAAATTCTCTCACATGAGCTAAAGATATCTTCTTTGAGGAAAGAACTGATTCACTGGTCATTTGACCTTCCTTCTTGCCTTCTAAAACGGATAATAGCAAGCATGCTGAATTAGTAACCTAAAATGGAAGCATCACTCTATTCCTTTTCTCTAAATAGTACCACATCAAACTGAGATATAGAACAGAAGCTAGAAATGGAACTCACTGAGGATCAGTTCCACCAATCCTGGCGCTACTCCTATTGAATGTAGACCAGCAAGTCGACCCGGCTACACCAGCCTCATTTCCAATCCACCTGGTATCAGGACCAGCATCAGAAAAAATGACGGCCCTCGGTTGGAGCTGGCGGATTAGACTAAACCAACTCTCAAAGTAATACTCCATGTCCTTCACTCCCTCACCTTTGGCACCATCTAACCACACCTCCTTTATCTCCCCATATCTGCACAATTTCACAGCACGTCAACCTCAAAGCTTCTCCGGATGTAACAACAAACTCTCAATAATGAGACAATCGGACCAAAACAAGACTTTCCAGTAAAAAAATCTGCAAGCTAATCCAGCTTCAAGCACTTTCCCAAGAGGCAAGTGTCTTAACACAAATAAGCACAAAGCTACAAAATGTAAAGAACGCAATAACATTGCATTTACTAAGATTACAACATTCAAGTGTATATAATTCTTTAGAAGGACTCAATTCTAAATTTGAATGGAATACTAATCTGAGAGGGGCATTCAAATCAGCAAAAAACAATCGATTTACGAAAAGGACTATCCCCACTGGCAAATGAACCGGAACTAGACCAAAAAACTACCCAGAGCACAAATATGAGCAAATTCAGGCAAAACGAACGATAATTTCAAGTTCTTTTCACCTGGTGAGCAGCTCCGTCATCTGTCCCATGTAGAATTCATTGTACTCCACCGTCCGTTCATACGACGGCTCGTGCCGATCCCACGGCGAGAGGTACAGCCCCAACCCGATGCCGGCGTCCCTCGCAGCGCTCGAGAGTTCCGCGACCACGTCGCCGCGGCCGCCTCGCCACGGGCTCGACCGCACGGAGTAGTCCGTGTACTCGCTCGGCCACAGGCAGAAGCCATCGTGGTGCTTGGCTGTGAGGATCACGCGCGAGAACCCGGCCTGCTTCGCGACGCCGACCCATTGGGCGGCGTCGAGGCGCGTGGGGTGGAAGACGGAGGGGTCCTCGCGGCCGGAGCCCCACTCGGAGTCGGTGAAGGTGTTGGGTCCGAAGTGCAGGAAGAGGGCCATGGAGTCGGACTGCCATTCGAGCTGCCGCGAGGTGGGTATGGGCAGAACCGGGAGTGGCGGAGGTTTCTGTGGCGAGTCAGTGGATCGGACGAGGCAATCGCTAACAGAAGACAAGAAAGGAGACAAATTGATAGTGCGAATAGGCTCAAGAATGCGTTTGGAGAAATGGGTTTCGTATACCTTGAGGTCATCGTCTTCTTCTTCGTCGTTCGCCGATGTGGTCGCCACAGAGAGAGAGAGAGAGAGAGAGAGAGAGAGAGATCAGAGGAGGCAGTCAGTCAAGGCGAGTTGGGTGTTGACCCCACCCGATCCTCCATCGGAGAGACCGATTAGTGCATGGTTCCGGCGAAGTCAACAGCCGATCGACACGTTGGACAGCAATCTCGTTTCGTATTTGACCGGTCGGTGAAACTCAAGACATCGTAGATTCACAGCAGAGGACTGTATGGTAGAGGCCTCTCTTCAATAGCCCGAGCAAGGATCGATCGCTGGGACGACAGATTCACTGTCGAATCCTGTCTAATACTAATGCAATGAACCATTGAGATGTGTTATTTTGTGATCAAATTCAACTACTGAAAAACAAGAGTGGCATAAGCACAGCAAACTTTTAACTCCATCAAAATTGGATGATTCTTTTAGTCAAAACAATATTATTTTTATTTTACTGGACATGTCATTATTTGCTTTTCGACATCTATATATGCAGATCTTTAATTGTTCTTATTGATAGCTATGTATAAATTTGAGATTTTTTATATCTTACAAAAAATTTAGGGTAAATGTATTGTAATTGATATAATTTAGAAATTTTGGTGGCCTTTGCCCCACGTATACATGGCAAGAAAGAAAAAAGATGTGGAGAAGAAAGAGTAGTTGGGGTAACTCAAAAGAGAACCTTGACCCCTAATGTTAACATGGGGTCACATTAAGACCATCCTCTTCCATATAGTAAAGATATAGAAATATGGTGACAACTTCAGTCATCTATCTTGTGCATGTAGAACTCGGTATATTCCACTGTCCATCCAATATGTTGCGCCAGTACCATGATGAGATACATAAAGGCATGAATGCACATCCTTGCAGCTTCCGTGCAATGGACTATACCACATTGAGCAGCCCAAATACGACATAATGATGAAGATTGTTTCATTCATATCGATAGACTTGCGCTAAATAATTAGTGTCAATTAAGTAATTAGATTAGAGAAAAATTAAGTAATTAGACAAATTTCTATGATGCTTATTCAACAGCTCTCTTTTGCTCAACATCATATTGAATGAATTCTTTTTTTCTTTTCTTTTCTTTTTTTTTTTTTTGCCATTTCCAAAGAAATAAAAAGAGTAAGGGTGTGTTTATTTGTGTTTTGTTCAAAAATTGTTAGAGGAATAGAAATAGAAAAAACTATTTACATTCAGGAGAACAATTTTTAACAGGAAAAATGCATTTGGTAAACTTGTTCGGGGAATAAATAAATAAAAAAAAAAAAACTTAAAAGCGTTTGGTAAATTTGTGTTCTTTTTTTGTTTCTTTTAATTTTTTAATATTTTTATTTTATTTTTCCTTTTTATTTTTTATTTTTTCCTTTTTATATTTTATTTTTTTCCTTTTGGCTGTCGCCCGGCCTCGGCAATGGCCGATGACCGGTGATGAGGGCCGGTGGCCTCACCGGGGGCCCGATGCTCCGGCGAGGTCGCCGGCCCTCGGCGGCATCGCCGCCAAAAGAAAAAAAAAGAAGAAGAAATAAAATAAAATAAAATAAATAGGAGAGAAATGTTTCTTGGAATTGTTCCAAAAACAAGAAACAAGTTTTCTTTTTTCTTATTTTGTTTCCAATTTTGTTAGGGACAAAAAAAAAGCGATTTGAAACAAAAACACAAACAAACGCGTTTCTGTTCTTTTTTGTTCGGAAACAAAAAAAAAAAAAAAATACAAACAAACACACCCTAATTGTCTAAGCTCACATCCAACTATTGACACCATGAAGGGGGCGAATGTCAACATCCGAAGGATGAAATGAAAGGGAAAAATTGAAGCTTCACGACAAGCAAAAAGATCATGTTTTATTAAATTGGTCTTGGACGATGATAATTGAAATAACATAGGAAGGCATAAGATATCCTCAGAATTCCAATTGATTATCTTAGGTATTCTTGGAAATGATTTATTTAAGTGATGTGACGGATTTTATTTAGGTATTGGATACACTGATTCACTTATAGTTGATCACACTTTGTAAAATAGTTTGGAATGCCAATATTAGTGTACTAGGCAACATTAAGATCACAAACAAGTTTCTCGAAGGTATTCATGGCTTGAAGTGGCAAACCCAACACCCTCGCAAAGCCCTTTTCTCTCCCATCCTTCATAAACAAGCAGGTTTCTCTTGGTGGTTCACCGGCCCCATGTGGCATTCCGAAACTTTAGGTGACTCTCAGATAGGTGACAATCACCGAGCTGTTTTTTTTTTTTTTTTTAATTTACATGTGTCAATTTGTAATTTGTTCTTTTAGATTAATATGTTTCAATTATATCCTTTTAAAACAAAAGGATGGGATTCGATTTTTTTTTTGCCTAAGAATTTTATGCGCAACTTTAAACAATATTTAACGGGCCGTAAGATTTTGGAATATATAAATGTGTGTGTGTGTGTGTGTGTGTGTGTGTGTGTGTGTGTGTGTGTGTGTGTGTATACTTGTATATCTATATTAAGCAATTTAAATTGGTTATTAAATCAAATTGAATAGAGATTAAATACTAAAAAAAATGGATTAGGGCCCCATTTTTTTGGACTCTTGGGCCCAAGAATTCGGGCCCAAGCAGGCCCAAGAACACCCCAAGGGTGTCGCACGAACCGGAAAGGGTGGGGAGGAGCATGCCCTTCAACCAAAACACTTGTCCTTGATTGTACCTCCACTTGTCCTTCCTCTTTAACCACTTGTCCTTTGTTCAATTTCCTACATGCAAAATGGAGTTAATTAATTAATAAAAGAACAAAACAAAGGGGGAGGGGGCTTCATACGGAGAGGAGAGACCGAGAGAGAGAGTTTGAGAGGAAACCAAACCAGAGAGGAGGGAGTCGTGCGGGCAGCAAGGGAAAGGAAGGAAGGGCCACCTCTCACTGTGTCCGTGCAGCCGCCGTCAACGCCACCGGACCCCGTCGCCAACCGGCCAAGCCATGACCGCCGGACCTCCAAATTTCGGACAACCCTTGTGTGAGAGAGTCCAAGGCAAGCATTTGTTCTTCAATCTATGTTGTTGCAAGTTGTTTTGCCTAGAAAAGAAGTGAGATAGGTGAGGAACATGGAGTACTTGAGCTGCATGTGGAGTCTTTGGTATGTAGGAGGGTGTTAGATCAAGAAAACTAGTTGTAGATGAGGTGCATGTGCTAGATTTCGAATTTCATGAAGTGTGAGTGCTGGATTTTTGAACTTGCAAGTGAAACCAAATGAATTTGAGGTTCTGACCATGAGGAATTTTAGTGATAATCATGCTGTGGAAGGGTGTTTTGTGTGTATGGACAAAGAGTATAATGATGGGAGGTCGAAATCTAATGTATAGGAGGAGTTTTGTGAACTTGTGAACTGTTTTTGTGAAAAACAGTGTGACCTCCGGCGACATTTTTACTTTTCTGTAATTATCTGGTCATAATTTGATTTTGAGCCCTTGATGAAAGTTTTAGAGCACATCTTCATGAATAACATATCCAAAATTCAGAGAAAAATAACAAATTATGACCTTCGAAATAATTTTCCTATGAAAAGATGAAATCTAGAATTTTACAGAATGTTGGGTAGGAAGAAAATCGAAGTTTTACCCTTGGTGCATATGGAATCTGACCCAGTGGCCTTTTGAGATTTGTTCCTCTAGGTCTTATTGATAATGTGTCAAAATTTCGTAATTTTCTGAGCTCGTTTAGTAATTAATTCGGAATTGTTGCTAAAACTGCACAATTGTAGAAATTAAGTTACTGTTTCGAGATTTTCATAAAATTGTCCTATATGAAGTATAGTTCTCGAATTGTCATGTGACTTGATGATGCTGATGGTGGGTGGTTTGTGACTTGATAATGCTGATGGTGGGATATTGTGATTGATAAAATGTTTGTGAGATATCTTGTTTGGCATATGATGATGCATTTGTGAATTAAAAATGTGAATTATTTTCCATTGAACCCTCGGGTTAATGATGCCCCGGGAGTCGGGAAGTCCAAAGGATCGAAAGAGTCGATGCCTTGTGGATGGCCAATGGCCCTAAAAGGCTGAATGCTGGAGGTATGCCCCGGGAGTTTCGGGATGCCCTGTTGTATGCTTGTCAGTACGTAAACCCGGATGACCGAGCAACCATTTTCATGGTGAGCTTCAGAGATTTTCCTCGTGATGCCAGGTGGGGTACGAGATGCCTGGAGGCGCGATATGCTCCGGATCCCCGATGGCCTTGGTGGCTAAATGCCATAGGTTTTCGTGATGCCAGGGTGGATGTGAATGCCTGGAAGGACGCAAACACTGGTCCTCTAGGGGATGAAATTTTTCAAAGGCTAAATAAATTATATGTGATTTAGTTATGTGGCGCATGATTTTTATGAGATTGAAATTGTCGAATATTGAAAATTTCCATATCATTAATGCCTATTATTCCTTAATGTTCTGCCATGTTTATCTGGTATAAAATTAAATGTTGGTTGTATGCTCAATATAGCTCGTTGAATCTTTTGCTGCTGAGTGGCTGTACTCACCCCGTTTGGGGACTAACATTTTATATTAAGATACCTTTGCCACCCGTCTCTCGTGGCACCTTTTATGGCGTGCTGGTCGACGTCGAGTGCTCATGTTCCGAGCACATCTGTGTTGGAGTGTAGGGACTGGTGTTCATTCGCGTCCGTGTGCTTATTATGTATGATGTGGGCCTACCTAGAGGCCCTGTGGTGCAAGAGTTCCTGTCAATGCACGTTCGCCGTGATGGGATCATGATAGGGATGCTGCCACCATCGCCAGCCGATGGACCGGGCTGGGTGTGATCGACCCCCGGGCGATGGGTAGCTAGTGAAGCTTTTTGACTGCCGGCACTAACTGATGAGTTTAAGCTGATGATTGTGTATGGAGTTGGATGCTTTGGGTTACAGTCGAGTTTTAAATAGCCTTGGCCTTTTGTAGTTCCAACTCATGTTGCCCATCAAATTATATAAATAAAAGTGATTGGTTTATCTTATAAAAATATTTAGTATGTGTGCATCATTTCGATATGTTTGGATTGGGGAGGTGTGAAGTCGCTTCCGCTCTACTTTCTATTTTGCGCCGGGACCGTAAAAAGTAAATAACAATCTCTTAGGACTTATAGTCCTTCAAGATAAGGATCAAAGTGGAGAGCGCACTGTGACGACCCTATAAGTTTGGGGTGCCACACCCCAAACGTTGGCTCTCCCCACCCAAAGTTTGTGGAGCCATACTCGAGCCTTGTCCATGAACTTATTAATAGTTTGCCCACAGGGAGTTGCTCAAAAGGATTAATGTCATAATAGTCAATTCTCAACTGTACGTAATTGTCGGTCACACTCTCGATTGCCTTCTTTATTCTTGTCACGGGAGAAGTGCTAAAAAAGACCTAAATTTTTTGTATTTGTGCCAATTTACTCCTAAACCTTTTTTTTGTGTCAATTTAATCTTAAACATTTTTATGTTGTACCAATTTAGTCATTTCTAGCCAATTATGGCTGGATTTTGCTGACTAGTTGCCGGCCGGCTGACATGACCTCATCAGCGTTGACATGGACAACTTTTAATAATATTTTTGAATTTTTTTTCTTTTTTTCTTTTTTTTTTCTTCTCCTCCTCCTTCCTCCAGCCAGTCATCAGACCTCAGCGACCGACTAGAAGCGACAACCGGCGAGGTCGACCTCAACCTCGCTGGCCACCTCGCCAGTGGCCACAAGGGCAGCCTCGCGTGGGGCAACAAGGCTCGACCCTCGCCGGATCCAACAAGGGCCAGCCTCGGCGGGCCACCCTTGAGGCCTAGGGGGCGGGCGAGCCTTGCCAACCTGGTGCCAGGCTGCCCTCGTGGCCTCGAGCTGGCCTCACATCGGGCTAGCTAGGCTTGCCCTCACCGACCATGAGCAAAGCTCGACCCTCGCCAAATCCAAGGATGGCGAACCTCACCGCCCATGCCTCGAGGGCGGCCCGCCTGGCCGGGTGGGCAAGGCTCGCCCTCGCCGGATCGGCGAGTGTCGAGCCTCGCCGCCTAGCCCAAGGCCGCCCTCGTGGCCACTAGTAAGGTGGCCGGCGAGGTCGACCTCGACCTAGCCGGCCGTCGCCTCTAGTCGGTCGCTAGCTCGACGGCCGCTGGAGGAAGGAGGAGGAGAAGGAAAAATAAAAAGAAAAATTCAAAAATATTAAAATATTATTAAAAATTATCCACGTCAGCCGAGTCAACATCCAGTCAGCAAAATCTGGACAAAATTGGCCGGAAATGACTAAATTGGCACAACGTAAAAAGGTTTAGGACTAAAATTGGCATCAAAAAATGATTTAGGACTAAATTGGCACAAATAAAAAAGGTTTAGGACTTTTTTAACACTTTTCCCTAAAAAAAGCTTACTTGATTGATGAATCTTGAGTTGAGTTTATAAGTTGATTGTTTCCGATGGAATTTGATCCTCCTGCATCAGATGGGATATGATATCATTATGATCCCAGTACATCATGAAATTGAAAAGGCAATTTTCCCTAGTTTTTGCTTGGATTTTATCATGGATTATTTCTCTTTAAATGAAAAGTATCCCATTTACCAAAAGGCAAAAAGAAAGAACCATGTCTATCAAATTGTAGATGTATTAAACAATCAAATAGAGACATGTTGATTTCTCCTTTGTTACACATAATCCCTAATAATTAGTTTCATTAGGCCATCTATACATTTGATATTTAAAGATACTTTCTCAATTTCTACTAGATTAAAATTTGTCAAAAGAAGAACTCTCTAATTGCAACCAAAAAGAGGAAAACATAAATAATATGAAGCCATCTATGTATAGTACGATTTCTTGAATTTTCATGTCTAATGCAATATTTAGGGTTATATGAGCATGCTCGGAGAACAAACACTTGAGTTGCCATGTTATTTATTAGGATGATTCTAGGATGATAAATTAGTGGATGCTTATAGTGTAGGATGCAAATTATGTAATCCCTTAATCACCATAACCAAAACAAGAACATGCATAATTGAGTAGGAGAATTAACGCACCTGTTTTGGAATCCATCGATCTTGAAGCAGAAGCGGAAACACAATATTCCACGCGCAAGTCCTTCTCCTCTATTGCCCTCCGTATCTTTGGCTCAATGAAGCGGCCCTCCTCACGTTTAGCGTTTAGGTAAACGCCCCTTAGGTGAGGATACGTGTGAGAATTAGGGTTAGAGGAGAGACTTAGCGCTATTTATAGAGTTTCCAGCTAGGCCCCCTCATTACGGGCCAAGCTCAACTCGGCCCACACTAGCCAGCCCATATTAGACTAATTAAGAAACCTTCTATCTCACCTTAGACCAATCCCCGTAAAACGGTAAACGTTAAACGGTAAATTACAATATCAATTAATGTAGTCAATATTAAGAAAATTTTTACATTCTCCCACTTGGACTATATTAATTGAAATAAATACTGTATGTGCGCACATTGGTCTAGAGATAATTCTTAATAGTCAATCCTATCCCATAAAGTCTCAAACACCGAATCATGGCGGTAATCGCATGTATACACACAGAGCCTTCCATGGTCACGAGTGTTCTCAACTTTATTGATATGGATCCAATATGGTAGTGTGTCAAATGGATAACATCTCTCATAGAGAGATCTCATTTGTCGACTCACCATTCTCTTACCTTAAGTGTCACAAAAACTTGTGCCACTAGAGAATGTCCATTCACTTACCTTAAGTGTCACAAAAACTTGTGCCACTAGAGAATGCAATTATGGTTCCATGAACCCACATATGTCTTGTCCTTACGGTTAACCATTCTTTATGTATAACAAGACATATGAACAAGACTAATAACCAAATGCCCCTAGCCTTCACTCAAGGTTTATATAATACCTTGAGACTTTAACAATATATATATATATATATATATATATATATATATATATATATTCAACATAATAACAAACCATTCAAAAACATTTTATTGAATGCAAAAGTTGACATATATATATATATATATATATATATATATATATATATATATCAAAATGTTACTAAATTGTAACAAAAAACAAATGTAAACATTATTCAAAGAAAAATAAAACAGCTCCCACTAAATAACAGCATCCCAAGATGCTCCTAAACCCATGCAAATGACATGTCGCTCAAATATATATGGACGTAGGCCTTTAGTTAGTGGATCTCGCAACCATATCATCTCGTAGGAATATAATCTACCGCAACGTCACCATTCTGTACTGATTCCTTTATAGTCAAAAATTTGACCTCCATGTGTTTAGACCCCTTGAGACTTCTATTGTTATTAATAAATAACACTGCAGAGTTATTATCATAACGCAACTGTATGGGCCTATCCACAAAATCATAAACTGATAACTCCCTAATGAGGTTCCGGAGCCAAATAGCTTGAGTAGCAGCTATAAAACATGCTACAAACTCCGCTTGCATGGTAGAAGAAGATATGGTCTTCTGTTTCTCGCTCTTCCATGATACTGCACCTCCAGCCAACATAAATATGTATCCAGTTATTGACTTCTTTTCATCTTGACATCCAGCAAAATCTGCATCTGAATACCCTACTAGCTGCAAGTCCGGAACATGTACGTAAATCAGCATGTAATCTCTTGTTCTCTTTAAATACCTTAAAACCTTCTTGGCAGCAACCCATGATCATGTCCTGGATTTGACTGATATCTGCCTAGAAGCCCTGTTGCAAAAGCAATATCTAGCCTAGTGCAAACTCGAGCATACATAATACTACCAAGTGTACTAGCATAAGGTACATCCTTCATTTGAACTTTCTCAAAATCTGAATTAGGGCATTGTAAAAGACTCAATTTATCACCCTTAATTACAGGAGCAATTCCTGGTTTGCAATGCTGCATATTGAATCTTTCTAAAATGCGATCAATATATGCCCTCGAGACAAACTCAATGAACGGCGAGAGCGATCCCTGTGGATCTCAATGCCAAGAACAAAAGACGCCTCACCAAGGTCTTTCATATCAAAATTTTCGATAACATCCGCTTTGTCTCATGCAATAAACCAATGTCGGTACTAACAAGCAAGATATCATCCACATAAAGTATGAGAAAAATATATTTCCTCCCACTGACCTTGGTGTATATACATTGATCTACTTTGTTCTCAATAAAACCCAATGAAGTGACAATGCTATGAAACTTCAAATACCACTGTCTAGAAGCTTGTTTAAGGCCATAAATAGACTTTTCAATCTACAAACAAGCTTACCCGAGTCATCTGCTGCAAAACTTTCAGGCTACACCATATAAACCTCCTCATTAAGGTCTCCATTTAGAAAAGCAGTCTTAACATCCATCTGGTGTAACTCCATATCAAAATGAGCTACCAATGCCAATATCACTCTAAAGGAATCTTTAGAAGAAACAGGAGAAAATGTTGCTTCATAATCTATTCCTTCTCTTTGAGTGAAACCCTTAGTTACCAGTCTGGCTTTAAATTTTTCAATCTTCCCTTTGGAATCTCTTTTAGTCTTGTATACCCATTTGCAGCCAATAGGTTTACAACCTTCAGGCAATTCAACAAGCTCCCAAACACCATTGTGTTTCATAGATTGCATCTCATCATTCATCGCATCTAACCACAAATCTGATTGAGAAGATGAGATGGCATTCGTATAAGTCACCGGATCAACAACACAACCAATATCATAATCATGCTCTCCTAGGTAGACTAGATAATCTGGTGGTATAGCAGAACGTCTTTCCCTAGTTGATCTTCGAGTGGAGCTACTTCATCCTCATTCGAATCCGAGGAGCTTGTGGAATTTCTTCATTAACTGTCTCAACGGTAGGATCCAGGCCACAACAGGCTCATTTTGTGGCGTAGGAGGCTCCACAATTGTCTGCACGGGATGAGACAATGATCCAGTAATCCCCACTATACTATCATCTTCAATTGTTCGTGAGCAATTACCATTTTCCGCTACATCAAATTCTAGAAATTTTGCAGTCTGAGACTCCACAATTCTTGTACCTCCATTAGGGTTATAAAACCTATACCCCTTTGAATGATCCGGGTAAGATACAAAATAACATCGAGTAGTTTTTGGATCCAACTTACTCAATGTCGGATTGTATAACTTCACCTCTGCAGGACATCCCCAAACTCTAAAGTGATTCAAGCTAGGCTTACGTCCAGTCCATAACTCAAAAGGAGTCAATGGAACCGATTTAGTAGGAACACGATTTAGTATATAAAGGGCTGTTTTCAAAGCTTCACCCCATAGAAAATCGGGTAAATTTGTCCTACTAATCATACTTCTCATCATGTCCATAAGAGTGCGATTCCGCCTTTCAGCCACACCATTTTGTTCAGGACTTCCAAGCATAGTAAACTGACCTATTATCCCAGAATCTTCTAAGTATTTAGCAAACGGCCCTTTAAGTTGTCCAGCATCACCGTGCCTACCAAAATACTCACCACCACGATCTGATCTGACAATCTTAATAACTTTTCCCAATTGTTTCTCCACTTCAGTCTGAAAAATCTTGAATTTATCAAGAGACTCGGACTTTTCTTTAATCAAGTATAAGTATCCATATCGGGAAAAGTCATCAATAAATGTGATGAAATAAAAATTTCTGCATAAGATAGCTGTGTACGGTCCACTAATATCAGTGTGAATAATCTCCAACAAATCAGAACTTCGTACGGCGGATTTCTTCTTTATCTTAGTCATCTTACCTCTACAACAGTCCACACAAGTCTCTAGATCACTTTTAAGAGTAGGCAGGATATCAGCCTTTATTAGCCTTTCTACTCTTTCTTTGGAGATGTGACCAAGACGTTTATGCCATAATGCATAAGACTTTCCTTAGGTAGAGGTCTTTTGGAAACAACCTTTTCAGCTGAATAAGCAACGTACATGTCGTTGGGAAAAAGCTCAATCGATACAATCCATTGGATAAATTGCAACACCCAATCTTATTTGAATTATAAAACATGGAAATTGTATTACTCTTTATCTCAAAAGAGTATTCACACACGTCCAAACAAGACACTGAAACTAAATTCCGCCTAAAAGAAGGTACGTAAAAGGTGTTCCTCAACATCATCCTAAAACCAGAATCTAAAATCAAAATGACATCTCCCACGAAGGCGGACGTCAACACCAACGTTGTTTCCTACGGTGAGCTTTAATTCATCCTGATTTGGCGTCCTTCGGTTTATGAACCCCTGTATGATAAATGCAACATGATTAGTTGCTCCACTATCTAGCCACGAAGAATTGGTTGGGGTTTCAGATAGATTGGATTCACAAACAAACGCCAAAGAATTATTACCTTTAGGCTTATTCTTAGTTTTCTTGGACAACCAAACCTTAAACTTATTGCAATATTTCTTCACATGTCCTCTCTTTCTACAAAAGTAGCAAAGAACACCATTGTTCTTGGTGAATGATTTCTTAGGACCCAGAGTGTTAGAAGGACCTGCACCTTCAGAATTTCCTTTGTAGTTGGAAGGACCAGCGGCTTGAGGAATTGCCTTTGTGGTTATAATTCTTCAACTTCTTACCCTTGTCTCTAGTAGAAGTGGAAACATAAAGAGCAATGTGCCATTTATCTTTCTTCAATTTATCTTCCTCTGCCACCAACCTAGCAATGAGGTCATTAACAGACCAAGTTTCATCTTGAGAACTATAATTGGTCTTAATGATCCCAAAGTCAGGAGGAAGAGTATTTAGAGCTTGATGGACGATGCAAGCTGTAGAAAGTTCAACATTAAGAGCCTGAAGCTTTGTCTGCAAATCAACCATCCTCATGACATAATCTCTAACTCCACAAGAACTATCATACTTCATTGTAAAAAGTGTTTGTAGATGTGTCCCTATCTCGCATTAGGCGACACACGATTTCTAGCCATCAAAGCTTCCATCATTTGCCTAGCATTGCAGTGCGGGCAAACCACTTTTCAAGTGTTCTTGAATGGAACGCTTCATGGAAAGCAAGCAAATTCTATTGCTCTTTTCCCATGCAGCAAAATTTGCTTTCGAGCCCTTTGTACTCTCGGCGGTCGGATCGACGGCCGATCGCAGTAAGAGCCATATGAACATCTGCCATCTCCATAGCAAACATAAAATCCTCTCTCTCCATTTCTTAAAATTCGAACCAGCAAGAACCTCAATAGTGACGGAGTTACCAATTACAGAAAAAATGACTGAAAAGACAAGCAATGTATATATAATTAGCATCATGTGAGCAATGTGTAACTTGACACACAAGTACACATACAGTTACATGCAAAATCACATAATCACCTTTGGGCAGAATACATGATAAGCAGTTATAAATTCCCCACATGATAGCGGTTATAAGAATATATTCCAATCTTCGTGAATTCATCACCTTTGGGCAGATGAACCACTAGGATCAGTCACTCCTCCACCACATAATCATGTATCCCTCCATGAACTAATACATAATCACCCCCTTTGGGAGTATGACTACACATTAGATCAGGAGACATCCCAATCATTATACGAGACCGAAATTTCTCAAACCCAATTAAGTGTGCCACTTTGGCGGTCACAACTCAATTGAATTATTGAAACTCTCTCATACCAGGGATATAAAATTCACATCTCACATAAACCATACATATGTGATTTTAATTTTAGTGACGGGGGCAGTAAATCACCAAAATCACATATCATGCTAATTACATTACTTCATAAAAATAAACTTTATTGTAAAATATTGATGAACAACACTCATAAAGATCATGATATAACATACCAGTAACCCAGCACCCGTATTTCCAAAATCACAAAAAAAATACAAGCAAAATACGCGAAAAATACACTAAAAAGCGCGTATTTAGGTTTCCGTATGCATTTTTATATCCATAAAATCATCAAAAAAATTAATATAAACATACCACGACGTAGGAAATCTTCATACGAATCAAATGCCACCAGCCACGCGCCGATCAGAGACCGCACGCGCACTCACGCGCCGCCTGAGTGCGCGGCGCGTGGAGCCCACGCGCGGGTCGTCAAAGGACCAGTCAAACCGGTCCGACCGGTGGCGGTCCGACCGGTTCCCGGTCCGACCTTCCGGTCCAGCCGCCCGGTCCGACCGGTTGACCGATTCGGTCAACGGTTGACCGGGTCGGGTTGGTCGGTTCAAGTCGGTCGGCGCGTCGGCGGGTCGGAACCCAAAGCATGACGTCGCGGATCGAATCCGAATCCGAATCCGAGTCCGGTCGGGTCGGTCGCCGACGTCGGGTGACGTCGGCTCCCGCGTGCGCCACACGCGTGTCCGGCGCCCGCGCGTGGGGGCGCGTGAGGGCGCGTGAACGCGCGTGAGCGCACGTCCTCGACGCCCGGCGGCGCGTGGCTGCGCGTGGGGCCTCCCCCGGCGACGCGCCCACGGCCTTGATCGTCTCGTCAAGCCCAGTAATAATATGTGATTTAATTTTACTTTTACAGTCTTTAAAAAATTCGAAAATCACAAATTAGGGCAAAATTCAATGCGTTCAAGTTCTAGGGTTATGGAGGCTCTGATACCACATGTAGGATGCAAATTATGTAATCCCTTAATCACCATAACCAGAACAAGAACATGCATAATTGAGTAGGAGAATTAACGCACCTGTTTTGGAATCCATCGATCTTGAAGCAGAAGCGGAAACACAATATTCCACGCGCAAGTCCTTCTCCTCTATTGCCCTCCGTATCACTGGCTCAATGAGGCGGCCCTCCTCACGTTTAGCGTTTAGGTAAACGCCCCTTAGGTGAGGATACGTGTGAGAATTAGGGTTAGAGGAGAGACTTAGCGCTATTTATAGAGTTTCAGCTAGGCCCCCTCATTACGGGCCAGACTCAACTCGGCCCACACAAAATGCCCCATATTAGACTAATTAAGAAACCTTCTATCTCACCTTAGACCAATTCCCGTAAAACGGTAAATGTTAAACGGTAAATTACAATATCAATTAATGTAGTCCATATTAAGAAAACTTTTACATATAGTTCCAAAAAGTTCAATCATTCAGGATCTCGCTGAATAAATAGTAATATTTGTGGAAATGGAATTTGAGGGAAGTTGAAGCAAGTTTTTCATGCATGTGATATCGATTACCCGGAATTAAAAAAAGGTCTCAAAGGATATGGTATCCATTTACTAAAACTTTCCTGATGTGACATGGATAAAACTTTCCCAACACAAACATGCATGTGGGCATCCTCATAGGTGAAATTTTATCCACAGTAAACTTTGAAGTTGCATATATTCGTTGGTATGTTGGAAGATGGTAAATGTATAAAATATGATTAGGCAAATTAAAAATATAAAGACTTGATGAGAAAATATTATGGACGAAAAGTAGGAACTTTCAGATTTTATATTATGTTTTTGGAGTTTGGGACAAGTCAAGTCTTCCGTAGATATATTAAAAGAGCAAAAAAAAGGGAGGAGAAAGAGGAAAAGGCCAAAAAAATAAAAATAAAATTCCTCCCGACCAGCTCAGAACTAGATGAATATGCCTCGAATAATTGGCGTAATTGTGCTCGATTACTTCTATGTTTTCCCGTCTTTAAAGGGAGGATCTGCAAGTTCTGTTTTGTAACAGATGCGTACTTTGGACAGTCTACGCAAGAGTCTAAAGAACGTTTTGGAATCTCACAATTTTCTGACCAAGAAACCTGAGGAGATTGGTGCTGGAGACCAGGGTCACATGTTCGGTTACGCTACGGATGGAAACTTCCGAGCTTATGCCATTGACTCACGTACACTCTAAGCCGCCAAACTCGGAGCCAAGCTGACTGAAGTGAGGATGAACAAGACATGCCCGTGGCTAAGACCCAAGTGACCGTGCAATACCGGGGGGTGCCATGGTCCCTCTGAGGGTCCATACAGTCCTAATCTCGACTCAGCATGATGATGCTGTTGCCAATGAGCAGATTGCGAAGGATTTGAAAGACGATGGTGATGATGGCCTCACCAGGATGGAGATAATTATCGACTCGTACGGTCGTTGGGTTGTCCATGGTGGTGGTGCTCTTTCAGGTGGGGACCAGACCAAAGTTGACCGTAGCGGCAAGGTAACAAAGTAAGAACAGAAAAAAGTCAACAAGCAAGTGAAAAAGGTTGACTTGAGTCAGCAAGGTAAAAAAGTTCAAGGAAAGATACTCGGTTTGCTCGGTGCCTTGCTACATTTTTTGTCTTTCCCATCTATTCTTTAATCGTCGCAATTATGTGTGTGCGGTCAAACACCATATCCAAATAGCATAGCATGGAGGTAGGTAAGAGTGTACAATTTGGTTGCACTGTTATTGCAAGAAATTAGTGGAGCCGTTGATACCGAGAGCAGCCGAAGGATTGTTGACGTGATTCATAAAGTGAAAACCAGGTCAAAGGTTTGACCGGAATGCAGATGAAAGTACACTACGAAGAATGACCATTCATGCATGACTTGGTGGACATGGGAAATTCATGTTTGTTTGATTGGATCCTTAATATTTCAGATATTGGTCTTTTAATTCCCGAAACATTACGAGAAGTGTTTAATCAAGGCTTAAGCTGGTTGCGGGGGGCAATTTGTTTTGGCCTAATCAATTTTCAAGAAATTAAGCATAATTTTGACGATGATAAAGTAGGATTGTTTAAACACGTTAGTCCCTCTTAAATGATATTGATTGAAGACTTTGATTTCTGAGACTCGGTCTTGATAATAGAGATGGTCCTATGTCTATGCGAGGACGTGGGAAAAGGATTGGTGTGTCCTCTCTCTCTCCCCCTCTTATATATATATAACAAAACAGAAAGTATTGTAAAAGAAGCAATCGATTCTAACAAAAAGATTAACTATTTTAATCTAAGAAGACAACCGGTTATATTAGAAAATAACCAAATATCAAATAACATTCTTAATATCTAGGAATATCTTTGACAATATTCTCTCGTAGGAAATTTTATTATATAAGAATATTTCTGACAATATCAAATAAATATGCTTCAACAATAGGCCCAAGCGGTGCTAATTAGATTGCAACTCGGGGTGATCACATTAACCGTCTATCCCATTGTCAATAACATACTTTGACGTATTTAAATTGGAAGTAATTTGAAATTACAAGGGTGTCGTCGTGATTGTCAAAAACTTGAAGGGTATCATAAGAATTAAATTATTCTTGCCAAATTGAAGTTTTGACATGGCACAAACTTAGGACCCGTTAGCAACGACTAGGACCAACATAGATACCTCTCTTGAGCGGGAACTCTATAGTTCACACACGTCCGAGCCCAGAATGTTTGATTTGTGCGTCAGCCGCCTCGAAAATCGCATTGTTCCCACTGGATCATTGGGCATTAGAACCGTATATTCATCTTCGAAGAGATCTTCTTAGGAGGGGTAAGCCTGTCACCATGACTCAACAAAAGGTACGAACTGAATATGAGCCTCTTTTGATGTGGATTTGCTTAAAGTTAAATTCCAAACTCAATAGGATTTCTAATTTCTAACCACCTGGAGAAAAAAACCCCTCGACAGTAAGTCATTATACGAGCTACCACCTCAGGGGTCCTCATTAGCAATGACTATGGTCTAACAAAAGATGCACTGACCGATTAATACATATACCAATTGCAAAGAAAGATGTATCCTCTCCATTTAAACACAATCTAGTTGCCTTGACATCAAGTGCGGTAATCTAATGACGAATACATCACTTGCTTTTTATACTGTAACAAATTCGCGCTTGTCATTAGTGAATGTTTGGCTTATCTGTGCCTTAGACATTTTATGACAGGATGTGGAGAGACTACTAATTTCGAGTATGTCAGAGAGGCTACATTAAAGACATTGTCAACCACGGTCCTTTAATTACTAAATAGATATAAACAATTATGATTCAAGTTGAACACTTCATAATGTGTGTGAGAACATCGAAAGGAATAGTTATGTTGGTAGCCTTTCTTTATTGTTTTACTTTGAAAAAAGAACAAAAAGACAAATGAATAATGGTATGGATCGTATCAATGTTAATATGTACTCAAAAAGTGCGAACAGATGAAATCAAGTCAACGACAAAGG
Source organism: Eucalyptus cloeziana (assembly GCA_014182715.1). Lineage (NCBI taxonomy): Eukaryota > Viridiplantae > Streptophyta > Magnoliopsida > Myrtales > Myrtaceae > Eucalyptus > Eucalyptus cloeziana. The sequence continues at coordinate 4,577,994 of CM024643.1, forward strand.
AAAAAAAAAAGGCAATGATAAAATTCCATTAGCCTAAAAAATGGGAACAGAAGGTCCAGGGATTTTGAACTTTTCCACTAGTCCATAAAGTTCTAGGCTCCAACGGCTGTTTCTTACATGCCACAATACTATCAAGCATGATCGCATGATGTCATGTGGACCTCCTCATGAAGCATTTGACTTCTCTCCCTTTGCTCCTTCTCAGCAAGAACTAAAGTCTCATGCTCCATTCTGGCTTCAAAATGATCCCTTCAGCCAGTTTTAAGATCTTCCAGCGCCCTTTTTTTGTAATCATCCGTCTCCATCCTGACCCTCTGTAGTTTTTCCTCCACGCTGTGTTTGAGCTTTTCAAATTCTTATTTTTGTCGCTCTGCATCCATCCTTTCTTTCTCAATCTGAGTCCTTTTCTCATCAAGCTCATCCCATTCCCACTCCTTCTCAAAAGCTTCCTTTAGCGGCTTCAAGTCCTCAGCTTCCTTCAAATGGAGCTCCTTTTGAAGCCTGCACTTCTTTTTTTCTTCCTTCAATTCAGATTGCAAACGCACAAATTCTGACCTTTCTTCTTCCCTCACTTTCAGTTGATCCTGCTTCATGTCGATCTTCACCAGCTGCTTTTCAATTTTAGCTCCTTCCTTCTCAAGAGCAACCCTAAATCTGCACAACTGATCTTTCTCAAAAGCGAACTTTAACTTCTGAGTCTCCAATTTCTCTTTCTCAGACTCGAGAGATATCTCCCCTTCTATAAGATCTTTCAGAAAGTCATCGTCTTTCTCCTTGGGCTTTTCAGTTTCCTTTTCCACTGGCTGTTCTCCTTTCACAAGTTTATCCTCTTTGTGCTTAATTTCAGCTTATTTCTTCCGCTCATATCTTTCTCTTATTAAGTACTCGTCAAATTCTTTCCGTGATTTGATTAGGTAGTAGAACATCCTTGATAATCGGACGAAAAACAGGACAGAGTCATGACCAGAACTTGGTTAACTAGAATGTGCCGAATCTTGTTTGGCTTGCTCAAATCGAAGAAACAAATTCAAGAAAGAAAATTTCTTGGCGGGTTTTACTGACCGAATTCTGTTAACTTCTCATTCTATCGTGTTTCATTAATAACCCCATTAGTTTTCCTATCATCTAGGCCTAGCATATTAATTAAGGACTAGATATATGAAAATCGTATTGTACATCAAGAACATCAATATCTAGCTACCAAAGTTTATTCCAAGGCCTCACCTTGCGGCATGGGAGTGCGGAAGCGGATAATACCCGGCATAACGACTGAGGCCCTGAATGGAAGCCCTGGAATTGTCAAGAAGTGGGAGCTCAAAGAGCCTCTCGGCGATCGTCCCAACAGAAGCCAAAGAAGAAGAATCATATCGTTATCTCCAGTTTTAATATTGACGGCTTGTGTCTTTGGTGATAAGTTGGCGGTTAAAGATGATGTCCTTGATGGCTCGCGTGCCGTCCACTGCCGAGTGCCTGCCCGCCCGCCCGCCGTCCGCCCGCCCCTGCCCGCCCCCCGCCCGGCCACCACTCGCCATCCGCTCACCGCCCACCCACCACCATCCGCCAGCACCCAAGGGGAGAAATTTTATGTCGTTATTAAATGTGTATTTTTATTTAGAAACTCATCTAGGAATAGAAATTAAAAAATAAAAAATAAAATCTATTTCTGTTCCGAAAATCAATTTCTTGCCAAAATGGTCATCATTTACACCCTTATTATGTACATGTGTCCATTTCGATGCCTTTCCTGTATCTTCTTCATAAAGATAATGAAGATTCACACCAGAGTTCCGGTTCATTTTCAACCTTTTCTTTCTCCATTAAGATAGACATCCCATGACCGACTAATGAGGCAGCCTTCATGTACTAATACAAGCCTATTTTCCATGCCATCATGTTTCATCCACATGTTGTCAGGAATCGCTCTGATACCAAATGCAATTCTCTGAATCCACCACTATACATATATTGTTCACTTTGGGCCCCACTGGACCCTCACTAAGCGATGTGGGACAAGAGACGTGTCCCCTCCTTATGAATGTCCGAGGACCGATGTGCGAATACACCACCATCCCTCTCCCCGCGCAACGTCTCTTGGACCGTCACAGAGAGATCAACTTGAACACGCATTCGAGTTATGCGCCAGACTCAGGAATCATGCTTCCGAGTTATGCAGGAATTTCGACCCAAAAAAAAAGAAGAAGAGGAAGTTATGCAAGGCAAACTGGTAAGTGTGTTACACTTTAAGAGAAGTTTGTATCGATATAACGAACATTGAAATGTAACACACAAGTTTATCATTTATAAATCTATAGCGGCGGATGAACTTAAACTAATGACTCTTTCATTCCTCCCCTTTCGTTTCCATTTTCCTCCCACTCATATTGTATATTGTATTTCTGGATATGAACAAGATTCGAATGTCGGGTACCGTTGGCACTCTCTTTTCAATAAGTAGCACGCCCATCATCTGCACCAACCATGGGGACATCGAGTGCCATCCAGCTCTATATCATTTGTAGAGCAACTTTCGGCTGATCCATCGAAACAGAGTGCTCAGCCTCATTAACCTGCAATTCATCATACGGGCCAGAATTGAACTTATAATTCGCCTCTCTCATCTTTAAAGTATGTTGTGCTTCTGTTAGAGAGAGAGACCGTCAAGAAAGTAAGTCCTCCATTTTCCCCATGCTGCCACGGAACCATCAACGCCAAATGGAGCGATTGCAGATTTTTTAAAGTCGGCTCGACCATACCACTCCATGTCTTCAACACATTCGAAGATTCCTGCTCAAATAAACATCAGGAAAGACATATGTCATTCGCCAGGCAACGTTCCGTTTAATTCTGTCTAGTGTCTACCAACTTGTAAGATCGGGGTATACCAATATAATTACAGCGGAGATCCTCTGCACCGGCATAAATGAGCACCTTTAGCCCGTCCTCAAGAAGCGCGGGGATACCCACTGCGAGATTCTTCATTATATCCCCATGCATCGCTTTATATACTCCTCCTCGAAACATCTTAAACATCTTATCCCCGACCCCTAATAAATATTTCACTTCCGCTTTGTTCAGGAAGGTCTCCACTCTTGAGAACCCGTCGCTGCAATTGCTTCCACATTCCTTTCTGGTGGGTTTTGTCTTTGTGATGATGGGCCTAAGTAAGCCCGTCCGCTCAAGCTTAAAAGCCCTTAAGATCCGCTGCATGAATGAAGGGTTGAGATATGAAAGGATGCGCTAAGGGATTTTGGAAGGGGTGTTATGGAAACACCTCTTTCTTCCCTATTTTGGACCTTAGCTCCACGGAACAATATGCTACTGCTGAAACACGGAAGAATTGAAATCTTAGATCAAAACACTATGTATGGATGGTATGAACTGCCTAAACAAGAATTTTTGAACAGCGAATAACCAGAGCTATATTCCATACATCACACTAGATAGATATCATATTTATGGAATACAATTCACTTTCAAGATGCCTTGGTGGTGAAATGGTAGACACGCGAGACTCAAAATCTCGTGCTAAAGAGCGTGGAGGTTCGAGTCCTCTTCAAGGCATAATATTGAGAATGAGTCTGTTTTTATGTTATTTCGTACTATACAATTCCGTTGTTTGTGGGATCATTTTCTCACGAGAGGTAATGAAAAGAATTATAGAATGGATTGCTATCTATGCCTAGATCGAGGATAAATGGAAATTTTATTGATAAGACCTTTTCAATTGTAGCCAATATCTTATTGAGAGGTTGCGTCTTTTGGAGGAGACGCTTTAAGGGAAAAAGAAAAAGAAAAAAGGAACATACCTTTTGGCGTACGCACGTTCTTTTTCTTTTTTCTCTCTCCCAAAAACAACGTAAGTACAGTACCCTCAAAATTAGAGTTTTCTCCCCTTCATAGCAACAGCACGCTCCTTGGTAGAACGGAATCAGGATTCTTCCTCAAACTTTAACATTGGTGTTTAAATCTATGGACAATAAGATACGCTCGTTTCCGTAGTATATCTTTGATCGGTGATGCATGTTCTTCCTGGGCTCGTCTTCCGCATTCGTTTAGGGGTTCGATAGAGTGTCGAATCCGATTTAGGGAATCCGTTATTCCTAACATTGGTATCAGAGCCACTTTTCATATTTCCCGATCTCTTTTCATGTTTGTGAATTGCTTTTGATTAAATTTTCGTGAAACACCGCCGTCGGCTGATCGGGGACAAAAAATCCCGACACCCGCATACTGTTCACCCATGCTCATGATTTTATGTAAATCAAAATTTGTTTCTGATAGCGTAGGGTCGAAGCTCTCATTGATACGAGAAAAACGAGTGGCGGATCGCCACCGGACGTGCCGCCACGCGCGGCCAGAAGGAACCGGTGTCATCGGCGCGTGCAACACACGAGCCGATTCGGTCCCCAGGCGCGTGCGATGCACGTGCGCACGTGCGCGGCACGCGTGTGCACGTGCGGGGCACGTGCCAAATGACATCATCGTGACATCACCTCGTGGTGCCCGCGCACGCACGTGGCACATGCCGAGTCGGTCCGTCTGACCCGACTTGACCCAATTCTTTGCATTCTGGGAACATTGCGTCAATCCGAATTTTATCATTCCGCTTGATTAAGTTCTTCCTTAGAGCATACTCTATGTATGCTCCATACTAGATCCCGGAATTGGTTAGGCCATTGCCAATTGCAAACCCCTGATCGAGATTCCGAAGTTAACCATGTCAAAAAAAGAACAAGTTAATATATCATAGCAAGAAATCACCATACAAACATGAAGTACCTTCAGGTTTATGTGAATTCCTTCCCTAAACCTGTTTCCTTGTTGAACACGAGTAGCTAAAGCGGGAATGTAGTGCCCAGCGTACGACTCTCCAGCTATGTAAAAATCATTCCGAGCAAGTTGATCATACTCTGTAAAGAACAACTGAACATCGCAGGCAAGAGATTGGTCCATCATATGTTTGAATTCTTAACTTGAAAATTACCCAATCAAAAATTGGGTTGTCCATAAAAACAAAAGTAGTTAATCCAGTACGCAAATTATGATCAATGAGCTCATGTATACCTGCAAGAAGTCGTACAAGTCATTGCTAACACCATGCTCATCACGTCGAATGTCTCACCCATTAGGGGAGTAACTAAAACCGGTTCCAGTAGGCTGGTCGACGAAGATGATATTCGACACCTATGGGGAAAAAAAACATTAACAAAAGCACAAAATGTAATATACTTGAAAATACAAATAGTTTATACATCAGTAATATATGCTTTTAAATTGTTTGCTTTCCCTTTTAATTTAACAAGATACGTATTGTTTATTCATTCGATAATTAATTTTATTAACTATGATCACGATTATCATGCTCAACTATCAGTTTGCCAAAACGATGTTGAAATTTTGCTTCATAGGAAGCTATTGAAGGCGAAACCATAACTGCTTCTCAAGAAAGAATACTGAAACGAACGAGGCCAACATTAAATGCAATAATGTGAAGGTAAGACACAACAGAAACGAGTAGGAGGACGACACTAACGTAGCATAATTCAAAGCCAATAATAATAATAATAATAATAATAATAATAATAATAATAATAATAATAATAATAATAATAGAATATAAATTGTGATTAATAATCGGGAAAAGTACAAAAAAAGTCATAAATCTACGATATTTGTACCAATTCAATCATAAACATTTCAATTAGACCAATTTAGTTCCAAAATTTTTCACATTGATACCAATTTAATCATAAATCTTTTAATTAAACCAATTCAATGATAAATCTTTTCGTATTTGTGTCAATTCAGTCCATCCATCTAAATTTGATTGGTTGTCACTCACTCACCTTGTCCCAACCATATTCATTCGAGCAAAAAGACATGCTGTCGGTAATATAGTAAGGGCCATTCCCATTGAACAGATTCCCTGCACCGCTAGAGCCAGGCCCTCCGGCTAACCATAGCACCACCGGGTCACGTACGTTGTTCTGTGATTTGAAGAAGTAGAAAACATCCTGGAAAATCGGACAAAAAACAGGACAGAGTCATAACCAGTGTACCTCAAGGACATCAATAACTGGCTACCGAAGTTAATTCCAAGGCACTCACCTTGCAGAGTGGGAGTGCGGAAGCCGGTAATACCCGTGGGGAAAATAATCGTGGTCCTGAATGGAAGCCTCGGAATTGCCGAGAAGTGAGAGCTCAGAGCGCTTCCCATCAGAAGCCAAAGAAGAAGAATCGTTGAAAGCTTGTGTCTTTAGTGATAAGTTGGCGGTTAAAGATGATGTCCTTGATGGTGATCCAGTCGAGAAGAGGACGAGGAGAGAGAAGAGAAAGCAGTATGGTGAGAGAAAAGTTGACGCCATTGTTTAAGAATTCTGAGAGAGATTTTGAAGTTTGAGGATGTTAAGGATGACAAATCATTTGGTTTTTATAGCATTTGATGTAAAGGAGAAGCTCACACGTAAAGGAAAAGTACCAAAAAATCTTAAATCTATGGAATTGGTGCCAATTCAATCTTAAACCTTTTCACATTAGTACAAATTTAGTTATAAATCTTTTCACATTTGCCGGCCAACGCTAACGTAGATGTCGGTCGTCCAGCCAATGCTAACATGGTAATTTTTAATAATTTTTTTCAATTTTTTTTTGGGTCATATCCAATTTCCTCTCAATTGGACACAACGAAACTATTGTCTCATTAGTGATTCACAAAAAAATCAACATGTGAACGGAATTCCGATTCAACGTGAGGTGTTTCGGTCTGTATGAACTCACCCTGCCCGAACATGCCGAGCAACTTACTTCTCTCTCTCTCTCTCTCTCTCTCTCTCTCTCTCTCTCTCTCTAATTAATTATAATTAATCAAGAAATGGATTATTGAATGATAATGATATATGTATGGAAAAAAAAAAAAGATATATGTATGGTCGACGAGGGTCACCATGTTGTGTCAAATCTCTACTCTGCCAATTCACAAATTTTTATTTTTATTTTATTTTATTTTCTCTAAGTTTGGTTCCATTGAGAAAAATACTAATATTAAAATAATCTATCATGCCGGCGGGGTTAAGGGTCAAGATAAATACGGGATTTTCGATCAAAATGTGAAATCTCGCATTTGATCTTTCCGCCAATGGGATTTTATGAAAACTGGTCGCGAATCTATTTGTACGCGTTTCGATTTGATTAATCTATCGAAGAGATGGAGATAATTTACTTTTCCGGCTATTAGATTACACTGAAGGAATTAAAATCTCCTTTTTTTTTTCCTTTTTTTTATATATTTCCTAAGTTTAAAATCGTGCGTATCTTTCATTAATTTCTAAAAAATCGAATTATTATTCCCATTTTGGCGAGTAAGTCAAATTAGTGAAGTAACATTGATGGGGATTCTATAGTGGTCACAATAACCGACCAAAAAAAAAAAAAAAAAGTGGTCACAATAGATAAATTTCCCGATATTGAATTGAGCAAGGACTATGTGATAAACATTTTTTTTTTAGTAAAGATAAGATATATTGACTTTTAACCAAGAAAGCTATACAGCAAGAGACTCAACACCAACAAAACTTGCACTCAAGAAGACAAACTAAACCAGACATAAGTTTTAATCAACATAAATGTTGGTATACCCCGCTGTAATTATATTGGTATACCCCGATCTTACAAGTTGGTAGACACTAGACAGAATTAAGAGAATGTCTCCACTCTTGAGAACCCATCGCTGCAATTGCTTCCACATTCCTTTCTGATGGGTTTTGTCTTTGTGATGATGGGCCTAAGTAAGCATGTCCGCTCATGTTGGGCTTAAAAGCCCGGCCCGCAAAATAAGGGCCCATGAATAAAGGGTTGAGATATGAAAGGATGCGCTAAGGGGTTGGTCTTTTGGAAGGGGTGTTACGTTGAGAGGTTGCGTCTTTTAGAGGAGACGCTTTAAGGGAAAAAGAAAAAGAAAAAAGGAACGTACCTTTTGGCGTACTTACGTTCTTTTTCTTTTTTCTCCCTCCCAAAAACAACGTAAGTACAATACCCTCAAAATTAGAGTTTTCTCCCCTTCATAGCAACAGCACGCTCCTCGGTAGAACGGAATCAGGATTCTTCCTCAAACTTCAACATTGGTGTTTAAATCTGTGGACAATAAGGTACGCTCGATTCCGTGGTGTATCTTTGATCGGTGATACATGTTCTTCCTGGGCTTGTCTTCCGCATTCGTTTAGGAGTTTGATAGAACGTCGAATCCGATTTAGAGAATCCGTTATTCCTAACATTGGTATCAGAGCCACTGTTCATGTTTCCCGATCCCTTTTCATGTTTGTGAATTGCTTTTGATTAAATTTTCGTGAAACACCGCCGTCGGCCAATCGGGGACAAAAAAATCCCGACACCCACGTACTGTTCACCCCTGTTCGTGATTTTATGTAAATCAAAATTTGTTTCTAATAACGTAGGGTCAAAGCTCTCATTGATACGAGAAAAATGAATGGCATATCGCCGCCAAACGTGCCGCCACGCACGGCCAGAAGGAACTGGCGTCATCAGCACGCGTGCAACGCACGGGCCAATTTGGTCCCCAGCACATGCGACGCACACGCGCACGTGCACGGCACGCGGGCGGACGCTGGCGCGTGCACGTGCGGGGCACGTGCCAATGGGATTTTATGAAAACTAGTCGCGAATCTATTTGTACACGTTTCGATTTGATTAATCTATTGAAGAGATGGAGATAATTTACTTTTCCGGCTATTCGATTACGAATTAAAATCTCCTTTTTCTTATATATTTCCTAAGTTTAAAATCGTGTGTATCTTTCATTAATTTCTAAAAAATCGAATTATTATTCCCATTATGGCGAGTAAGTCAAATTAGTGAAGTAACATTGATGGGGATTCTAAAGCGGTCACAATAACCGACCAAAAAAAAAAAAAAATTGGTCACAATAGAGAAATTTCCCGATATTGAATTGAGCAAGGACTGTGTGATAAATTTTTTTTTTTTTTGGTAAAGGTAAGATATATTGACTTTTAACCAAGAAAGCTATACAGCAAGAGACTCGACACCAACAAAACTTGCACTCAAGAAGACAAACTAAACCAGACATAAGTTTTAATAAACATAACGTGTATGATTCTCTCATGCTAAAAATGCTACTTCCAGAGGAGAGGTTTCTCCACACAAGTGCAAACCGAACTCTCGAGAGTTTACACCGAACAAACCGACTTTTTGCCTCATCTAAACCGTTGATAAACATTTATATATACCCAGACATAAGTTTTAATAAACATAAAATATGCTAAAAATGGATGGAAGGTTTGAGATTTTGCAAACCAAACTCTCAGTTTGCGAAAAATAGGGATGGAATTATTTTCAGACTGCAATTAACTTTTTTGCCGTATCATTTTAAGTAAGCCGCGTGATAAACATTTATATATACCAAGGCATAAGTTTTAATAAACATTTACATGTGATAAATTTATTTATATATACCCAGGCATAAGTTTTAATAAACATTTACTTCCGTGAGAGACTTTTGCACAGCGTTTTCTCACGAAAAAATCTGAGTTTTCCTTATCCGGGAGAGCACATTAAACACGAAGTTAATCGAAAGTCAGGGCTTACCCACGCAAATCCGCTCGCGTTCTAGAGAGCGCGTCAATGTGGACTTCTAGTAGGCATTACGTAGTTGAAGGTGTTTTTGTCTCTGCATTTAGTTGCGATTTTTGGATGCAAGGCAGATAAGGGAATAGAGTAAAAGATTGTGAATTTGCTGTTAGACAGGGAAAAAAAAAAATAGGACGGATTGGGATTGAACCAAAAATTGAGAGTTTTTTTTTTTTTTTTTTTTTTTTTTTTTGGAGAATTAGGCCTAAATTAAAAATAGCCCAATTTCCAAATAGAGCCTATATTACTCAAAACAAAGTCTGCAGAATCCTCTTCAATTTCCATGGGAATATCAGGGCTATTACCCGTGAGGATTTTACGATATGAGGGACAATGCCTTTATTTTTATTTTTTTGCCAATCAAGTTGATCTTCCTCTTGCTGTGAAAGCCCAGCGGAACAGCAAGAGGGCGAGGGAAAATTGGCCATGGCAAGAGACCAAGCATTGAGCTTTTATGCCCTAGCAGGTCTTTCTAGTCCCTTCGCGAAGATGTCCTATTCTCCTCATTAAAGTTGTCTTTGTGTTGAATGAGCCTTTCTTCTTCAATTTTTAGAAAATCTATCTTGGACGCATTGAACCGTATCATGACCGAAATTCCCTTTTGCATGCATAAATATCAAAAAGGCTTAGGTGATTGATGAATCTTGAGTTGAGTTTATAAGTTGATTGTTTCCGATGGAATTTGATGCTCCCGCATCAGATGGGATATGATATCATTATGATCCTAGCACATCATGAAATTGAAAAGGCAATTTTCCCTAGTTTTTGCTCGAATTTTATCATGGATTATTTCTCTTTAAATGAAAAGTATCCCATTTACCAAAAGGCAAAAAGAAAGAACCGTGTCTATCAAATTGTAGATGTATTAACCAATCAAATAGAAACATGTTGATTTCTCCTTTGTGACACATAATCCCTAATAATTAGTTTCATTAGGCTATCTGTACATTTGATATATAAAGATACTTTCTCAATTTCTACTAGATTAAAATTTGTCAAAAGAAGAACTCTCTAATGCAACCAAAAAGAGGAAAACATAAATCATATGAAGCCATCTGTCTGATGCAATATTTAGGGTTATATGAGCATGCTCGGAGAATGAACACTTGAGTTGCCATGTTATTTATTAGGGTGATTCTAGGATGACAAATTAGTGGATGCTTATAGTTCCAAAAAGTTCAATCATTCGGGATCTCGCTGAATAAATTGTAATATTCGTGGAAATGGAATTTAAGGGAAGTTGAAGCAAGTTATTCATGCATGTGATATCGATTACCTAGAAATAAAAAAAAAAAAGGTCTCATAAAATACGTTATCTATTGACTAAAAAAGAACAATTGATTTCAGTAATGTTAATTAGAATTTTGTGAAAAAAAAAAGCCTACCTTTCATCTTTATACATTTGCAATTTTTTAACCAAATCACTAAACTTTTAATTTTTCTAATTAAATTCCTCCAATACTACATCTATTCAACATAGTCGTCGAACAATATCCTGATGTGACATGGATAAAACCTTCCCAACACAAACGACCATGTGGACATCCTTGTAGGTGAAATTTTATCCAAGTACACTTTTGAAGTTGGAAGATGGTAAATGTATAAAATATGATTAGGCAAATTAAAAATATAAAGACTTGATGACAAAAGATTATGGAAGAATATGGACGAAAAGTAGGAACCTTCCTCAGCTTTTATATTATTTTTTTGGTGTCTGGGACAAGTCAAGTCAAGCACTTCCGTAGATCTACTGAAAGAGCAAAAACAAAAGGGAGGAAAAAGAGGAAATGGCCAAAAAAAAAAAAAAAAAAAAAACCTCCCGACCAGCTCAGAACTAGATGAACATGACTCGAACGATTGGCGTTGTGCTCGATCACTTCTATGTTTTCCCGTCTTTAAAGGGAGGATCTGCAAGTGCTGTTTTGTAACAGATGCGTACTTTGGACACTCTACGCAAGAGTCTAAAGAACGTCTTGGAATCTCACAATTTTCTGACCAAGAAACCTTCTGACCAAGAAACCTGAGGAGATTGGTGCTGGAGACCAGGGTCACATGTTCGGTTACGCTACGCATGGAAACTTCCGAGCTTATGCCATTGACTCACGTACACTCTAAGCCACCAAACTCGGAGCCAAGCTGACTGAAGTGAGGATGAACAAGACATGCCCGTGGCTAAGACCCAAGTGACCGCGTAATACCGTAACGAGGGGGGTGCCATGGTCCCTCTGAGGGTCCATACAGTCCTAATCTCGACTCAGCATGACGATACCGTTGCCAATGAGCAGATTGCGAAGGATTTGAAAGACGATGGTGATGAGGGCCTCACCAGGATGGAGATAATTATCGACTCGTCCGGTGGTTGGGTTGTCCATGGTGGTGGTGCTCTTTCAGGTGGGGACCAGACCAAAGTTGACCGTGGCGGCGCCTACATTGTTAGACAAGCTGCAAAGGGCGTGGTGGCTTCCGGGCTCACTCGATGCTGCATTTTGCAGGTTTCTTATGCCACTGCTGTTCCCGAGCCCTCATCTCTGTTTCTATACACTTAATTAAACTAGGAAGATTCCAGACAAGAATACTCTGGCATTGATCACGAAGAATTTTTATTTCAGGCCAAGAGTGAACTCTATCAATATTGATCTGATGAGAGGATGCAACTTCATGTATCAGGAAACAGCAGCATATGGGCATCTCGGACGTGATGACCCAGGTTTCACCTGGGAGAGAGTGAAGCTTCTCAAACCTCACAAAGCATAGAGCTTTGTCTTCCTCTGATCACACCAATATTCCAAAACGATTTCTGATTTTGTGTTTATGTTCTATTCGTGGTACTTGGCAGCAGATTCTCAAATAGTTTTTCACCGACTTCAGGGAGATTAATGAAAGACAAGAGAGGGAATCCTGAATTGTGTTTATGTTCTATTTGATTATGATGTTTGCCTCATACAATCAACTCTTCTGAAGCTGGATAAGGCATGTCATGAGCCACACCAAGAATCATGCATTCAAGTTATGCAGCGCTAACTGATCAGCATGTTCAGAACTAGGAGAAGTTTCTGTCGATTTCATGAATTTTGAAATGTAACATACAAATGTACTGTCTGTAAATCTGTAGCATTGAATTAACTTAAAAAATCAACTGTCTTCTATTGTTTGCCTATTGTTTCTTTTTTCTTGAACCTTTCTTGTATCTTGTATTTTGGGGATGTACATAGTTCATGTCCAATGTATATGAACAAGATATAAATGTCGGGTACTGTCCACACACTCCGTTCATGATGGAGTAATCTCACTATCTGCACCAGCCATGGCGACTTTGCCCGCCATCCAGCTTTTTAGCATCTGTAGTGAAGCTTTTGGCTGATCCATCGGAACCATGTGCCCCGCATTATGAACCTGCATTTCATCACACAGCCAGGATTGAAATTATAATTTGCCTCTCTCATCTTTGAAGTATGTTGTGTAAGTGCGCTCGCAGATTGCAGGTTTTCGTGTGTGCACTTCTGTTTGAGAGAGAGAGAGAGAGACCTTCAAGAAAGTAAGTGGTCCATAGCTTTTCATCAATCCTGCCTCGGCACCATTGACGACAAATGGAACAGTGGTAGATGTTCCAAACTGCTTTTGACCAGACCACTCCATGGCATGAACCCAGTTGGAGTTCCCTACTCAAATTAACATCAGGAAACACATGTCATTTTCCAGGTAATGTTCCGTTCAATTCTGTCTAGTGTCAACCTACTTGAAAGATTGGGGTTGTTCTTACCAAGCCAATTACAGATGAGATCATATTCACCGGCGTAAATGAGCACCTTCAGTCCGTCCTCAAGAAGCGCAGGGATGCCCGCTTCGAGATTCTTCATCCAATCTGTAAGCATGGCATCATACACAGTGCTGCTGCACGACACGAACTCTATATTCCCGACCCCTAAAGCATCTCTCACACTCTTCTGGTTGAGGAATGTCTCCAGGTTTGAGAAGTCGTAGCACAGGTTGCCCTCACAGCTCTTTCGAACATCATAGTACTGCAGGCCAATCATCAACATGTCAAATTCACGCTAATCAAATGTTATATTCAGAAAGCTTCTGTGAAGGAAAAAACTATCTGTCACTGTCATACATTGATGTCCCCAGCAATGTCCATGATCTTATTGAAAATACTGGTGCAATCTTCATACGAATTCACACAAGCATTTCCGCCCTCAGCAGCTGCACATAATATGAAAGTATTAATAGCAAAATCTCTGCTTTTAGAGAGAGAAAAGAGAGAGCTGCTCCGATGTTTATATGAAGCATAAACAGAGATTTAGGACCAAAAAAGATACCACACTGTTTAATCGCCTGTTTGCAGTCTGGGAGCATTGTGTTTATGTTGTCATGATCGGACTGTGTGATTAGCCTCATGTTTAGAGCATAATCCGTGTATGCTTCATACTGGATCTCAGGATTGGTTAGGCCATTGCCAATTGCAAACCCCTGTTCATGATTCAGACGTTAACTAATGTCAAAAGAAGGAACCAAGTTAATATGTCATAGCAAAAAATTACCATACAAACATGAAGTACCTTCAGGTTTATCTGAATTCCATCCTTTGCCTTGTTCCCTTGGTGAACACGAGCAGCAAAAGCGGGAATGTAGTGCCCAGCATACGATTCTCCGGTTATGTAAAAATCGTTCTTGGCAAGTTGAGGATGTGCTGCAAAGAATGCCTGACCATCGTAGTGAAAGATTAGTCTATCATACGCTTGAATTCTTATCTTCAAAAGTACCAATCTGAAAATTGGCTACTCAAAAGTAGTCAATTTCATGTAATCAGGTGCTCAGGTTATGATCAATGAGCGCGTGTATACCTGCAAGAAATCATATAGGTCATTGCTGACACCCTGCTCATCATGCCGAATGTCGCGATCATCAGAGGAGTAACTAAAACCAGTTCCAGTAGGCTGGTCAACGAAGATGAGATTCGACGCCTGTGAGGGAAAAACATTACAAATGCATCAAACGTAATGCTTACGGTCATCACACGCAACCATTAGGTCGTCAAAACAAGCTTGGGAATTTGTTCGCTGGCTGGCTATCGAAGGCGACAGCGATAGAAGAAACTGGCAATTGCTTTTCAAGAAAGAATACTCAAACCAACTCGACCAACATCATATGTCATTTTGTCAAGGAAGAAAACAACAGAAAAGAGTTGGAGGACGACTGGGCGAACACGCTAAGGTCGAACTATTATAAAAAGATGACAGAACAAAGGGTAAAATCCAAAGTTTGATGCAGCGTTCTTTGGAAAATTAATTACGATTGACAACGCTATGGTCTGTCGCTCACTCACCTTGTCCCAACCGTAATCATTCCACACAAGAGACAAGTTGTTGGCAATGTGAAAAGGGCCATTCTCGTAGAATAGTGCCAATTCACTGCTACAGCCAGGCCCACCGGTCAACCATATCACCACCGGATCGTCTGCGCTGCTCCGCGATTCGAAGAAGAAGTAGAACATCCTGAAAAACCAGACAAGAAAACAGGAGGAAGACTTATGAACAGAACTTTATGAATCATAAGGTGCCGAATCTCGTTCGGCTCGCATGAATCGAAGAAACGGATTATGAAGGGAAATTTCTTGGTGGGTTTCCAGAGTGAAGTCTGCAGACTTCTCTTTTTCTGAGGTTTAACTGATAACCACCGTTAATTTTCCTATCATCTAGGCCTATCAAAATAAGTATAACAGGTCAATCTAAATGCTCCTAGAACATCACAATTAAGTACCAGATATAGGAAAATCGTATTCTACATCGAGAACATTAAGAATTGGCTATCCTGGTGAACTCCAAGGCCTCACCTTGCTGCATGGGAGTGTGGAAGCCGGTAATACCCGGCGTGGTGACCCAGGTCCTGAATGGACGACCCAGAATTGCCGAGAAGCGGCAGCTTGAGGCGACTCTCGACGATCTTCCCACCGGAAGCCAAAGAAGCAGCAGAATCAACATCACCAGCTCCGATATTGACAGTTTCTCTGGGGAACAAGTTGAACCCTCTAATGAGCTTCTCGGCTTGTGTCCTCGGCGATACGTCGGCAGCTAAGGACGATGTCTTCGACGGCGACGCGGTTGAGGAGGATGGAGTCGAGAAGAAAAGGAGGAGGGAGAAGAGAAAGGTGTGCTTTGGGAGAAAAGTTGATGCCATGGTCGAGGAGGAGGAGGATGATGATGATTGGTGATGGCCAATCGTGGGGGCTTTTTATAGTGTTTGAAGTCACGGACGTGCTCGATAAGGCTCCCGGAAAATGTGGCTTACGGAGAGAAAGAGAAAGAGAGAGAGAGAGAGAGAGAGAGAGAGAGAGAGAGGTATTTTTGTCTGCTTTTCATCATTGTTTGGTACGTTGTCTTTCGTGTTCTTGTTTCCCTGTATTTGGCTTTATTACGACAGATCGAACCGAGACAGAGGTGGTGGTTATGTCCTTTTTGCGAGTGAACTGCATTTGCACGATGAAGAATCTGCGTAAAGATCGGTGGGAATAGGCGATGACTGACGACTGTTCGCATCTTGCAGCTCTCCGTGAAGTTGCGGTGTGACATCGATACGATCCCACCTCATCATGAAATTGAAAAAGGGGCAATTTTCCTTTAGTTTTTGCCCGGTTCTTTTGCATGGATTGTCTCTCTTTAAGAGGAAAGAATCCATTTCGCCAAAACAAAACAGAAACATAAAAATGGAGAAAGAAAGTTGTGTTGGTCAATTAGAAAGAGACATGTTTTCCAATTAGTCCTAAATTTAGAGCATGGATATCAATTCAGTCTCACACTTTTCAATTTTTTCGATTGAATTCTAAAGTTTTGTGCGAAGTTCCAATATAGTCCTTCCGACCATTTTTCACTAGAAATCACTAATTTTGCGGTGTGCCACGTAGAATGGTAGGCGATGATTGGATTGCCACTAGCGAAAATTGACCGGAAAAATTATATTAGAATTTCGCACCGAGGTTTAAGATTAAATCGGTCAAATTCGTACAATGAATCTGATAATTTTCTCCATATAATCTCCATTAATCAATTTCATACATTCGCTATTAAGATACTTTATAATTCTTTTAAATAAAATCGATATTTTTATCAAGCCGTGTCGGTAAAGGACGATTCAATCAATTTTCATGCTAGATGCAATCATTAGGGTCACATGAACATGATCGGAATATGAATACTTTAGCTGCCATGTTATTAATTAGCATAATTCTAGGATCATAGTGCATGCATGTTTTTTAGAAAAGTTCAATCATTCGGTACCTTGCTAAATAAAATATTAATATCCAATGAAATGAAATTAAGGGAAGTTGAAGCAGGTCATTTTCATGCATGTGGTATTGCTTACGTGGAAAAAAAATATATATATATATATAAAAGGTCTATGTAGCTCGCCAAAACCGAGAAAAAAAATTAAAAAGGAATCTTGGGGACGATTAATTTTTAGTATCAATGATTAAAATTTTTGGCGAAAAAAACTCCAATATATGTTTTTATACTTTCGCATTTTTCAAAGACATCTCTGAATTTTTAGTTTATCTAATTAATGTCTTTTTTAAAATTATCTAATTAGAACCTTCCTAGATCCAGCTTACGTTATGAACAATGCTATTGTGTGACGTAAACAATTTTTTTTCAAACATGGACATCCATTTGGTCGTCCACAGTAGCTTAACCTACTCATCCACGCAGGGGTCTTTATCTGCTTGATACTTTAGCGATGTTCGACAATCGCGTCAATTGAATTTGATTGAATTTTATATTGAATGGACTGAATCAAAAGATCATGAAAATGGAAGGACGGAAAAAAAGAATTCCCAAAATTATTATGTTTTTTGAGTATGGAGCAAGTCAAGTCAAGCACTTCCGGAGATCTATCAGAAAAGAGTAAGAAAAATGGGCGAAAAGTAGGGGAAAAGGAAAAGAAAAACAGGAAGAAAGGAGAAATTTCCTCCCGACCAACTCAGGAATAGTTAACGTAGGGGACGAACATGGCTTGAACAATTCGCATAATGGATGCAACATTGCTTCTGTTCTTTCCCATCTTTAAAGGTACGATCTTCAATTTTTTTTTTCTTTAACGGATGCATACCTATACACTCCACGCAAAACTTTTTTTTTTTCTCCCGAAGAATTTAATACTATACTATATCCATATTTTACGAGATTAATTAATTACAAAGATACATCGTTCAATGATGGACGGAACCGTAGCTAGAAAATGGTTGTCCATTCTAATTGTCCGTGTAATTCTCCGTCGGGATTGCGCGTGTTTTTAAATATATTGGAGACAATTTTCTGTGCTCTCATTTGAGAAAATATATGGATCCTGGCATTTAAAATAGTTATTGATTTTTACTCGTTAGGTTGCTGTTTTTGATGGGATGAATAATCGCCGTGGAAGTCAATGCACTCTTGACACTTCGTGGATCGATGTGGAATGCTAAACATTCTAGGAACTTGCTTAAATAGAAAGCAAAATTAAAAAAAAAAAAAACAAAAGGATCAAAAAATTATAATTTCCAATTTAATGTATACAACGAAGGTCCCGAATTCGTAGGCGGAATAGTAGGTTGATCCTTGAAAGTTAATTCTTGCTCTTGATTTAATTAATAAGATGTGCTTTTTATAAAAAAAGACATCGTCACATGCTGATGATACGTGAGCGTACAAGGAAGAGCACTCACAAGGGAGATGTGTATACGAAAGCGTACAAGGAAGAGCACTCACATGGGAGATGTGTAGTTTTAATTAATTGCGAAGAGGGTATTAAAAATATAAATTCATTAAGTAAATTCGTACAAAAAAGAACATATCATAGTAGTTTTCCTCATTTTTACGTCGAAGAAGTCTACCTAAGTTCAGATAGGAAAACATTTTTCAGTGGACTTAATTTTCATGGCTAGGAGTTATTTTAATGTAGAATAATAAAAATCTAGATATATGAGAAGAAAGTATCCTTTGTCTCACTTTTATTTCTCATTTAACCTTTCCAAACTTGTTTTTCTAAACGTTAAACAAAGAGAAAAAAAAAATGTAAAATTGATGAAAAATAATTACAAAATGTTAAAATAAAGAAATCAATCTCATCATTACACTGTATGTGAGAAATTTAGAGTGCGTTTGATAACGTTTCTGTTTAAAAATTATTCTATGGAACATAAATAAAAAAAACTATTTTGTTCCGGGGAACAATTTTTTAATAGAAGAACGCGTTTGGTAAACTTGTTCCTAGAATAGAAAAAGAATAGAAATGCGTTTGGTAAACTTATATAATTTTTTCGTTTTTTTAATTTTTTAATATTTTATTTTTATTTTTCCTTTTTTTTTTTTTTTCTTTTTTTCTTCCTTTTGGCTAGTCGCCAACCTCGGCCATGACCGGCAACCGGCCAACGAGGGCCAACGGCCTCGCCCAACCACGGCGAGGCTCGCTGGCCCCTAGTGAGGTCAAGCCTCGCCGTGGCTGAGCTCGCCCAGCCAAGGTGAGGCCGAGCCTCGCCAGGGGTCGGCAACGCTCGGCCTCACTGGGGGCCGACAGCGCTCCAGCGAGGTCTCGGCCATGGTCGAGGCCTAAGAACCAGCCAAAGAAAAATAGGAGAGAGAAAAATTGTTTCTTGGAAGAATTCCAAGAATAAGAAATAAGTTTTTTTTGTTTGTTTCTATTCCAAATTTATTCCCGAGAACAAAAACGGACAAACAAACGCGTTTGCGAATTAAGTTTTTTTTTTGTTCCCTAGAACAAAAAAAAAAACAGAAATTGTGTTCATGACCAAAAAAAAAAAAAAAAAAAAAAAAAAAAACACACAACAACACAAACAAACAGGCCCTTAGAATGCTTCTCTATTTTTTTTTTTTTTTTTTAAAATTTCGAATTTTAAGTAAATGTTTGTTTACATTTATCGAGCAAATAGCAAAATGTCCATTCAATGGTTTTTTTGCCAGATTAGCATTACAAAATAAAATCAATGTCAAGTTTTTTTTCTTTTCGTTGAAACCATTATCCCCCACCAATCCGTAGTTGCAAGAAATTTTCTTCAAATATAAAATATATTTCTATTTTATATTTATATCATCAATTTTGGGTACAGATACCACAAGAAAATATAATATTACCTATCTGTCATTATCCATGAAAGATTTTAATCGGTAGGGTTTGTATGTTCTTACGTTTTTAAGGGAAAAGTAGCTTTTCTTTTTCCTCTTAATTTTGAAGTCGGAATAAAGTTCTAACATTTATAAGACTGCAAAATTCTAGATGACTTTGCATGTCAATAATTCTACCTTTCAAGATATTTCACATACTAAAGTAAAGATCAAACGAAAGTCAACTCCAAATCAGGCATGAAAAAATAGAAGAAATTAAAAAATAATAATAACTCCAAATAATATATATATATATATAAATATATATATATATATATATCATGGAAAATGCCTTCACTTTAGTGGTAGCTTAACTAATGAAGAATTTATGGATGCCAAGTATGATTTTTCTTGCAAGACAATCAAATGCTTGATGACTTAAAGTCTAAATAAATAAATTTTTGTGGCTGTCTTTGTCCATAGGGTAGCAAAAAAGAACACGTCTTTATTAATATAAAAGGAACAATATGCAATTCGAATCGACTAAATGACATGAAAAATATTTTATTTTATTTAACGGCTCAAAGTGGTGGGGAATTGAAAGACTCGGGAGACCTTCCACATCAACTCTGGATCCCAATAAACTAAAGCCATGCAAGTACGACAGGATCTCTTTTGGATCAAAGGTCAAAAGGTAGGTTGTGGTACATAACTAAAACCATACAAGTAGTTCAGAATCCCTTTAGGATCAAAGGTCAAACGATAGGTTGTGACCAAATTTAATGACAAATGATGTATAATGCGCCGGTTGTACCTATCGTTTCTAGATCAGTAAATCTATGAAGGTGAAAGTAAGATAGTTACTTGTTTCCCGGGTGTTAGTGACCGCCACGTAATTGATCATCATGGCTCATGGTGACCTAGTGGTATCAACTAATATCATAGAGCGTGGGGCCGTGATTTTGCATCCACTTATGATAATAGTGCTTGTATCTTTGCTTTGATGGCAGCCGAACCTCTAGTATCTCGATTGAGTGATGGTTGGTTGTGATCATGAAAAATCAAACATTGAAAAATGGAGCCGAACTAAATCGTTGAGTTCATCTTATCGGTTTATTTGATTGTTTGTTTCTCTCAATAAAAGAAAGTTGAAAATCGATTGTGTTAAAGATAACAGTGTTAATCTTTAGATATATCTCTAATTCCGCATCATTGAGATATATTGATAAGTCCTGCGCAACCTCAATTAGCACAATGTCTTCTGAAGCCATGCAGCCACGGATGAGTAGTAACAGAGGGAATAATATCGTACCGGTGTCGGGACAAAATCATCTAAAGGGGTGAATGGCATTCCTTGGACAAAACGCTTTAACTGAGCTGGCCACAATTCTTGGGACTATGTTCACATGCCTTTTAAAAAAGGTGCTGACGACCAATGTCGAACAAACGTAAGAACCAAAACCAAAACCTAAAGCGAAATCCTCCCTCTCTCTCTCTCTCTCTCTCTCTCTCTCTCTCTCTCTCTCTCTCTCTCTCTCCAATATATGCATGTTTCTGTTTTGATGCCTTCCTTTGTGTCTTTCCCATAAAGATAATGATGATTCACACCTAACATATGCATTATTTGGAGCCTAATCAGATTCCTCTCTTGCGTGGTGGAGATGGCACGGTGCGATTTTAATTATTTGAGTTCCCAACAAGATTTAGTTAGTATGTTCTTATGATGGGCCCTGAATTCGAAAACCCCTTGCCCGTGCGAACTCATTTTACGCGGTTCAACTGATGTAAGGAAAGAGATCCCACCAGATCCATTGAATACCGTGAGAGATAATGTGACAAAAATCCGCACAATCAAGTCGTGGCCGTTCCACAATTGTGTTTGATACGGCTAGATGATGTGTTTTAGAGCTGTGGAATACTCTATGTGACTATGGAGCTGTGGCGTGATAAGGTACTTGCGGAATACTAAGTGATAACGAGTGGCCCTAGTCGGATCAGCGCAGCTCACGTGCTTTTGTGCCGGCACTTAAAAGCGTCGCTCTAGACCCGGACCACCCATTATTCCGGCGGCCCTGTGCCGTGCCGACTCATGCTTCGAGCCCTAAAAATCAATGAACAACGCGAAATTCACTGCAAACCGAGGTTTTTCCAAGCAATTTTCTCGACAGGATCGAAGGTTAGTCCCCAAATTCCTCCTGGGTCCGATACAGTACTCTTTTAGGCAAAGCCCGTGATATACTTTGTCTTCCGTTGAATCGAAGGCCAATTAAAATGATGTGAACTTTTCGGCCCACAAAATCGATGTGAATTGAGATTGTCTCGATTCTCAAAGATTAGCCCATTTAAGAAGTACCCTCAAAAATAGAGATTAAGCCCACTATCAAGCAAGCGGAATTCGATTCTTATGCAGAATGGTGGGAAACCAAACAACATATGTCCCGACAATTGCTACTTGTGTTTTCTGAGTTTTGAGAGCTGCAATCCTTCCATTGAAAGATCAGAGTTGATTTCAAGATTGCTTGCGTAGGAAACTTGTTATCACGACGACATTTTGCATATAAATTCTCGGCTGAGTAGCTCCACCTCGCAAATGAGAATAAGAGATCTATCGGGGACACTGAACCGTGGAGGTGTCCACCCGATTCAACAGCATATTGTCTGTGTCTTTTTATCAAGTTGTGGTCGCCCCAAACTCAATGGTTTCGGTGATTAATATCGAATCAAATCTAGCTCCAGATGAAAAGTCACTAGATTTTAATATGCCTTGAAAAGCTATACAAATGTTTAAAAACAAGCAAAACAAATTGCACTGGACTTTTATAGTATCAAAACACATGGCTTACAATCTTACATGACATGCTTGATGACTGAATTTGAACTCAAACTTATGAATGGAAATTAATAAAGTGCGAAGGGAAGGTAAAATGCTTACAACAGAGGGCTACAATGCTTTTATAATTAAAGACGGCTACTGGATTCAAATTCAAAGCTTAAACAAAATCTAATCAGGACGATCTTCTTCAAAATTTGATGGGATTCGTTAATTGTTGTTTTACAATTCTTCTTCAAAGTGCAGTGCCCATGTCAAATGTCTCGAGAGACGGGTGTAGATGGGTCTTTCATTCCTCCTGTATCTTTAACGTACCATTCTCTCGAGCATCCTGATCTTCTTCGACAATAAATTCTCTCGACTTGCGCCCAGTGATGACTTGTAACCGCCCCCGATCCTTCAGGATTGCCTTGTGTAAGCGTGTTATTGTGGGTTGGTTTGGACCATTAACTTCTTTATGTTTTATAAACAGATTTTGAGTCTGGCGTCAACACATATGCATGTGCATCAAGATTTAATCACGCCTATTGTTGGATATGGGACCAAGGCCTTAATGCAACATACTTAGACCACTTTGAAAGGAACGCCCGCTTGAGCTCACCGGTTGAACTTCACTAGCTTGTCGGCACACTCTGCCTTCAAGGATTTTCAATTTCCATGACTTGCTACCATCATTCACATCTCTACATCAAAGACTTAAACACTTCATTTTGGAATCTTGCATGATTTGCTCCGGTTGTTTTCGTGAATACATATTATAGAATTTTAAGATAGTTAATTCCGGCGTGGAGATTTGCATATCTATGAGTCATGTCCCACAACATGAACATGGATCCTCTCCCTAACAAAGTTCACTAGCTCTAATCGTCTTCATTTTTTTTCTTTATGATGATTCTTCCACACTATGACTATGACCATGCAGAATACAAGGTAAATCGAGCTAGAGTTAAAAGTAAATTTAATCTTCCGCTTTTTGGGATTAGTACTATTTTTCATAGTTTTTACAGTTCAATCGAATTGAAATTTGAGGTATATAGCCCACGATGAGTCCAACGAAATCATAAGAGATATGTGCAAAGAACTAAGGAAAAGGATGCCAATATTCTATCCAGAAAATTTGTATTATTGTTTATGAAGGAAAGCTCAACAAATCCCGTCTTTAATGTAAATTACAAAAGCCGTGACAGGTCCAGAACAATAGTTTAATAATAAACATATAATAGTGGATACTAATGCAAATATTTAAGATGGAAAATGGAGGGACCTCATCTTTTACAGAAAAGACTTTAGCGTCATAGTGTCGGTAGGGTACATAAGTTCATATGCATTTCGTCATATTGCCACCAAGAAGAGATTGTGAGGCCAAATACTGGATTCTCTTGATGTTTAGCGTTCATATATACCAATTTGAAGAATAATGTAATGTTGAGGTCACCTAGTCCCATTTCTGCTTGCCTCTTATTTGGTGCATGAGACTTGTACAGGTGCATTAGAAAGGATTATATTTTTCTCCATCTTTCATCAGAAATAGTATCTTCCGACCTGAATTTTTGATTGGTGGGTCACATATCTTTGTATGGCTGCACACAGAAAACACCAAAAAGATATAGAGAGGATAATTCTTGACAAATTATCCAGATGTAAAATATGTTGAAGGAACTCATCAATCAGAAATTGGTAAAAGAAAGTATTTTCCCCACTAGAGATGGAAGAATATAAAGCCTTTTTCATTTGGAACAAAAAGAGGAAACATTTTATGTTCACATTAAACCCCAACTTCTATGCACTCGGTGGGTTTCCTTCGCTCTCATTAAAAGAAATTAATGAGAGCAAACTGCAGGTTAATCCGGTGACAAATTTCGAACGCAACGACGATTATAAAAAGCCACCACTACAATGACGAAGATTTCCATTAGCGACAAGTATGACAATTCACAGTGTCATGGAGGAGGTTAGCATGCAATCTTCGGGCATTTTAGCTCGGATTCGGACGTCATGTCGGCTTAAAACGGTAGCCTTTGATAGATCTTGCTTGAAAGATGTCTGAAAGCTATGTCTGAAAGCTATGTCTTCGGTGAAATGCAATGAGAAGCGTGCAAGCATGGACTAACTTCTGTCGTTTTCTTTTAATATCAATTATCTTTTCGACCCCATTTACGGTAATTAATCAATTGATGGATTAAAAGGGGAGACACAAAAAAGAGAGAAAAATAATTAGAGCATACATACACTGTCTGTGTAATGAATATTTTACACAAGCGGGCATCATCCACCCCTAATTAAAGGATTATTTCCGTCTACTCTCCCTAATAATGTCGTATGGGGCCGATTGTGTAAAGCAGAAAGTATACAGTAACGGTTTATACAACTTATATTTATATGATATATAATAATGTGCTCTAATCAAGCACGCATGCACGTGCAGGGCCTATACGACCCTGTGCGTGACCGGCAACATCGCCGGTATTCAAGGACGGATTTGAGCATCCCTTGCTTGCTTAGCAATTACCTCCACGTCTCCTTGTCGGTGCATCATATGGACTCTGTGTTCAACTTTGTCAAAGTAGATATCTCTGTTTAGTTAGTGCAGGTAACAAACCGTTGTAGATAGATATTCCTGAGTTTAAGGCTAAAGCAACGTGGTAAAGTTATTAGGTGATCAAGCGAGACCGATGACATGTTTCCAACTTTTATTTGTGTTTTGGAGTTAGTAGAAGGGGTGGTTGATCAAATTGAGACTTTATACACATGCAATTATGCATGGCCAAAAGCAAATCTTATGATATGAAAGCGTTTTCTTTTGAGATTCTAAACATTTCATACTTGATAAATGATAAAAATCAACATATGAAATGATGTAGGGAAATTCAATTGGATGCATGATCGGACCCATTTGGCATGTCATTTTGTATAAAAATCTTGCAGATATATCTTAATATGTTAAGATAGTTCAACGCCGCACATATAAATTTGGAATTCATTATTCTCATATCATTACTAAGTGGATTCCTTTTTTTTCTTTTTCTTTTTGATAAAACAAGGGCATGAGGTAGGGAGATTCAGTTACCTAGAGGTATGTAAAAATCTCATGTATCCAATGAACTGGTTAAGTCTAAACCTTTGACCTATGTAGATCATCCTAATCCAAAGTAGTTTGCACATGACATGAATGATGGAACGGATGACCTCTAGTTCCTTATTTTGAAACCTATTGAAACCCCAATCAATTACGGCAACCTTAGATTTTTAGCTAATCCTTGGAGCTAATTGTGTTTACACTTCCCCATACTTTAGTTTGGACAAGAGCTTTAATTGCTTATTCCTTCAATCGATTGAGGCAGAAATGACTTCTTGAACAACTGATTGACGCGAAGATGTTCCGAGCACGGTTACTATTAATAATTGAAGGACTCGTATTATTGATGAACCGAGCTAATTCTCAGTTTAGGATTTTCTTCTTTTTTTAAACATTTCTTGTAATAAAATTCATATTTCGACTTGGATTATCTGAAATAGGAACTCTAACAAAGATCACTATGCTGATGTTACATATTTCTCAATTTCACGACAACACGCAAGATATCGTGAACTGTTGACATGTATTGTTCGAGTTTAATCAATTCTAAGTCAAGTCTTCGGGTTTTGTCTTTGCCAAATAGTATCTTTCTTAAAATCTTGCAATCTCTTCAATTCGAGTCACGTCGAGTTCAGATCTTGAGTCGGATTCAATTGGGCATCTGTCGGGTTCGGCTCTTCACATCATTCAGCCATTCGGATCTCATAATTGACATCAGATTCATCAATTACTAAAGCTGCTATCAGAGTGCATATTGCTGTCTGCAATCCTGTTTTTAGGACATTACATTAAGCTCGTTACTTGTGAGAGCAAACAAATCCAGCGGCAGGATCCTCATGAAACCAATCTTAGGTATGAGGACAGAAAGCGGTATAACAAAAGGCAAGGGTTGATATGGAGAAAACGACATCAAAATCTCTCATGTCGGCATAATATTTTTGTGACGCCCCTTCTTGTTGTTCCTCGAGTGAAAGGATTGTCCGTGTTTTCCTATCGAAATGATTAATAATTGAACCATTTTAATAAAAAAAAATATAAGGATGATGCCAAAGAAGATGATGCGAGATTCTCCATTCAAAGATTGCTAGCCCTATATTGTATTGGTTGAGCATGGATTATTGTCGTGGGAGAGATAGGGCCAAGTAAATCCCCCAGGTTCTGACGTTAGCATGACGATTATAGAGACAAATAACATACGTGGCGAAAGTTTAGCCATGTATGAATGAAAGATGTATTTTCTTCAGAATGTCCTCATCTACAGCATCAGACAACATTTCATACATTATCTTACGTGGTCGTCCGGATGTGCACGTACGGTGTGCTATTTGTGCATGTTGAACAACACATGTGAAAAAGTATAAGTATCAGCGTTATGAATTTTCCGACAGCATAACCGTAAAAGCCGGACATATACGAGACGTAGTATTTATTCCAATGTATCTTTAATTTGATGGTATTTCTTGTTATTTTTGTAAATATCACCAGCCTTATCTTCCCAATCTCAACAATAAATTAAGGGTACGTACCATTTTAGGCACCGTTTCGGGTTTTTTATGTCCATTATGTTTGAAGTTGGCTAATGGGGCCATTTATTGGTACGTCTGGGACCCGAAAAAATCTTAACGTTATACACTTTTCCACCTTCAGTGGAATGAATGTAGGGATTACAAAATCACGACCCATGATCTACGGCCGTTTGCCTCTGTCTGACTCATGTATACTTGCTGAGCTTAAGCCTAAGAAGTTGGATTTATATGTATATCCTTGTATATCGTGATCTTAAGAAGTTGGATTTATATGTATACACTTTTCCACCTTCAGTCAACGACGGCCTCGGGTACAGGGCTTTGACTTTGTGCAACTGTTGGAGCGTTGACCTAACTGCTCTCCTTTGAGCAATAGATAAATTGCTCTTTGGTTAACCTTCGGGGAAGGAAAAATTATATTTCTCCACTTCAGTCATTGGAGAGAAAAAGTTGAAGAGATCTGCACGTGATTTTATTGGATGGAGTTGTCGGTAGAATCTAGGATGATACAAAGGGCATGTCTTTTTAAGGATCTAGTGTGTATATCTAATCACGCACTTTTCTTTCCTTTTAAGACTCTAGATGGGAGCGACCCTTATTCCATGACACAAAACATTATTGGAGAAATGCTAGATGTGTTTATAAATTTTATTAAAACTACTTTCCAAGTTGATATATTGGAACAAGAGAGATGCAAACCTTACTTTAAGTACTCAATAGGAAATTATTGGGTCTCTTGTTAAAACTATTCCAATGAGAAATTTTGAATATACATTTATCTTTGGCTCGTCATATTATTATTTTAATATAATATTTGATACAAGAAAGAGAATAACAGAACACGCCATGTAAAAGGAAACGATTTTACTCAATACCATATCAACACCCCACCTATTTTGTCCCCTTCTATAACTCTCATCAACCACCTTATCACCCTATCATAATTGGGGTCCATTTATCTCTCTCTCTTTCTATTTATACCCACCACACATTGTTGCCATACACCTCTCCACATTGCTCAATCTAATACCTTCTCACTCTCTTATCTTAGAACATAATCTTAGGATCATGTCTCTGCATTCTTTTTTCCTCTTCAAGTCACTCCACTTCTCTCTCCTCATCATTATCATTATGATTGGTTTTACAAGTCCTTCCATTAGTGCACAGGGTCCACCTTCACCTGGCTACTATCCAAGCTCTAAGTTTGGGTCCATAGGGTTTGATCAAGGATTTGGAAGCCTGTGGGGCCCTCAACACCAGAGGCTCGACCGGGGCTCATTGACAATCTGGCTTGACAAAAATTCAGGTCTTCTCATCTTCATTTCTTAGCTAGTGTATAATACCGGTGTTGTGGCATGACTAGTCATCACAAGGTTTCTAGTAATTATAAGCTTGCTCAAAATTGTTGGTATACATATTTTTACCTACCCCTTATTCTAACAATCTAAACTTTTAGAATTGCACTTTGTGTTCCCACAAAATTTTATATACCTTGATGATATGAAATCCTAATTTCAATTCATTTAAAGCCTCTATTGATATTTTCTATTATATGTTTCAATGCTTTAGTCATAAATAAAACTCTACTCTACACATGAGGGGGAATGTTAGAGCATATAAAAATTGACGCCTTCTCTTAACAGTATAAGGCTTACGAGCAATTGGTTGTGCCTACCACAATAAAATCAGCCCTGGCATGATAGCATATTTGGATAGTGCATCTTCTTTAATGGACTTTCATTTATTTATATACAGTGATTTAGAAACAGCTTCGTAACTGTCAGTCCATTGCTTTTTTTTTTTCCTTTAAGAATCTGTTTGAGCTTATAATGGACTAACTTTAGCTCCTTTTTTTCATTTCTTGGAAGCAGGAAGTGGGTTTAAGTCTCTTCGCACATATCAGTCTGGTTATTTCAGTGCATCCATCAAGCTACAACCTGGTTATACCGCAGGAGTTGATACCTCTTTCTATGTAAGAGCTAGCATAACTCCTGTTTTTTTTTTTTTTTTTTTTTTTCCTCAAATTTTTCTCCTTAAGAAAAGATATCAAAAATGCATGGGACAGCTTATGTGCAACTCCCCTTTAATCCAATTAAAAGAAACGTGAAATTTCAACCTGATTATACTGCTGAAGCTTGTGTGTGACTTCTAAATATTCTTCTTCTTCACTAAAATATTATTGTAAGGAAAGAGTATTGGAAAATATACCTTACAGAGTGTTTTCTGAGAGATTAATGAAGTTTTGGATATCATCAGCTCTCCAACAATGAAGCCCACCCAGGCGACCACGACGAGATCGACATCGAGTTTCTGGGAACAACACCAGGCAAGCCTTACACTCTTCAGACCAACGTCTTCGTCAGAGGAAGTGGCGATGGAAACGTCATCGGAAGAGAGATGAAGTTCCACCTCTGGTTCGATCCGACCCAAAATTTCCACAACTATGCCATTTTGTGGACGCCTAGTGAGATCATGTGGGTCTTCTTCTTCCCCTCTCCTTAACTAATTAGACTACTAATCTGGTTCGATCCAACCTAAGAAATGTCTCAACTAGTCTATTGAAAAACCCTTCATGCGTTAATGCAATATGAAAAGACCAGCATAGGTTGCAATACTATTCTTTGAAACATGATTAGCATGATTTATATGCATAAGGACAGTTCGAAATGAAACACTCCGTATAATCTTCTTCGTTGTAACTGGGGCATTTGCAGATTTCTTGTGGACGATGTACCTATCAGGAGGTACCCGAGAAAGAGCGACGCGACATTTCCCTTAAGGCCGATGTGGGTGTACGGATCGATATGGGACGCGTCATCTTGGGCCACCGAGAACGGCAAGTACAAGGCGGATTACCGGTACGCACCGTTCGTGGGCAGGTACACCAACTTCAGGCTAAGCGGGTGCACCGCCGACAGGTCCGGCGGCTCCTGCAACCCGCCCTCCATCTCGCCGTCGGGAGCTGGCGGCCTGAGCCGGCAGCAGTACTCGGCGATGGCTTGGGTGCAGAGGAACCACATGGTCTACGACTACTGTTCGGACCCCAAAAGAGACCACACGCACACGCCCGAGTGCTGAAAAGGAGCCTGGAAATTCGGACTCGGAGTGAGCCAATTGTATTTTCTCTTTTTTTCCATTGATTGCTAGACATGGTTTGCTTTTTAGTTTTCAAACAGTTTGATTTTGGAGGTTAGTGAGATGGGTCCAAACTTGCCCCGACAGAGAAAAAAAGTAGGTGCAAGACTTGGGTTGAGCGTCCATTGCCTTCGAGAATTAAGGGTCGGTTGTATTGCGTGTTCGAATAAATTTATGATTAAAGTGTTCGTTTGCTGTCAAAGAACAACCTGAACTGTCCGTACCTGAGACATAATTGATTCAAAGGGAATGAACGTATTCCATCCATAGTTGAGAACTTATGTCGATCAAGTCTTATATGTATAATTATCATGCTTGAACGGGATTTGATTACTGAATGTTATCGATGACGTACCATTCCATAAACATTTCTTGTTCTTTTCGATATTTCCTCATCCAGAGGCTAGAAACTTTGATCGAATTGCTAAGTTAAATAGTACATTGAGGGAAAGAGGAATGAAGGGAGATGGAAAGAGAGGAGACTTTGGTAGGCATGCTTGGCATCTTCTCTTCCGAAATATGGAGAAAGTTATAATTGAAGCACCTCAGGATTTGGGCCTTGGGGAAAGGAGGACTCCGCCCTCAGTACATTCCCATTTTCTAATGTAAACTGAAGGTCGGTTCAAAAGTAAAACAGAAGCTTCGGGTGGATCAGCCCAAGGCCCATCTCGTGCGAATAGTCTTATTTATTAATATGAAAACGTAAGCCAAAACCGACCTTAGCTCAGTTGGTAGAGCGGAGGACTGTAGTGGTGATCATCCAACAGCATATCCTTAGGTCGCTGGTTCGAATCCGGCAGGTCGGATTTTTTTTCCTTTTTTCTTTTTTTTTTGGTTTTCTCCTTTTTGGCTTCTTATTCTTATATTGTCTTGTAATGAATACCAATCTCGGACTTTTAGCTACCATAATTAGCACAATTAAGCTACATTGATTTCTAATCAAGATTCGATTTGATAAAATAAGATATGAAATTCATGAGGTTTTGCTATGTCCTATCAATTATTTAGTTATTGTAATAATAAAATCAGACACATTCATATTATATTGTATATATTGTATGTTATAAAGGCTTATATGAATCACAAATTTTACAAATGGAGATGATAAAAATCTTTCGCGATACTCTTATCTACTTTATTTTTAATTTTTTTTATTTCTTTCTTCCTCTTCCATCATTCTCTAATAAAATTTTATTAAAAAGAAAATTGTACTAATATACCCAAAATACTAAAACACCTTAAATATGTAATAAATATATTTATATATTGAATTTATATTATAAGATAAAATTAAATTTGAATATAAATAAAAATAAGATTAAATTAAATAAATTTTTATTTTTTGTTATTGAATTTTTATATTAGAATTCATATATTATTTATATTGAAATATAATTTTAATTTGTTAATTTAAGAAATTTATTATTTGAGAAAAACTTTCCTATTATGGATATTAAAAATTCTATATGACTTTGCCCCATCTCCCCTATGAAATAATTTTATCTAATTTATATCCTCTTCAAATCTGATTTTATCATATCTCAAGTAAACACCAAACGTAGAATAAAATAAATTTTATCATATCCTAAATTTTATCCTGACCGCTAAACATAGCTTTATAGTCATAGAAAAACCTTTTCTTTTTCTTCTTTTTGTCCAATAAAAATAACCCATCTCAACTTTTTTTTCAGTAAAAAGATAAACCAAATTCTTTTACTCCTTGACACTGTGAAATTACCTAGACAAATTTTGTCGAATAGAAATAAGGGTTATTAACTAAGGCCCCGTTTGTTTCATATAAAATTATTGATTTGAATAACATTTTTCTAGATATGATCTCTTGTATCATTTGCAATATTTAGTCAATGATTTTTTTCATTACTGACACCAATTTTAGACGGTGAATATTTTTCTTCCCTTCGTTTCTGTAAATGATTATTTTACGAAAATATTTTCTAAAGCTGTGGTGCACAACCTGTGGAGCTTTCTTCATGGGCCTCCACGTCCAAACCCCAATTCAGAGTAATGCTCTCCAAACACCTTACATAACCCCAGACTAGACCCTATGATATCTAAAGTCCGACTTTGGTTTGGAAACAAGAAAAGTCGAAACCCTTCTCAATCCCAATTGAAATTGACCTGTCCCAACGCAGACAGTAAACGATAAATTTTCAAATACATGTGCCGAAAAGAAGAATTTGACAATTCCACTTCTAGATATATATATATCATATTTTGAAAAAAAAATAAGGTTTTTCTACTAGTATTGTAAATCTTTTAGAGGTTTCACACCCATCCGGAAACCCCTTACTTAAGGAGTCCATCAAAATCTACGGACAATGGAGCACGAGCAGATCGAACACCCGATTAATCCCAAAGTCGTTTCCATCTCTAATTTGATCCGAAACCTATTAAAAACCGTGCTGAAGCATAAATAAATTCCCTCGGCACGAGTTGCAAAAACCAAACAAGCCCGCCATGGATAAAGGGCTGTCGGAATGGCCCGACAGACCCACTGGTACCAACTCCTGCCGAAAACCCACGCAAGGTAGTTAGGTACCATTTGTCCCGGTCCCATTCCGATCCCTGAGAATCCAAGGACCAAGTCGTCGACCTGTCGCCTAGACCGAGTCGCTACACCACAACATGATCAAAACTACAGATCGCCCCCGTAGAGCTTCGGTCATTTCCCGAAGTTTTTACTCGTCCCCCGGGGACAAATTTAGGGTTGCGAAATAGGCAAATGGGAGAAAGCTAATCGATGGCCAGTTTTGAATTTGCATGTCAGACCATCGAAGCATGGGAAAGACAAGGGACAAAGACAGGGTAAAAAAGCTAATGGGGGAAATGGTGGGGGGTGGTGGGGATTCGCGACCCGTGACCCGTGACCACATTCTGACAGCCTCCCCCATTTAAGGTTCTGACAAACCCTCCAGACCTGTCACGTTGCTCCCGCCCTTTTCGTCCTCTTCCTTTATTTCTTTTCACAAGAGAAAAAAGAACGACTTTTGATGATAACCTCATAAAAAGAGGGAGCTACCGTCCCCTCCCCTCCCCACTTTTCAAACATTATTCATTCCTTCACGGGCTTTCTGTCCATTCTCCTTCCCCATAAATATTAACCAGGTCCCAATCGAATCACACGACTTATAAACTCCTCTCCTTAGGGTTTAGGTCGTTCCGGTGCATAAGAGATTTTTACTTCCCAAAAGCAAACTCCCCCGGTCCGGTTTGGTTCGGTTAATTAACTTCTCCGGAACACCACATAGACCAAACTTCAGAGACATGATTTGGCACTCTACAAAGACAGATGACCTGTAAAATGTGTCCTGGAAAGGACATTAGGAGGTCAAGATGACCCCCAAAAAAATATGCATTTGTCTTCCTGTCTGCCCTGGCCCCTCCCCATCTTTCCAAAAAATGAATACTGCGTTATCCGCGCATAAGCTCTCAATCCCATCTTTACAAGTGACATTACTTTTATCTTCCCGACGATGCCCACAGCCTGTACAGTGTCTAATCTAATCATATCTACGACATTTTTATTATATTATTTGCCCTTACCTCAAAGAACCCAAAATTCTCCCCTTTTTTTTACAATAAAAAATGAAAAATATCTCTCCAAAATCTCGTGCTCCGCCAGTTTTAAAAACGAGTGGGGGGCCCCCCCGCTCCACCCATTCCCTTCGTACTAAATTTTCCGCCTCCGCGGGCCCCACCATGCCTGCCTGCATATCGCAAGAGCGCCGTCCAGCTGTCTCGCGTCAGAGGATCGTCCACGCTGGACAAAAGCCGATTCGCCTAGCTGGCGCGCAGGAACAGCCAATCCCCCCCACCCCCCGGCGGGCCCCACCTTGAGCGCCTCTCGCTCTCATTGGCCGTAAACCCTGCTCCCCCTGCGCGAGCGGTCCAGCTTCCCCGCCAGGGCCCGCAGCACGTGCCACGTGGCGTCGCCGCGCTCGACCCGGTCGTGGTACAGCAGGGCCCGCCGGACCTCCGGCCGCAAGAGGTTCCGCTGGATGTCGCTCAGGTTGGTCGCCGCCACGCGGTCCAGGATCGGGCCGAGCCGCGCGGCGTCCCGCTCCGCCACCGAGAGCGATATCTCCGGCCACGGCACGGCCTCCTGGAAGGGGAGGCGGATGCCGTCGGCGATGACGACGGGGACGCAGCCCAGGGCCACGGACTCCGCCAGCCGCGGGCTCCACGGGGCCCACCCGAGCGGGCAGAGGCAGAACACGGACCGGGCGATCTCCGACTGGTAGCCGGCGAACCTGTGCCGCCGGAGGTAGAACCGCGGGTCGCCGCTGTACTTGTGCCAGATCACCGATCGCACCGCCCTGGTGGAAAAGCAATGAAAAATCAACACGACAGCGCCGATAAAACCACCAAATTGCTAAAACGTTTCGCATTGGTCAAACGTAAATCCTATACATTCACATGTGGACAGATCTTGCGAATCTACGCCAGGCAAGGACACGTCGGATCATATACCATGTTCGAGGAAATCATCATTACAGATCGGACCATTTTAGGGTTTCTTCGTAGCTTATAGATTCGGATGAGGGTAATATAGTAAAAGTCGAAAGGGCGGTGCAATGATTAGGAGTTTGATTGAGAGCGGAAATGAACTTGAGGAGACGGGGAATTACTTGCTGTAAAAGCGACTTGGGGTGGACTTCCATCTTGCCCCTGAAGAAAACCCAGATGTCGCGGCGGCCGCCGTTCGCCGGCGAAGACTCCAGCGTCCTCCGTAAACTTTCCGGCGGGATGTAAGGCGGGATCACCACGTGCTCGACGTCCTGACACGGGTGGTCGTAGTTGACCCCGAACGTCTGCAGTATGATGGACTTCTTCAAAAATTCCGGCACCCCATCGGCGACAGCTCGATCCTCCTTCATAGATTAACCAAAAATTTAACCACGATCAATCATCAGCTAAACCAAATTGATAACCCGTCTAATCAAACGTGAATAAAACGTTAAAAACACTGGGGAAAGACGAACTTCAATCCAAAATTTCCAACTTTTGAGACGAGATTGAGCGTCAAACGCGACGATTTGCTTAATTTATGAATAATCATTATGGCTTTTTTGGAAGGGTCATTTACCATGGCGTGGAAGCAAGCTCCGTAATCGTGAGAGGCGACGAAGACGTGGTCGGACCCGGAGCTCCGGTTCCAAAACGGGTGCTCCGACGAGATTAGCTGCACGGCGGAGAGCAGCAGCGACCTCGCGTGGCCGATGGCCGGGAAGCCATTAGTGGTGCTGAAGTTGCAGGACACGTACACGGGGACGAAGAAGAAGTCGGCTTCGCGAGGGTCGAGCGTCCGGACGTCGCTGGTCAACAGAGCCCTGTGGATGGCCACCTCCGACGCGAACAGGTGCGTCCGGCATCGCTCGTTCGATAGCCATTCGGAGTTGTACTTGGGCGGCAAATCGTAGACGTATATCTTCAAGCCCCTCAACTCTGCAAGGTACAAAAAACAGAGAGGTTGCACCAAAGTTAACGACTCCTGGGGCCAGAAACAGGGGAAAGGGAAGAAAAAATCGAAACTTTAGCGGTTCCCAACCTTGGTCAATCTCGGGTTCTTGCGAGCGCGTGGAGCTACTATTGCTGAGCGACAACGATGACTCGAAGAGCGCGCGGGAGGAGTGAGTCGACCCGGCGGAGCCGGTGTGGAGAGGGTTGAGCCTCTGCTTGGGGCTGTGGCTCAGGAGGTAAGGGCAGAAGAAGTAGAAGGAGAGGGAGAGCCAGAGGACCCACTTGTAGTATCTATGGAAGAAGCTCTTCTTGTCTTGGGCCAGCCTCTGGTGGTTCTTGCCGTGGCCGTGCAAGAGCCTCATCCTCACGTAGAAGCCCCTGCTCTTGGAGGTGGGTGGCGCTCTCTTGAGCTCCGCCATATCTCATTTAATATAGCCTGCGAAACGCCAAAGAAGAAACGGAAGACCTTGATGAAGAAGGAGAGGAAGATGGTGGTGATGGCGACGGCGATGGCGGTGATGATGAACGCGAAGGGCAAAGCGTTGAAAGCTGGTGAGATGGGGCTATCGGGTTCTGGTGTCGCTGTTGCTGGCGTAGAGAGTAAGGCACAGTGATGGGTTTGTTGGTGCTTCGTTTTTCGATCCGGGGGGAATAAACAAAAAACAGAGGACAATAACTGCTTGCTGCTTATCTTTTTCGCTCGCTGTTCTGCCCGTTTGGTGGTTTTAATAATTCGTCCGGTCGCAGCGTCGAGACCCAGGACGGGAAGATGAATGAAGGAGATTGCAAATTTTATTATATGAGATAGAGAGAGAGAGTGCTCAGAGATTCACATGGTGATGGAAGTGATGGAAGTGATGGAACAGAGTGAAAACCTTTTGACAGAGAGTTGCAGGGGGTCCTCGGTTTCTATGCCGTCTTTGGGTTCCCTTATGGCTCGTTGAATTTCACGATCCGGTGGAAATTAATTGCGACGAAATACCATTATCTTTCGGGAATGGCCAAAAAAAAAACATTGTATACCGATTTATTTAGGGGATAACTAATACAAAATTCGAAAGTTATTGGAAAGACAAGACCGACGTGGAAAGACTTGAAGATTAGTGATTATTAATACGTTGGGAATTACTTATGAAATGTGGATATTTTAGAATTTTGCCATTGCTTGTGAAAAATTATAAATCGTGAGTTGAAAAAAGTAATATTGTCAACCTATTTAAGGAAATGGAAGATCGGTTATACAGATAAATATTCTAGAGTTAATATTTTAAGATAAAACACGCAACCTTTTTTGGAATGTAACGAGTCCTAGCTCAAAGCATGTCCTGATCGAAATACTTCCATTATTATCATTACCTTAGGAATTTCCTTTTATTTTAGAGCATATACTAAGGGCCGCAAGAGATACCTTTCTAGACTTGTTTAGTTTAATCAGTGTGTCTTGAGTTTAGTTTAATTCAAGGCTGTGTGAATGGTTGTCATCATTCATGAACTTAGCGGAACTTGCATCATGAGTAAATATCATATACCAATATTCTTTTTTTTTTTTTTGAATTCATAATGATATAAATGCATCGATGTGATGATAAGTACTATCACTGTGAGAGACTGTGAAAAAGTACATCTAAGAAATCATTGCATGAAATTATAGACGGCCCATTATTACTTTCACAAGGTATATCGCTTTCAAAAGAATTTCAATCCTACAAAATGTGTGGTGATCTGAGCAAATCCAAATGTGCTTGAGGTACTGTATTGGTCACGCGAACTAATACTCTGTTTCAAAACCTCATGCTATGTTTAAGAGAATATATCAAGACAAATCGTAGTTTTGATCCCAACGACCATTTACATATCTCTATTTTTGCCAATACCATTCACATACCTCTTAAAAGAATATCACTTTGAAAGATTGAATTGCTCCTCCTCCTCCTTAGAAGCTCGTCTTGGCATCTTAATCAGGGTTTATATGTTTTAATCTTTAAATGATTTTCAAAAGTATAGATTCGTAAATTATCATTGAGTGAAAGATGAAGTATATTTCCATTATTTTTTTCCATGTCTTAATATTGAGCTAAGTATTAGGGATTGATAAATGGGTTACAGCTAACAAGTTGAAGTTACGTCATAAGAAACATATTCACAATGTTAGAAAATGTATGATGTCATGGGAATAATAATTTCTTTTGTAGAAGAACTGTCCCTTTTGGTGTAGATTATGAAGAAGATAATTAAGAAATTAGGCACAATCTAAGAACTGAATAAAAGAGTGAAAAGATTGTGTTCATTATAGATGGAAAGAAGAGAAAAGGAGTTATGCAATACTAATTCGAGCGGAAAGAGAAAATAGAGCAATTGAAAAAATCGAGAAAAAACAACTCACATAAATTCTTCCCAAATCAAAACTAACATATATTGCGCTTCAAATCACAAAATGTCCCTACTTGAACACTTAAATGACATGGCTAAAGAGACATCTTACATGATACGACAGTAGCTCTAAAGTTATTTTTAACTCACTTTGCTCTATTTATTTATTTATTCTCCCACTATTAAACAAAAGAAAAATTGACATTGCTCTCTCCCTCTACTTTTATAATTTCCTTCCATTTAATTCCTTCAAATTGCTTTCTTTTTCCTATAAAATATTCAAAAATTAAATGCATTGTTACTCTTTAGTTCAAAATCTTATGCATGAATATATTGAAAGCATCTGGAAGGTCTGAGGATGCAAATTCAAATTGGGGATGCAAACGAAATAAATAAAAAAAAATTATATATATGCGAAATATGCAAAGTGCTTCACGTGATAAGAATCGAGTGGAAGAGCTCACTTTCGGACAATATTCTGAAAATACATGTGATTGTATTTATGACTAACATCATCGTCCTCCTCTTGTAATTCGATTTCTCAGCAAAACAGGAAGGGGGAAAAAAAGACAAAAAGTAAATTACAATTTCTTTATGTGTTCTGCTTTTTGCCTCCGATTAATAATTCCCTTTTGGTGGGGGCAATCACGTGACGGCGAATAAATGCGGAATTTAATGAAAAAAGCGGGGTAGGCGAAAGGATCAAAATAAAATTGTTGACCGGAGGAACCGGTCAACGCCAGCCGAAATTGAGCTGCTCTCTCTATTCTATGGGGAAGGTCAGCCTAAAGACAGCATGCGTTTCGCTCCAGAATTTATCTAATGCTCCCAAAAATAAGGGTGCTTATCAATTTTCAGGACGTCTTTCTTTTTCGACCAAACAACGATCAATTACCAGACCGGAAATAAAAAAAAAACGATCAATTAGCACCCCCCACAAAAAAAAAAAAAAAAACAGTTAATTATGATCGAAGGAAGAAGGGCTATGAATCAAAAAAAATTGTCAAATGGGTAATTGTCCTTTTCCGGCTTCAGAAAGTTTTCGACAGATTTAACCATCACATTGTTCTCTGCGTATCTCATACTCAATTAATGAGAAGAAGGATAAAAAACTTACCTTTCAAATGCCTCCACACCGCGCTCTCGAGAGAGATTCGAATGGAATGCATAGTGACACGTTGAAATTCCTATTGAAATTCAGTTTTTTTTTTGTAAAATTAGTCATTCGAAAAGTGGTAAGAGGATAAAAATATTTCCTTTCCTAATCGCAATCGCAAAGAAATGGATTCGAAGAGGTGAGCTGACCTGATTTTCCCTTGAATTCGACCGCACGGGAGAACCTTCGAGGCCGAGGAGAGTCTTGAAAATTCCGGTGGCTTTGCTTTGTGGGTTTTTTATATGAAGGGAAGGGAGGGAGTTGTGGAAATCCAGCCATGCAAAAATCTTCCACTTTTTGCTGGTCTTTTCTGTTGGCTTTGCCCTCTTTGGGGGATGGAAGATAAGAGCCTCGGCAAAAGCCAACTTATCTCATCGCCAAAACCCTCATCATCCTCACAAATTCTGCCCGAAAAATTTGCCAATGTCGTCCTCACAAATAACTTGGCTTCATCGAAGTCCAATGTCCATTAGGGAAAACAATACAAATATTTTGTAAATTTTAGCTCAATATGCAATGTAATTAATGAATTTTAAATTTATTTAATACGGTATTTGAACCGTAATCCACTACGTAATGTGGTCCCTAAACATTTAATTTATTCAATGTAGTTTGTAAACTTTTCATACATATTCATTTTAGTCTATGAACTATATGAAAATGTTGATATTATCCCCATATTTAAATTAATTAAAAGGCAATATTAATTTTTTCATGATTCAGGAATTGAGTTAAACACGAACCAAAAAATCCACATACTACGTTGAATAATTAAATTTTCATAAACTATATCGAACAAATTAAAATTTTATGTACCATATTACATACTGAGTCAAAGTTTAGGGATAATATGTATCATTATATCTATCTATCAAGGCTGATATTTTTTCCTCAAAGAATACATAGATTCCTGGTTATTGATAGGTTAATATCATCCGGAAATAAAATTAAGTCGATATATGAATAATAATACGAGCCTATCGAATATCTGAACATGTTGTATGTATCCAAGAATATCTCTTCCCTTTCCATAGCACCACGTATCTGAAAATTTAGGCCACGATCAACGTCCGTAAATACACACAAATTGTTTCGTCCTCGTTCATCAGATAAAAGCAGCACCAGCCTACAAGTCCGCCGGAGATGGATGCGGCCCTCGAGGTTAATGCGATGTCAACATCCATTCAAATGAAATATCTAGAGGAATTGGGAGGAGAGAGAGAGAGAGAGAGAGAGAGAGAGAGAATGA
The DNA here is from genome assembly GCA_014182715.1 of Eucalyptus cloeziana. Classification (NCBI taxonomy): domain Eukaryota; kingdom Viridiplantae; phylum Streptophyta; class Magnoliopsida; order Myrtales; family Myrtaceae; genus Eucalyptus; species Eucalyptus cloeziana. The sequence goes on from CM024643.1 coordinate 4,618,571, forward strand.
AGGGGGCTTGGATGAATCTGTGTTGGGCAGAGAGTGTCGCGCACGGCAAGGTGTGGCCAATGTCTTATCAGTTATCCTCGTGTAATGACGGCGACGCCTCTGTCTCTGGTCCGCCTTTGTCGGAGCATCGTCCTGAAATCGGCGCCAACAGCGCGGCCCCCCCTGATCAAGCGACGGCGACGACCCGGTCTCTCTATTGTTTCCTCCGAGCAATCCGAAAACAAGAAGGGAATTTTTTCCTCTTGTCAATTTTAAGCGTACTTATCGCGCGAATTACGCATCCGGAACTTTTTTTTTTTTTTTTTTATGTCTCGGCAATTTGGAAAATATTTCTTTAGATTATATCATTTTTTAGGCCTGGATAATTGCCTTTTAATTAAATTTTTTCACGAAAAATGAACTAATCAAGAAAATTATTTTTCACTATTAGAAAGGACACGTTCAAAATTAGGAAAAATATTTTTCACTTTTCAAAAGTGAAAAATATTTTCCATAATTTCTTCCACCTTGCTTTCTTTTACCAAACACATTTTCATTTTTTTAAATCAAGTTTTTATTATTTATTTATTTATTTCATTTTCTTCTTCTTCCTTAGGGGAGCTTGGCTTCGCCAAATCAAGTGAGGTGAAGCCTCGCCACAAGCTAGAGCTTGCCAACAATCAGTTGCCAACCGTCGCTGTAGCTAGGGATTGGCCAAGGCCAAGGAAGAAAAAAAAAAAAAGGAAAGAAAAAATATTGAAAAGTAAAAAATCGATTTTTAAAAAATAAAATAATGAAAAAATTATTGAAAATGAGTACATGCAAGAAAATATTTTCTTTATCGAACTGTAGAAAATCTTTTTTGATTCATTTTCAAATTTTAGTCGAACACCATAAAATATAATTATTTTGCTGGTAAATGGCTTCCTAGAAAATAATTTTTAGAAACACCACATTTTTCACGAAACGAACAAAGCCTTAATGTCTAAGCTTTTTTTCTTTTGATTAAGATGAAAATCTTTTTCATTGATTCATTTTTCTTTTTAGATTGTTGATTTTTCCGTGAAGTAAATGGATCCAATTTTAGCTAGGATGTGATTCGCTTTAACCTTACCGCGAGACTTTGGTAAAGTAAAAAGACGAATATAAATTGAGTTTCTTCTCTTAGATCTAATTAATGTATTTTTTTTCCAATCAATCGTTAAGATAATAAAAACTAAATTTCAATAATTAGAACTAGGGGTGATCGGGTCCAAGGTGGGTAGGGTCTAGACTTTGACCCTGTACCCGACCCTATTATAACCGGTTCCCCTTTTCTGGACCATATACCCGACCTTGTTTATATTGGACCCTGTACCCAACCCACCCTGTTTTTCCGATCCAATTCCAGGGTCAACCATGTTTCCACTAGAACTTGTCTTGCAATCTCTCGATATCCTATACAACTTTGAATTTTATATTAATAAGCGAAAAAATAACATAATCCTTCTAATTTATATTGAAACATTAAGCACTAGTAATAAATTAAAACATGAACTTTTTGACTAAACGAAAAATTAAGGATCCATTATAATAAATAAAATCATAAGGCAAAGAATTAACAACAAACATGGGTCTAATATTAGTCTTATTCTCACAACTATTACATGAAACTACTCATTTATGCAAGCATAACTCCTTATACAAAAGAGACATTAGGCGAGCCAATCCATGTGATGCACAAGAATTTGGCGGCGACGAACACCATCCATCCATCAGACGGTGCGAGAGGGAGTCGGTGTGGGAGGGAAGCAAGTGAGGAGCAGGAATGACAAAAGAGGAGTGTCGTGCGTGTTTGAGAGAGCCAAGAGGAAAAACATCATGTGATTGTGAGAGTAAGAATAAAAATCGGGAGAAAAAAAAAAAAGTTTTGGACCTCTACTTACAAAACCGGACCGGGAACCGATTCCAAAACCGGTCCAGGAACAGGTTTCTGGGTGGGTAATCACTTGAACCCTGTTCTCGGACCGGTTTAAATCGGTTCCGAATTTTGGGAACCTGTTCCCGGACCGGTTTCAATGGAAACCGGTTCTTGACCCTGTTTTCCGAGTGGGCCGGTCCGGGAACTTGGTATACCCGGTCCGGTTGCACACCCATAATTAGAACTCTTCACAAATTGTTGAAAGTTGCTATCTATTTGTTTGTTTGTTTTTTCTCTATTCCCCGTGAAAACTTTCTTTCAAATAAATTCTATGGAAACTTAGACAAGTAGGTAACCTTATGGTAGAAGATTTGTGAATTACACATCGACGCCTCCTAAGTCTTAATAGCAAATTCCACCGTACCTAACACGATTGTTTTCCAAAATTACCAAACACTTGCGATCTTCACAACGAGAGTCAACCCTAAAATCCACTTTCTTCATACTTTTTCCAATAATGAATAGTTGATATGCTCATTTACCCTGTTCTCTCAACCGTCGCGTCTCGACTATAATTTTATTCAAAGCATTTGAAACTATGATTCCGACTGTCTAACTCCTAAGCTCAAACTTCCAATTTGAAATTTTTCTAGGCTAGCGTTATAGCATCGTTTTCATGTCACAATCAAAATAACTTACCTAAGTTGCCAACCTTTAGGTAAAGATCTTTAGTGGGTTTGGCAATGCTTTGGCTTTGTGATCAAGGAAGTGGGCAAACGCGTGCGTCCAAGGTTGAATGATTTGATCTCCCTGCTTTATCTTTCATAGTAGTTCTCGATCAGATTAAATTAAATTAAATCATACTTTAGTCTAAGATTTTTGCTTTTCGGCAGGTGGCGATGCCACGACCAAATGATGAGATTCGAGTGGAATTGGCTTCGTCTCCGATGGAACAGTAACGAATGGAATTTAGACCACTTCATCGTGGGGCCATTGGTGGACTTCCGTGACAGCATTTTTTAAATAAATATATGTAAGTGCGCATGATTAGAGACTTTTGTTACGTCCATTGCCGATAAAAAAAAAAGAAAAAGAAATATCATGACCGTTTAATTAATAAATTTTAAAGTCAATTCGATTGCACAGTACACATGTCGCCCATCTAACCATATGAACTTAGAAAAGGAGAAATTATATTGCCGGCGAATGTAATAATAATTCAATAAATAATAAAGAAAATGTTGTTAAATTCTAATTGGTGATGGCCTGATGGGGTCGGCGAATTTGCGCTTAATGAAAGATGGGATCCAAATTCCAAAGGGTTGTGATGGTGGGGGAGAGATCCTCTTCAAAGCGCTGCCGCGTGTACGCTCACATCAATCCCTTTTTCCAATTATTTTCCCCTTAAATAAGGAATAAAAAATTGTGAATTTGCTTCAAGCTTCGCCTGTTAGCTTCTCCAAATTAGCAGTCCACTTATACGTAATTACAGCTTAGATTTCTGCTATATCGATGATTATCACCCAACAAAAGCGAATATATCTTCTTGATATATAAAAAATCATTATCAATGTGATTCACTGCACTTAAATCGAGTGGAAAATAAGAAAATTATTCATAAAGTCCAAAGCATATTGTACGATGGCCAATTTAGTTATAAACTTTTTAATTTAGCTATCAAAGACTATTTTTGCAATCTTTTTTTTTAATTAGGAAATTTCCCTTTTTTTCTTCCCTTTTCCTTTTTTTTTTCCTCTATATCCCTCCACCAGTCACCGAGGCCTTGTGGAGGGAAATAGAAAAGAAAAAGAAAAAGAAAAAAAAATTCAGAAATCTTGTAACAAAACAATTAACATGACATATGCTCTAATAGTTCATTTCCTCTTATTTTCTAGGAGCTTCAGTTTTACCATGAGATCCCACTCGAAAAGTTATGCAGAATCAAAACAAAGAAGGCAAAAGAAAAAGAAAATGTTGGAGTGATGAGACATACCCTCCCAAAATTCAGCCATTGCCAAAAAATAAAATAAAAATGTAGGATTGATGGGATATACACTCCTGCAATTGAGCCCTCTCAAATTTCTTGCGATAATTTCTCAAAAAAATTACAAAAATCGTCCATGTCAACAGAACAATCATATCACGTAAAACGGTTAGTGATTATCAGCGATTTCCAGTGAAAATTGACATGATTTTAGCCAAAAGCGACTGTATTGGGAACATGTTAAAATGTTTTAGGATTAAATTGGTTAGATTAAAAAGTTTATTCTTTGAGTGCACCTTGACAAGTAGTGTATGGCGTAGTATTTTTGCACAAAATGGAATTTGGCGTTATATAGGAGGTTGGAACTTAGAACTTCAATAAATGATTGAAGCCACCAAGGGCAAAAATTTGGAGGCGAGACTACTCAAGCTGTCTTTCTTAGTGACAATTGGATTGAATGCATCTACAAATGGTTTTCTAAACAAATTGATCGAGTCTTGTTTTTTGTTGGTTAGAATTCAAAATATTATAAGTGGTAAAATGTCGCTTTATCAAAAGTGTAGGCCTTCCCAGGTAAATGTTTTTTGGCTACCATATGGAGACTTCATTCCTCCATCTTCTTGCATAATTAGTCTCTTTGAAATACTAGAGGATTCTCCCGAGTTTTCGTACCTCATCTAATTATTGATATTCACATATTTACATATAAAGAAAAAAATGTAAGACTGAATTGACTTCTATATGATAAGTTTATGGCTTTTTGAATAATTATTCGACCTATATCCGATTCGACCTTAATAATTTTTCAAAAGAACGATGACCTAAAGTCCAAGAAAAGCAAAACAAATGGTCGGCTTTATCTATTTAGGACGTGAGGCCAGAATTATTGCTTGAGTCGATTCGATGATGGAACGTGGAGGACCCACGTCGAGCCCATCACCCTATTAACATTAGATGGCACCATGTGTGGTACGGTGTCGTCGATGATCTCATCATGGGAGGCAATAATGGAGCTTTGATTGGACTCTGGAGTGGTGCTCAAGATTCAAGATTTCAATCATTTTTTGCTTTGCAATCTAATCTAAAGCACCGAAATCCAGCGTAATAAAGAATGTTTTGCTTTTCACTCCACACACAACATAAAGCTTTGTCCGTATCAAATTCTTAATCAACCGATGGGGCCGTAATTCTTCATCGAGTACGACTCGTGATGGCTAAAAACCCATCTGAAAAAAGGAAAAGAATAAGAGCAGTGCTCACCGATCGTAAAATTTGATGAGGCCATGTTCTTGCTCGTCCATCTTTCAGTGTCTGTGAGCTATGTCATTCGAGATCAGTTACTTCTTGACTATGAACGCATTTGAGATCATACCCACTTTCTAGAATTTAAGATATGCGCAAAACTAGCTCGAGTGATGAAAATTAAAATGGATTATCAATAGGAAGTAAATGGACTGATGGTGATTCGATCGATTGACCAAGAGTTTCCCGGTATGTACTCTAAACAGGTGGCGTGAAATCATACATCTAAGAATGAAGTCTTGGACCATACCGCAATTATTGATCTGAACTTATTAGGGTGGATGGTTAGTTGGTTTTTCGACTGTACGAGGAAAGGGGACGGGAGCAAAACCGGGCCGCCTAATTATTTAATGGGTGATTGGAATGGAATGGCGATCGATGGGCCTTTAATGTACGTTCGATCAAACTATAGTGGGGCAAATTGAAGTACTGGCCCCATAGACAAGCGAGGAATCCGAGGGTCCGATTGCTAGTTACCATTTTCTCTGTCGTCCACTTTGTTTTTTTGTTTTTCTCATTGTTTTTCAACTTTCCTGCTATTACAGAAGAAAAAGACCACATAATGCACATGAACAAGGGAGACACCCTCTTGGAAAAGCACCTCGCTATGAGTAAACAAATAAGTCGGACAAAGCTTTAAAATCATGTCAAATGTCCTCCATTGAATCTAGCAACATGGTCTAATAACATGAATCTCATGTTTCCACAAAATGTGAATGCGATTACCAATGCCCATGTCAACCAAGTTGCAAAGTCAAGTGTCATTGCAAAGATTGTGTTGGAGGAAACCCTAAAAAGGAGATCCTTCGCTTTCGAGTTTGAAGAAAGGTTGGGGCATTTTCCGGTTGGGTACATTGACCCTACTCCAGCATTTGAAAGATGGATCGAGCTGTCGATGCACATGCGAATGTGGCCCTTGTATCTTCAATCGGGAAGCAAATCCAAAGGCACATGGCCTTAGCTTTGCCCTTCGCTTTTGCCCATGTGCCCGTTTTTGGAAGTGGGGGAGCGTCGGGACAACATCGAATTTGGCCAGTTTTCTTGGGAAACAGCAAGGGAAGGTGTTCTTTTTCCATGTGACAAACCAACGGACATGTTTTGGGTCGGATTAATTAGATCCTTGCTTGGAAGTTAGGCTTGCCCGTAATTAGAAATTTTTTTAAATTGTCCGAATGAGTACAATCTTGCCTCGGTGGGTATTGCCAGGTTGAGCTGAAGAAGGAAATAGCTCACTCAGACGGACAGAATAGATCTCCAAACGTGTTGTCGAACTCTAGTTTCTATTTCTGTCACAAGGGACAAATATGCGTCCAGAAAAGAAAAATATGATATGCAGCAATCTTTTAAAATAAAGGTAAAATACTAAAAACTGTCTCGACCATTTGATCCCAATAGCACTTCACCTCCATTAATTTCATAGAACGCCATTTTGGATCATGAGTTTTCATGTTACACACCAAATCGCATCTTGAATTTACTTAAACGTCCTAGTCTTCAATACGAAATTGCCATTTCTCTTCCTAAGTTACCCCTTTTTAGGTTTTAAGCTTCCAAAGCTCCTTCCAATCAGAAAAACCTTAACCACCCAGTGTAGCTTTTGATGGTGCTAGATGTGAGCAGCTTTTGAGAGCCTCTTTCAAGTGGCGAAAGAACACTTTGTACTCTTATCTATCGACAGCTGAATCTGTATGTAATTGGGAGCTTGATGAATAGCATGATTCGGTACCAGGAATGGATTTTGCTTCACAAAAACTAAAACATTTATTGAATGCATATCTTCTTTGCTAACCGATTATGCCCATTACGCGTCCCTTCTGTGCGGTAAAACTCGCCTATGTCCAGGAATAGCATTTCTATTGAAGGGCGTCCGAGGTTGTCTTGTCTGGACTCTCGTCTTGGGATGTCTTCTTTTTATCCTACTTCGCGGTTGGGATGCTAGGAACCATGATTCTCTGCAATGCTGTGTATAAAGTAACTAGCTAATCCTGTTTCGAGTATCTACGATGCTCCGTATTTATGTTTTTCACTGAGTGGTGTGTTTATATATCGTGAACATTACTCAACCCCGGTTACTACTCATGCAGCATTCTGTATAATGGCTCCATAAGCTTCTCAATGAAATAGAGAGATGATACGCCGTTAGAAACATATCATGATCGCTTACGCTAATTTCACTTTTCTTGTCTATGTGTTTCTTGCAGATTGCAAACGCTGGTCGTGCTTGAAAGACTCATCATCATCGGGCACCTTATTCGGGTCATTGTCGTGCTTTCTAAAATGTCATATTTCCTACAGAATACGCCAACAAGCAACATTAAGGGATACCTTGTGGATGCAGCGGAATACCCATAATGAGCTAACTGAAAAAACGGAATCCGACAATCTCGAACGCTGATGACTAGATTTGTACATTGGACATAAACTACGGAACTTCTTCTTCGACTTCTTTTCTGGGGTTGAGTTATGTTCTGCATCCAGGAATAAGTGAATCTACCGAGCGAAGGCTAATACAGAGATGGGATTTCCCAACTCAAAACTCAAATCGTGATCCCTAAAAATTGAGCTAACCACCCGCTAAACTCAGCCGCATATGTCTAGTTTGTATGTTTTGATTATCTTTCATTTTGTTTTTGATTCCGTAAACAGACGCTTGTGGACAATGCATGTATATATAGTGCACAACACCTTATAGAAAATCATCTTCTGATAAAGCTATTCATCTTGGTTACAAAGGCTTACATAAGCAACATGAACCTCCTGCAGAATTAGCTAGTAATGTTTTCACATGACAAGCAATCCAAAAAGAACTCACTTTTCTGGAATAGTTAAAAAAAAATCCCTCCGTTAGTAAAAAAGCAGGAAAATAATTTTAAAAAAATACTTACTTTTTGGCTAACGGAAAAATTTTTAGTAAAAGGCGGGGTTTGATTAGGAAGGGGAAGAGCATGAGGGTCAAACTTCCAAGAGCCAATGGGCCACGACCCATTAATTCTATGGTTCTTAGTTCCACACAGGTAAAAAGGCATAAGCCCACGTGCAAGTTCTGTCTCTCAAATTATACGTGTATGTTGTCTAATCTTGAATATCAGATAAAAAATATCTCGATGGACCCGAATGGTGCGCATGATAAAATTTCTAGAACAGAAATTGATTTCTGGTCAGAAATGGATTTCTCAATTTCTATTTCAGAAATTGAGAAGTTAAAATTTTAGCTTCGATTTCTTTTTGAAATCAATTTCGGAATAAATCTGTTAGGAAATAAAAAAATCAAGTGCGTTCAAACGGATTTATGTTCTAAACCTATTCCGGAGAACAGAGAAATAGAGATATAAAGAACTAGAAATTTTATCATGCGCAGCCAAAGCCTCTCATATAGGAGTTAAAATAGATTAGAGACAATATAACGAATGTCTTACTTTCAAATATCATACGCCCAATTACATCTCCACTCGTCTAGACTTAGAAATGCAAAAATCCCCTCTAACTTACCAGGAGTCTCCTTGACAACTTAGATAAAGCTTAGAGAAGATGTTTCCTTCCTCAGGTCCGACTTGCCCCATGCCTAATTTACTTCAGATATGGATAATTTTAGCAACTTTTCAAACCATGGTTGGGCTTTGGATGAAGGGGTGAATTTAGGACGCGATCCTAACATATCTTGTGATGCAACATTGTGATCTGATACTACACGGCACCTAATCGTTATGCAATGTTTTGATCTGAATTTTCTGTGTCTTATTCGGTGACCTTCAGGCCACTGAAACTAATGTAGACCAACTCTCCAACCACCAGTCGCAACCGCGTTTTTGAGTTGTTTTCAATCCGGAGCAAATCAAAGAGCAGCCCATGTTCTCGTAGCTGTTGCATTCCTAATTCCGAGAACATTTGGTGGCGGTCGTCGCACGCCACGTTGTCGTCACATAGATGGCTCGCAACCTATTCTAACATTCCCATTCGTGCATAGATTGAACTTTGATCTTAGCCTAAGAGCGTGTAAATATGCAAAATAGAGGAGGCATATAAGGGTCCGAAGAAATTGAAATTCAAGATCTCTTATTTTAATATCACGTGAGATTTTGTGAAATTACTGCAAACTTATCTAAAAGCTTAAATAATTAGGGAAATACATAATTTAATATTTAAATATTCCAGAATGATCAACGAAAGGGCTTGACAGCTTTCATTCTTCATTAATATTCCTTGTCCGACTCATTTTCACACCGCTTATCACTTTCTCCTTCATGACGGTCTATGTCATGAAATAATGTAAAATAAGAAGCGCTTTTGAAAAGCATTTTCATAACATATCCCGTATTCTCTCAGAGTAAGTTCATACATAAGCCATCAAGAATATCTTACGTAATGGTTATAACACATCTCGACATACAAGAGTCTTGAGGTATAGAATTTACAAGCAAAAACCTCCCTAGTCGCCAGTGGCACACGAGACCACATTCATCGAAAAAGTGATTGGCTTGCTTCCTGGCATCGACCCGTACAAATTTTTCGCGGACATTCTTTCTCCTACACAAAATATAATAGTCCTAAAACTCGGGGGAGACTTTAAATTACCAGAAGGGTGACCATCACCTCATGCCAAGATTTTTTTTCCTTGCTGTTTTCAATTATCGAGTGGAATTCTAACTACCAGCGAATTGGATTAAGCCTCAAACGCGTGGGTCCATGCGGCATTCTTTTGTTTTGAAAGTGATGAGTGTGCCCCCACCCACAGTTCAATCAATCAATCCATCAATCATCGTAACAAACCTCAGCTGAAGGAAGAGCGGTAGCCCCTTCCGTACGTGAAATGAACATATTTTACCCTTTGGGGACGCAAAAAGAGAAATTCGGTTCTTCGGCTTGAAAAAAAATCATGAAGAGAAAAGTCTAAATCAAAGACTATTGGCCTTTTTTTTTTTTTTTTTTTTTTAATTGGACATATTTCAACTTAAAACTTAAGTCAATGAGTCATGTACTCATTAGGGTAACATGATTTCTTTCTTGAAAAATTCACTAGATGTCAATATATACCGAGAGACAATTGTCAATCGACTATCGATACTAATCAACTTTGCAACTTTGCAAGACTGTTAGGAGAAAATCAGAGTAAGGCCTAAACAAGCCGCCAACGATATGATGTCAACTCTAACGCTTGGCCCGTTCAGATGTATAAGAGAAATCAGATAGCTCAACTTAAAAATCCTAAGTGAAAGCTCAGTAGGGATGTCAAACTTATTTGCTTATTCATTTCTTAGGACTTACGCAACACGCATCGACTAAGATTGCGCTTACAAGATGACGAGTTCAAACTTATCCGGAACATTCTAATGGAAAATGAGAGTGCGACTCTTCAGGAAGAAACCCGGCCTCAACTTTCCCATTAGGAACGCTCGGAGATTCCGGGATCAGGGGGAGAAAAAAACTCAATCTGTCATCATTAGGAATACCATGACATTGCCACTAGATGTTTGAAATTCAAGAGGGCAAGACGTGCATTGTACTTGAATTCTTTATGCAGAGCACGAGATCTCAAAGACTAGAAGGTTGCTGAGTAGGTCGACTCAAATTTCAGCAGAATGCAAAGGTAATAATAGGTCCAGAAACCTAAGATTTCAGAGGAGTTCCGGTAGTTCTCACGAGCTCCGCGAACGTGCCTTTCACTCCAGACTTCACCACTCTTAGCATCGATTTCGTCGCTATCGAGAGCGGTGATAATTTCCTCAGTAGTTTGAATTTCGATTAATATAAGCTTTGCCGTCGCTTTCGACGCACAGCATAAGCTGTCGATCCCTTTCGCCCTAGACATCATTAGGACTGCATTTCTTCTCCATGTTACCCGAAAGAAAGTCGATGTTGATGACAAGATTTCGAGTGAAACAAACTTAAGATCTTCTTGATCTTGTTCCTGCATTCTGGGGCCTCTACCGATGGTCGAGGAGGAGAACGGGTTCGATGCATTGTAATCGATTTGAGGTGAAGTGCCTATAGGGTTGATGAGAAACGATTTGGCAATTTGTGGAGGAATCACGGCCCTGCTGCTCCTGTAGTAATGTCGTGGACACTAAACTTGATACGTAACCACCACCTAGGATTCAAAAGATGGGAGCTTTAAATTATTTGAGGCACGAAACCGACAAATGACAACTCACCTATAAGATTATTAGTTGAAAATGATTGTCCAAAAATCTTAAAAGGCGGCCAATATAGTTTTTAAACCACTAATTATGGTGATTTTAGTTTTGAGCTTTTGGACAAATTTTCAATATAGTCCATTCGGCCGCTTTTAGCCAAAAATCGCAAATTTGGAATTCGGGCATCCTATGTGGCATAATTACGCCGACATGGACAATTTTTGAATTTTTTTAGTTTTCTCTTCTTCTTCTTCTTTTAATTAATTTCTTTATTCTTCTTTTCTATTCTTATTCTTTCCACTACTCATCTTCCTAGAAGGCTAATGGGGGTCACTAAGACCTCAATGGCCAGTGAGGACTTGAACACCCCTCCTAGATCTGTGCGAGGGCCACAACAGCCTTGCCTATAGCTAGCGACGGGTCAACCATGTATATCCCCTCTTTTTTATTTTTTTTTGAAAAAAAAATAAAAAGAAAAGAGAAAAGAGAGAAAAAATAAAAATAAAAAGATTGTAAAAATTGTCACATTATCGATTTATGGTCGAAATTGGTTGGAATAGTATATTAAAAAATCGTCACAACGCTTAGAATTAGATTAATCAAATTATAAAATTTATGATTGAATTGATTGTACGATTGTACAATAAATGTAAAACTTTCGGAATAATTTTCCCAAACGTTATGAGCTAAGCTAGACACGTAAATCCCCACTTAGGATTCAAAAGATGGAAACATCATTAGCCGAGGCATGAAAATGACTGAGTGACCACCCACCTACAAGAGAGGCTAATGAGACCCACTCGATTCTCTTCGATTTCTTTTCTAATTTACATGGTCCCCACGCGTATTAAATAAGAGTTGGCATCCATTTGATTCTCGATTAGGTACCATCCGACAGGCAATTGCAAATGATGGAGACTTTTGGACACTGTTCTTGGGTCCAATCACCCCCATCGATTTGATTTAGATTTTAGTCAGATCCAATAGATGGGAGCAGCACATGCGGTGAGTGATTAAACTGGACTTTGGGACCAAAATTAGATGTGGCAAAGTTTCTCCCTTCGTGCCAACACACCACACTAGCTGTCTTGTGAAGAGAAATCGATTGGAATGTCCATGGTTCATCGTTGGTCTTCGCCAAGCATGTGCCTCTTCTCTGTTCTTTGACCTTTTTCAGAAGTATGGCATTCATGGCATATGTCCTAGATCTAAGCCCAATTCATTGATCTAGTTAAAAGACGAGTCATTCAAGTTAAGACTATGTTTTCAACCATTTTTATCAACATAAAGAATGTTCTCGCTAGAGGTGATCATGCCTGAGCGAAGGCTGGATAGAGCCTTTAGGTCGAGCCTGATCCGTTGTCCAATGTCACGCATAATAAACAAAAAACCATATGTGAATTAGTTGAATCGGGCCAAACTTTTCGACTATAGCCTTGCCGTATTCAATTGGCTCGCCTTGGTAGGCTAGTGGATTACGAGATCTATGATCAGGTCTAATTCTTGCTACTCAATGATTGTACGCCTCCAACTTAGAAGATTCTTTACATTATCAACCTTCTAGTGACAAATATGCCCCAATCACTAAGAAAGTGTCTACCATTGTGGTAGTTGATTTAGCATACCCACTTAGGATGAGCTTCGTTGGGATGCACAACAAAAGTCCAATGTCTCGTGGGAAAATACTAAAAAAGTTACAAATTTATTATATTTGTATCAATTCAATCATAAACCTTTTTAATTTTAACCAATTTAATTGTAAATATTACAAATTTATTTTATTTGTATCAATTCAATCATAAATATTTTAATTTTAACCAATTTAACCGTAAATATTTTCATATTTTATTAGTTGAATCCCTCTACCAATTTAGGCAAAAAACTGCTAATGTAGACATTCGCCATCTACATGGCAAGATTGGCACTAATATTGACATTTATTATAATATTTTAATTACGTTTTTGAAATTTTCTCTTTTTTCATTCTTTTACTTCCATGGCTTGTGTTGGTGGCCGGCAAGGGCCGAAGTTGCCTGAGCCCTCGTTGCCACAAGCAGAAAAAGAAAGGAAATTTTATTTTAAAATTATAAAAAAGTTATTGCCAACGCTAGTTGTGTTTCATAGGACGGGCAATGTCCACATCAATAATTTCCTGCATAAATTGACCAAATAAACTTAATTGTCAAAATATGAATATATTTATTATTAAATTAGTCAAATTGAAAGGTTTGTGACTTAAATCGTATCAATGTAATAGGTTTAGAACTCTTTTGGTACTTTTTCCAATATCTCACCGATCTTGAAAGATGGCCAAGAGAAACCCAAATTCCAAACATGCCATACCATCAAATCCAATTAGACGAGCCTTCATTCAAAACTACTTTTTATCATATCAATTCTTTAATGTGGGACTTCTTCTGTTTGAAATCCTTGTAATCCCCATTTGTGAGTCTATGGTATCAAGTCTCACGTTTCTTTAATCTAGTAATTCTTCTAGGCTAGCTAATGATGAAATACGTAGCCTCGGACCACATTACTACACCATAATCGTAGCCTTCATGCAAGGTCTTCTTCTGTCGAACCATGACTTGACAACTCTGATAAGTTCTTCCTTAAAATATCTTACTGCGACGACAATACACATCAGAAGGCCTATCAATCAATCATCGGCTCTGATACTAATTATTGTAATGAACAGCAAAAGTACAATCCCTCATTTGAGAGAGACTATCAAGGGGAAGTCCAAGTTCCAAACGAACCCATTCAACACGCCCTTTTGCTCGCATACTGTACCCCACGAGTTAAATGCTAAATACTTGTTTTAACGACAAGTTACCATATTAATTCATAAGCTTTCGCCCTTGTCCTCGACACGTGTGTCTCGACACACTGTTTTCTCTATAATTGGGAAAGAGCAGTAAGGACCCGACACCGAAGAATGTCCTGTCGAAGTAGCGGTAGGAAGTGGACCGTTACCAAATAATTGTACCCGTGAGGCGTGTTCCAGGCAACGCCGACTTGTGCGCGACATAGTTTTTTCCCTTCTCTCGCTGCACTGGTCTTGAACGAGTCAAAATCGAAGCCCCTCTCCCTCTCCCTGCTCTGATTTTTCCTCTTGAAGGGAAGACTTTCGTGGCGCACGAGGGTTTCCTGTGGGCTCCACGACCGTTCCTTGGGCAAACACTGGTAAACAAGCAGGGTCACCAGCGCCTTTCTTTGACCGAAATTCAGCAAAACCCCTTCATTGACCCGAATCAGAAGGGGACAGAGGGAATTTTCGATGGAGTTACCATCCGCTCACATTAGTCTCTCCGATTCGTTAGTTCCGGTCCATTGCTGAGAAATGGACGGCACATGGCCTGGGAAACCTCCATTGTCAACAAAGGATGCCACGTTGAAGTTTTCTAATCTCCTCCCCGCATGCTATCGCGCGATAGCATGCGGGGAAGAGATTGAAGTTCTCTAAGTTGTGATGGACTAAACTCCTCTATGGAACATGAGGTTATTAGGGTTAAAGTACTAAAAGATATGACAAATCTCCACAACGTGGGGTACTTATTGACATGTGATGATTGCATGAACAATCATTCTATGCTCAAAATTAGTTTCATAGACAAAACTGTATCCTCGTTATATTTCTATTGTGGTCACCCCGTGTTTTGAATATATATTATAAAGAATTTATAAAGTTCAATACGTTCGGGGGCATGGATTCAACCTAATTGCAACCTATATCAAAGTGAAATGACCACAAATGGAATTTAGCCTTACGAGATAAAGTGAAGGATGATGCTACCTTCATTTCTCGATTCGTATCTTTTGCCCTCCCTTTTATCTTATTATTAAGATCCTTTCCCCCAATTCAAACTCTGCAAAAATTGGAATCTATAACATGCTTAATCGTTAGTTTTTACAAAATTACGGGAGATAAAATCGAAATTCTCGCGCTAGGCCTTTTTTTATACATGATTATGGTCTTAGGAGACGACTGATTTTGTTCAGATCTACAACGAGCCTTTAAAAAGCAAAGCGAATTGACAACTAGTCGAACTAATCATGGCATGAAGCTCTTCTCGAAGATGAAATACAGGCATAAAGCATTGAGTCTCATTTATTACCACGTAAAAAAACTTTTTATCTTTTTCATGCCAAGGAAAACGAAGCAATTATGACATGAGGCGTTTGTGATGGAAAGATTGTGGGAAGCACTAATGCTGTCCATTTTGTCTAACGGAAAAGCAAAGATTCCATGATAATTACAGCACTCGGGGCAACATCGACACCGAAAATCGAGTCTGGAAATTACTTTTTCGCTTTTTCAAAATAGAAGAAGAAAATGAGCGGTTTTGATTCCAAAGAGAAGCCTCTTGAGTTGAGGCTGAGATCTTGACGTATCTATCTTTGGTTTTCCATCACTATGTGAATCGGATATTACCTGTACGCCAAGCATTTGATACGTTCAATCGGTCCACGACGACAAAGCATTTAGTGCCCTTGGTCTAGACAACGACTAAACTTCCACAGATGCAGAGACCCAGCAGGTGATTGGAGGAGGAGGAGGAGGTGATGGGGAAGTTTCGCGTTTTCTGGACGTTCCCAATCGCATTCCGAATTTACAAGGCTGCCGCCGTCGGAGATGATCCAAACGAATTGTCGAATATGAATTAGAAAACGATTGCGGTAAATTGAAAGCGAGCAGTTAAACGAGCGAATTGTATTCACCCCGCTCAACGGGAGTATGAAGGGCTGAAATAGAATCATGGATGTAAGGACCCCGCGTGTCCTGTCGTAGTTAAAACCTCCCTTGCGGTGATGCCGATGCGGTGATTCCTCCTGTGGCAACATGGAAAAGTCAATTCCAAGCCCTTCTCTTTTCTATCTTTCCTTCTCTGTTTACTTTTATCTCTAATTAGGTCGAATATGCGGAACCAGCAAAATGGCAGTTCAATGTGTGAACAATATTTATCACTATCCTGAAAATCGAAGCAGACCGGCCGGCTCAACCGCGGGATGGTCCCAGTTCTTTCTTATGAAGTACGACCGATTTGACTCGATTCAGATTGCGTAATGCGCGTGAACGGGGTCCGGTCCGGTTTTCGGTACCGACAATAATTATCACAGGGAGGGGAGAGAGGAGGCGTATGGCGAGGGTAAAAGACGCGAAGCTTCCCCGCGTTCATCGGTGATACTTTCTGGCGGGCCTGCGGCAATTTTGTGCGTAAAGACACGAGACTCCGTTCGTGTCAGAGACTGACTCCATACATCTACATGCCAGAGGGGGAGAGAGAGAGACACCTTGGACTTTGGATTGGAACAATTTAGCGTTAGCTAGCCAGGCCTTTGGCAGTTTCTGCAATCGTCCAACTCTCACCGGAAAAAAGAAAAGATGTAACACGAACCAGAAGCAACAGCGAGAGCAACCCCTCCCTTATAAATGCCAGAACAACACATCCAAGCCTCACTCAAAACTCTCTCTCTCTCCTCTCTCCTCTCTCCTCTCTACACATCCAAGCCTCACTCAAACTCTCTCTCTCTCTCTCTCTCTCTCTCTCTCTCTCTCTCTCTCTCTCTCTTCCTCTCTCTAGTACTTGGGAGTCACGTTGAAGCATATAGACATGGACAATGAGAGGAGCTCTTTAGCCCCTTGGGCTTACTGCTGCCAAGGGAAGGTATGTTTCATGCCTGTTTTTGTGCCCCAATGTAAGAGTCACATCTCTAGTCCCTCTTGTACTCCCCTGCGGTCAAGGTGCTAATTCCTCTCATTATGATCATACAGAGCATGGATGAGCTGCGGCATTCTCTCGTCTACACGACGCTGGAACTAGAGAACACCAAGTTAGCAGTTCAAGAAGAGCTCAAGAGGCGAGACGAGCAGTTGAATTGCCTCAGAGGACTGCTCGAGAAGACAATTGCCGAGAGGAACGAGGTGGAGGTCAAATGCCAGCGGCTCCTGCTAGAGAAGCTGCTGCTCCAACAACAGCGGCAGCAGCTCACGGTTCCGCTCTCTGGAATTTCCTCTGTGGAAGATGAACCGAGAAGGGTAATGGACTCCAACAATGCATTCTCATATTCCGATTGCGACGAGAGCATCGTCTCGTCACCGAGCATGGACCTGGCTCATCCACCTCAAATGACAGCGGTGCCGCCAGAACTTGAGTTAGTCCCCGAAAAGCCGCTTCCCGAGAAGGGCAAGCTTTTGCAGGCAGTGATGAAAGCAGGTCCACTGCTTCAGACACTCCTGCTTGCAGGACCTCTTCCCGAGTGGAAGCATCCACCACCACCACTTCCTTCATCGGAGATCCCACCAGTGACAATACCGTCACCGCCACTTCCGCCGACACCATCACTCTTCCTCCCAGGTTCTGCTATCAACATTGGCAGCGTCATCACTGGCACAAATTGTGGTGGGGACAGTAGGAAAAGGGGACTTTGTGAGATATCCGCTTCCTCAAGAGAAGCAAAGTACCAAAGAGTTGTCCTCAATTGACTCACACCACCAAACAGTCCCTCCAATTTGACAATTGATATTTCCATCAACTGATTAAACTAAGACTGGTCGCAGCACCCGTTTAGAACAGAAAAGATCGCCAAGGAATTTGGGCTGGTGACTGGTTTAGCACTTGTACAGATGCCCTCCTCTAGAAAGGGAATTACCCAAAAGTCGATTGGTTTCGGAAAAGGGAAAATAGGGGGCTTATGCTGCAGAATTTCAGATTTCTTTCTTGTTTATCCTCATTCTATTTAGCATCAATTGAAAGAGAGCTTGATCTTTCCAAAGGTCATTTGCTCCAGGACTTCAAATGTAACTCCAAACACCAGATTCACACTATATGTTCTCATAACCAAGATACGCGTCAAAGAGAGTGGTGCATAATCCAGAATAGTAGGATAGGAAGATCTATATGTTTAGAACGAGGAAACTTCAGGACCCTTTAATGTCGGGTCTGCAAATGTTTTGCCTCGACTGAGCCTGCCTCCTGACATATCTTTGGAAAGCAATCATCAGCCAACATTTGAGGCAACCACAGATTCAATTGCGTAAGGTGTTTCCTCTATTTCATGTACCGATACTCTGTGCCATTGATCCTGTCTCTTGCTCCCAAACTTTCACCTAATCTAGGAGCAAATCTTAAAACCGCATGGACTTCAGATCAAATCCATACATAGCGTGAGAATTGAGTTATTTTAAGCCCTAACATAGTACTCCTATAGCAGTTGAAATCGCACTATCATCCACCAGGGACCATGCAATATAACAATAACCTCTAACACAGAAGATTCTTCGGCCACTACTAGTCACATTCAATATGTACCAATAAAATCGCTATCTCAAATTCTTTGAACTACTAAATGAGTCGGTTAAAAAATTAACCTAAATGCAGTCCTTCAGTTAATGACCAATCATAGCGATCATACATTAGCAATAAGAATTACATGTACCTCCAGAGCCTCAGAGATAAGTGAACAAGAATCGATTGCTCATGAGACGTAGGAAATTACTGAGCTTATTTCGACACTGAACTTGAAATCTACACAAGAGAAAATTTTGTTAGTCAACAGTCCAATGGAGATATCTGCCTCTCTTGGATTTCTCAAGCACAACGTGCGACCCAGCGCAAGAAAATATAAGCAATAAGAAAGTGCTCCACCCCCTAGCCTTTTTAGAAGGTTTCCACAAAGGAAGGTCTAGTAAATAGAAGACCCACATTTACACATACACACGTACTGCTGTCTTCTCTAATGGTTTCTGAAATAGCATGCAAGTATAAAAGCACCAAGGAGCATGAAGCACGCTTTCACTTTTGTTTTGAGTCAATATCTTTCATCGACCTGAAGTGTCAATAGTGAGGGACACACAATGTAGCTCAAGAATACAAAGAAAACTACATACAGGCTTACAAATGGATTTGTCAAGGACACTGCCTGCTCTCTTCAACAGAAAATGAAAATTTAAGGCAGCACTTGATGCAAGTGATCTCTAATTCTGTGTCCCAGCTGCCGCATCCTCAATTATGGTGACTTGATGGCAGTGTTGATGATTAGGTTTTGGTCACCATTAAAATGGAACGTGATGTTGTCCCAGATATGTAAGATCACCTCTACTTACAGGGAGAATCACATAGAGAATGTTTGAAACATGAGGAATTTGCTTCTCAGTCATCTTCATCCTCATCTTTATTATTCGGGTGATTGTGCTTCTGAGCAAAATACATCTCTGCAATCTGGATATAATAGAGGAAAAGTTATTGTGGAAAGCCAGTGAAAGAATAAATAGTCACTGCATTTACCCTTTTCCCATACCACCTCTATCTCAATATGGTGTACCAAACAACACA
The DNA here is from genome assembly GCA_014182715.1 of Eucalyptus cloeziana. Classification (NCBI taxonomy): domain Eukaryota; kingdom Viridiplantae; phylum Streptophyta; class Magnoliopsida; order Myrtales; family Myrtaceae; genus Eucalyptus; species Eucalyptus cloeziana. Next base: position 4,638,203 of record CM024643.1, read on the forward strand.
AAAACTTAATAGCACTGTTTCTCACCAGATCCGATGAGCTTGCTTGCTCCGGTGCTTTATCTTCACGGACACGAACTAAACGAGGAAACCGGAGAGAGATTCCCTTCATATAAGAATTCATGACAAGACTTAGTGATGAATAAAGACTACAAGTTAATTGCTATTCATTGGTAAGGTCTACTTAATAGAAGCCCCCTCCTCCTTCCTTCACAAAGAAGAAGAAGAAGAAGAAGATTAACTTAAACCTTATCAGGATCTACTGTTCCAACTGCAGCACGATGAACAGGGCTAATAGTTAAATCTGCAGCTTTCACCTCCCAAACCTGGAAGAGAGTCGGAGTTCATATAGAAAATAATTAAATTTTTGCAGAGACCAGAAGCTGCATGCAAGAAATATCAATGAAAAAGGAGAATGCAGAAAAGATAAAAACAGGTGAGGAACTACCTCAGAAGGTTCAAACCACACATCTGGACTGATTGTATCTGAATAACGATAATATGTCTGAAACAAACCAAGAAAAGAAGTTACAAAGTAGAATCCTTCTTTCCCTTCTTTTGTGTGTGTGTGTGTGTGTGTGTGTGTGTGTGTGTGTGTGTGTGTGTGTCACAGAGAGAGAGAGAGAGAGAGAGAGAGAGAGAGAGACCTTTGGCTTTGGAATAACCTTAGTGCGAAGACTGGCAGATCGTTCTTCAAGCATGGCTTCAGAAAAACCAGTTCCTAGCCGCATTGCCAGAGATAATATCAAGTCATGTTTTGATAAAAGATCAAGTGTCATCAAACAACTAAGCAAATTATTTTCTCTCACCAATTTTACAAATGCTTTGAAACTCTTCATTGGAACTGTCATAACAAGCAAGGAGAAACGCGCCATACACACCTATAAAGGAGAAAACCCATAAACTCTGATAAAGCTTTATTTGAAGTTTAATGTGGTAGGAACTGAAGCATGCATTGGCCCATAAGTCCAGTATAGACAGATCTGAACAGCTGAGGCAGATAAATAAGGCAATAAAAGATATTGTCCATCAAGGCATATTCATCAAAGATAATATCCCTATGTTATCTTTTAGGGATGTTTGGAGCAGGTTGAGCTCAAAATAACCTCCGAAACAGGCAAAGTTGACTAATGTCAATGAACAACATAATGACCATATCATTGATTTTTTACACATTATCGAAGGTTCATAAATAAATTGAAGAGTGGTTTTTGTAATAGAAAACATAGCCTGCAGAAGGAACCACAGCCCTGACATTTCTTTCAAATGATAAACCTCTCCTTATCACTTAAACCGGAAGATTACTACAAAGGGAAAAAGGGCATAGAGGTCGAGCCTCAAGACATTGTCCATAGTGATTATAAGTAGACGATCACTTCAGTTAAGTCAGTTTTCTAATGAGCACTTACCTGTACGCTTCCCACGACCATGGAAAGCGGCAATAGGCACCAAATCTACTGAATCGCCAATACTGCATAAGGAAAGTGTCACATATTAGACATTCACATACCTGGCGCAAGACTATCATAACAACCACGTTGTTACCTGTCCATATAATCTTTCTTCAATTTCAGCCAGTTATTTGACCTCTTTGAAGGCTCATATGTAGCATCTTGATCCAGCGTTTTGATAATCAAACCTTCACAACTGCACCAAGTATGTCAATGGTATGGGGAAAAGATAAGCAAATCTCAATTATGACACTTCGATATTATTTGATCACCAAGTGAGCATATTTTTACAATATGCAGTAAAGCCATTCCTTGTGAGAGATAGTTGTCCAAAGGGTTTGACATGGAGAACTCGCCAATTCATAGGAATATGGCAGACAAAAAAGCAAAGAGACAAATGAGAATCATAACACACATACTGCGAGATCTTTTTGAGCTAATAGCATGAGCAATTGAAAAAGAAACTAATCGGGGCGCCTCCACCCACTACACTCCACCCCCCCCCCAAAAAAAAAAAAAAAAAACACTGAAAAAAAGAGTTAAGAAAAACACATGCATGCGCAGAGAGAGAGAGAGAGAGAGAGATCCTGCTAATGTTTTTCCAGCTCAACTGTTCACATCCCAAATAATGCATCATGGCATATGAAAAATTCCACAATTAAGAACTCTTATGTGAGTCGTTGACATGATGCTTTTAGGCAGGTGCTCCAGGAGGCTTAGACACCCAATGTTATAGAAGAAGAAGAAGAACTACCAAGTGTTTAATACGATCAATTAATGATGTGTGACCGCTGACAAGCAAACATGAAATACCATACTGCTATGGCATGAACAGAGTATAATACCTTGCATTAACAGCAGCATCAAGAAACGTTTGTATCTCCTCTATATCATTAGATGTTATTGCGGTGGCAAACTGAAAATATCCGGGTTCTTCCTTGAATGAATCGTATAGATGCTGCACAATAACACAGCAACAGGTCCATGAGAATGGACATTACAAGATTTCACAAATTGCATGAACAGCGGGGCAACAAAATTATCAAGAGTCAAGACCTGCTCCTAAATATGCCAATACCTCTGCCTTTATCAAGTCTCTGAAATTTATACTTTCCAATCCCTGGATAGAATTAAGGGCCATTCTTTTTTAAAGAAAAACTCCTCTCAATTCCTGCCAATCATTTTGTCCCTCTTAAAAGATGAATGGCTTCACCAAGCTCTGGAACTACCCAGTTCTTAATAAAAGACAATAAACAACTTCCCAGGCTAAGACAAGACATTTTTACAACAAGGTCTTAGCACATAAAAAGGTAAAGATCTTGCAAATAGAATATCATTTTAAGCTAAGCAGTTCCAAACAACTCATGGCCCAGAAATGAACCGGCACTTTTCACTATATATTAAAGCAGAAACACCATTAAAACTTACACAACCAGCAAGTCTCTCTGCTCTAGCAAGAATTTACTTTTCCAATAAGGGGAAAAAGGTACTATTAGCCCTTAGTTGAAAAAAAAATAAAAACGGCAATACCTCCCTCCGAAGTTTGAGCTGTTCCTGAATAAGTGGCTTGCCATTTAAATAAAGCATGTCAAAAGCATATATGCAAACATCCACCTTGATCTCACTCAAGACTACATTTTTGCGAGCTCGCGTACTGAGGATCTGCAACAGAAACTTTGATCTTAGGACCTGTTTCAATTAGCCCTTGCAACCATCTCAAAATAAGAAATTCTCAATCAGATCCATCGCTCTCTTTTCAGTACAAAGAAACCAATCACAGAGGCATAGGCAATATCTTGAAGTGTATAGATATCAAAGTGAATAGAACAGTAAGTTGAGCACTGAGGCTAAAATTCAAGGTTCAACTGCAATCAAACAGGATGTGAATATATCGAGGCCAATAAATCTTGTTAGCCCTGTAACTACTGAAAAAAAATTAGAAAGTTTGTTAAGAGAAAGAAAAGGAGAACATAGGGGAGAATAGATTCACGTGAGATCTATTGGTGACTCACATCACACACGTACATACTAGGTCAGGAATTACAATTAATAAATATATAAATAATAAAATCTCAACAAGAAGCAACAAAAACATCACCTTTTTACTTACATCGACATAACTAACAACTAATTCAAGGCGATGAAAAGACACAGAGCAAGTAAGGTACCATGAAAAGTTAGAACTAAGAGAAATACTTGTTAAAGTCAATAAATCCCACATGTACAGGTCCCTCTGGCAACTTATCTCATGTCATTATTGTTTTAGTGTCTTTAATGGCTAATGGCTATCAATGGCCACAATATCCCTGATTGAAAAGCTGGTTGACAAGGATTCAGCTCTGAGTGATTGCCAAACATTCTCTGTAAACTTGGCTCACTTGTATTCTCAACGTATACTAGGAGATTCTGCAAATGCCAACAAGCCAATTCAACTAGCTGATCTATCTTACACACAAATATCAAAAGCAACGAGAGAACGCAACGGGGTCACTGCACCAATTATGCTTGAGCAGATAAATAAGAGGCAGCCTGAACGTGTAGACCAGTTAGTGAACAAGGATTATTTTTTCTATAAACGTCACTAAAAAGTTGAAAGCAAAAAAGATTGTTCCAGAATTGATATAGCACCTATAAGTGAGAACAGCCTTTTGAGAATCCATTACCTGGAAAGGAAGAATCTTTTTCTTTTCTCGATCATAAGCGACAAGTTCACAATCTAGAACAAATGATTTAATGGCTTCCTTCTTTAATCTGCGTAACAAGACATGCCACAATTAATTAAATTTAATCAAGTATTCATGTACATTATGAACTTTCCCACTGTCAAATACAAAGTTAAGCATTACTTCCATCCACCAGCTACCTACCCAAGCAAGGCAAAGAACTGAAAGATAAATCTAAAGAAATGTGCAGGAATGGCTATCACTACTGAATTTCTAAGCTAGTAGCCATCTGAGCCGCAGAGACTTGAGATGAATGGTCTACATATTGTGTAAAAAAAAATTGAAGAAAAAATGGCCCACCTTGATACCGTGGAAACAACATCCGGAAACTTGCCAGTGTTATGTTCAGCATTTCTACTGTATATCTCGACAGAATCATCCTCCTTATAATGTATCTGTTACAACAGCAACATTATATGGCAAAGCCTTAAATAAAATAACAAGTGGTGAGAAAGAAATTGACTCAGATGCATCACCTGTGCACGCTCCCCATCATACTTGTATTCACAAGTGTATACCATGTTCTGGAATTTACTTAAAATCTCCGAGACACCTTTTGTTGGTTTTGCAAGCATAGGTCCAACAGGGACCCCCAAAGAAAAAGTACACGACTTTGGAAGATTCCATACACCGTCGGTGAGAAGAGCAGGAACTATTTTATCATAAACTGGAAGAATGGAGTACACTTGCTTAACGATCTTTGCTGCCTGTAACAGATAAAAGTCATAAATCATGTATAAAAGGAAGCAAGAACAATTCAGAAAGGTAATCCTAGTCCAGACTTTATATATGGAAGGAAAAAATAAAAGAGAAGGGAAAAAAACCAAAATAAAAAGGTGTTGACACAAACTAAACAACCACACTTCAGAAAATCCAAGTCGAATCTTTCAATTAAAGAAAATAGATCATCACAATTCTAGGACCGGCAATTGAAGAAATACATGAGAAAAATAGAACTAAAGCATTAACACTAACCAAAAACTAGAGGAAAAATAAATATTTTTAGCAGCATTAAACCCTCCAACAATGACACGGACGAGGTAGGCAATTCTAACTTCTTTGTCAAATACATTGCTACTTTCAGGACCCAATATATGGAATACTTCCTTATATGCGAAAAAGAAGAGTGAGTTGATAAAAAGACGAAGGGTTTTAGCAGAAGTACAAACATTTCTGTTTCTAGTATAAGCAAAGTTTTATTGAAAAAGGACCAAAGGGGTAACATCCCTACACAGAAGAAAATGATGTCCAAGGGGAAGCCACCCACATATAAAAGTAATGAACAAAGAGCACACTTCTGAATGAATCAAAGTTAACATATGTAAATTTCACCTCTTCAAGAGGAGATTGAACATCTGTGGATGGTTTAGAATGTTTTTCAGCATATACAGCAGCTTGTCCAAGTGCAGCTAAGAGAGTCTGCTCTGCTAATCCAATCCTCAATTTTGTCTGCAATACACGAAGTTTAGCTCAAATAAAACCATCAACAAACACGAATCTAATACCATTATAGAATTCTCAACCATAACCTGAAGTAGGCGGATCAAATATTGAGGTTCACAATCAGTGGCCGCAACAAGAAGCGCTTTTATATGGTTCTTTTTCTTTTCCTGACTATTCTGCCCCGATTCCTGTGAATATGCAGCAAGTAGCAGATTAACCAAGGCAGTAACATTGTAAAAGATTTAGTCCAATCGAATTGAATCATACCCAGTTCATGGTCCTAAACTATTAGTAAGAGGGAGTAACACTGATGCATAGGACATTACAACAAATTTACTTCCAACTGGAACCAAGCATCTCCTCTATGTGCAGACTAACAAAGAACTGGCTTTGTCACAGGGAAGAAGAATAAAGGGAAAAAACAAAAGACTAAGGAAATGTTCAACTCAACATAAGTTTACTAGATGCTGCAATTACACCCAGCAAAGAGCTCATATGACTTCAACTCTGTATGGAGGACAACAGAAACCCAAAACATGAGCAGTTATGCAAATGACCGAGAGAAAACCATTTTATAGCCCTCACTGCAGTAGATGTTTGCATTGCAATGGCTTCAACCGCAAAGCTAATACCTAATTCCCCTAGCAACGTACCTCCAACTGTCTCCGATAATGGAGGTCTCCCATGAAAATATGCATCAAGGTCAACTAAACATAGGATAGCCTCTTGATCTTGGGAAGCTGGAGGCACAGTACTATGTTACACTATGCCAAACACTAACAACTAATTATCAGCTCTTAAACGTAGTAGTAAAGAATATATATATTGGAAAATACAGAAGCCACAGAACTTCCAGATTATATCAACACTCTTAGAGAAGAAATCGATTTCAAAGAAACAATGTGCTTCAAGTACCAAATATATTCACCAAAGTCACATGATACAGGGACTAAGTAAAAGCTTTAGCTCTTGCAACAAATGGTCCAGCATTTCAAATGCTTAACCTTAAAGCAAACAATACTTTGAGGACAAGGAATCAAAAAGGACAACAACTAATAGACGTACGAGAAACAGATCCTGCTATATTTTTCACCATATTTTTATCAGCTGCTACATCTCTCGTCGATCCAAATTTGCAAGCAAAGAGATGCATGTACACTTACTACTGCAAAGAAGAACTCAAGAAAAGTAACAAAGAGTTATTATACCTTAGCTATGAGCCGAAACGTATCAAATACTTTGGCAACAGTTAATGCATCAGGCTTGCGCATTGTGGATTGAGATGATCGACTTGCTTTAGCGACAAGGCCCAAATCTCCCAACTCCTACAACATAAGCAAGCAAGAGGTTGAGCATTTGTACAATAAAGTCTTCATATATAAAGAACAAAAAACATCTGTGTCATAATCCAGTATATTGGATCTTTTAGACCCGTAATGCAAAGAGATGGCTAAAAGTTAAGAATCCTAAGTAGGCTTTACATGTGTAGAAAGAAGCTCAATTTCCTGACCATATAATGGTGAGCATTTGGAACTTTCGACAGATTTCAGCTAGGTCCTACAAAAGTGAAAATGTTGAGTAAGTTTGTCGATTTCAATTATTTGGATAAGCTGTATGCCACAATTGAAAGTGAAAAAGTTGAGTAAGTTTGTGAATTTCAAAGATTTTGATAAGCTCTATGGCCAGAATTAAATGGAAAGTGACAAAAGCCAACAACTTTCTGGAGAGAATAAGGAGGAAAAGGACATTGAAACTCGCCTAGCATCGTCAATTGTGACATTAGGAAAATCTTCTCAACATTCAATTCCTTGTCAGTGGCATCAGTAGCCTTGTAAATTACCCCTTACTAGATGATCATGTCGGTATCATTTTAAAAGTTTTCTATAGTGATCCATATTATCATGCCCAAAATCCTTCTTCCGGTCAGTGGCCTTGAAATCTTGCTTGTAATATTCCGTCTATGGAGTATTATGTTAAAATCTTCTCATTTTTCAATCAACAAAGTTGATTTTCTCTACCACTAATACAACTCCTGAAAAGCGCCTGTAAGAACAAGAAGCATAGAAACTCCCCCGTAAATTTATGTTTGAATTTCAAATTTCAGCAAGCATGAGCCGACACTAATCAACAGAATGTAAAGACTAGAGCTCCACACTCTAGCCGAAAAGTTCAGACGAGAGGATGAACGGATCAAAAACATTTAAAAGATAACCTTGTATTGCTTCTTAATCTGCACTTCTGTCCTTCCACAGGCCTCAGCGAGTGCCTTAATGATCGACGCATCCCCGATTCCCAGCTCCAGCCCCTCGTGAGCGGGAGCAATCCTGTTGGCCAACAGGTACACAGCAAAGACCAAATCATCCGGGGTCGTGGTCATCACAGTCCTCAACGCATTACACACAATGTCCGTAATCACAATCCTCCCACTCTCATTCGATATCAGGTCGAACGCCAAGCACACAAACACGAACGGAACCCTCTCGCCCTCGCCCCAGCAAGCCACGGCCTTCGGGGAGAAATCCGCCGGCTTCTTCTTCAGCAAATGGATTTTGCCCTTCAATTCCTTCACTCTCTCGGCAGACGAATCCCCTTTCTTCGCCTTTTTCTGGTCGGGGCATTTCTCCGGATTCGAGCCCTTGACTTCTTCAATCGGCTGGCTCCCTCCGGCGACGGCCTCCGATTCATCGACTCTAGCCTCGACCGCGGCCGAATCGGGCTTCGAGGCGTCGCTAGGGTTTTCGACCGGGGCGGGACCGGGGGACTTGCGCTTCTTCGGCGAGGGAGGCGGCGGCTTCTTCTTGGCGGCGGCGGCGGCGCGGGCCCGGGCGCCGGACATGAGGGCGTCGAACGCCGAGGGCTTCGACGACATCCCGCGCTTCGGCGGCGGCGGCGGCGGCGGCGGCGAGGAGGAGCAGAGCGAGAGGGGGCGGCGGAGGGAGGAGGAGGAGGAGGGTTTAGCGACGGAGAAGAGGGGCCGAGCGAGAGGGGAAACGAGCCTGGGATTTAGAGCGAGGCGCGGAGAGCGGCAATGGCAGCATGAGCGAAGGAAGAACATGAAAGACGAGCGAGCGAGACGGAGGTTGAAGACGAGTGGAGGTGAGCTCGGAGCAAAAATGGCGGGAAAAACACAGTCGGGGACAGTCGTCTCGCTTGTTCCGAGGTTCGTCCATGGCTCTAATCCGCTTCCGTTACGACGTGCCAAATCGATATTAGCATCTCCCTGATTAAATGCCCACGTGGATCGTTCACCTACTGAAATTATATTCGGACCATGAAACGAGTCTTGAATTTTCAACTGTGCAGGGATCTTGGATATGTCGAATGGGTAGTGAAATCATATTCGGACCATGATGCATATCTTTTCTCGATTGTAGGTCAAAATTATACATATCGATGAGGTGGATCAACATTTGTGTCCCAGATCACGAGAAAGGATGCGTGACAATGCCTTCGATTCGACTTTGGGAGGATATTTTTCCCAATCAATAGGATTTTCTGAAATAAAGTGTATTTAAAAATATAATAGGAAGCAATTTTGACTTAAATGTCATTTGACAAAAATTACACGGTGGAAATGATTTTTACTATTTAATTTATAGAAAAAAAAAAAACTCTCAATCTATTTGTCAATTGATTCAGCTATTAATGAATCGAATATTAGCCAATCTCAACTAGGGGTGTGCATGGTTCGAGTGGACAGTTCCCAGGTTAGAACTAAAAACTGCCCGCTAATGACCGGTTCCAATTTTTTGGAACCAGGAACCACCCATTGTTGCATAGATCCACCCGAAAACCAGGTTGAGCCTAGTCAGTTAGGGTAATCCCATGGAACCAATCTCACCAATGATAATATTGTTTTTCAAATCCCGCTGGGAGTACTTTTCATATTAAGTAATATTTTTATTTAAATTGAACAGGCTTAATTAAGGGTACCATTTTCCTTTATATTACCAAATAAGAGAAATAAGTTTTTTTTCTTATTTTTGAATCATTTCAGTTAAAATCGAAAATATCCTTTAAGTTCAAAATTATGGATGATTGTCATATGTAGATCGCCTTTTCTTTTATCCTCTAACAATGCTCAATCTCTTACAACATTTACTTTACTGAATTTTTTTTTTGTAGAAACAATTCCACCGATACTCCACATATTATTGAACATGGTGTCATTTGTGAGTCCTGAAAGTATCATTTGAAAGAGTTATTTATTGAGTTGTTGAAAGGCAGCTTACACACTTTACTAAATTCTTATTAAAATATGGAAACCATGAGAGGAGATGGAGTCTTAAAATTTAAATTTGTTAATTAGTAATTTCGAATTTATTTTAATATTAAAAATCAATATATTATTATAATATAATCGGTCTGGTTCGGATGGACGGATCTGCCCATGGAATCAGGAACCAGACCGACACCCACGGGTTCCCATAAATTGGAACAGGGAACCGGACCGGTTCCCTCAATAATCACCGGTTCCGGGCGGTTCCGGTCCGGTTCCAAGCGGTTCGAGCGTATCTCGATTCTTTTGAACATCTCTAATCTCAACTAAGGTCATGCACCAGGTGACTATCGAGCGATGGCCACTTGGGTTTGCACAACTCATTCGAGGTCGCGGGACCTCGTGCCTTGCCGGTTGTGCAGCCCCTTTCCAACTTATTCGGAGAAGATGAACAGTGGCAAGAATTGTATTCAAAGTATATCGCTTTCTAAATGACCTCCGAACTCGTTCTTTGTGCATTTTTCCAAATTTCTACAAAAAAAATTTCCAAACATCATTTGCATTTCGCAAAGATTTAGGGCCTCAAGGCACCTTGGCAACGTCGGACCAAACGCATCCTAAATCTACGACTCGCGATTCCACAAAAGAAATTGAAACCTAACTCCTTGCTGGGCTTTATCTCTATGGATGGACCTACTTCAGACAAAGCCCATGCGTCAGACTTCAATGCCATTAGGCCCCCGAGGCCCAATCAGCAAACACTCCAAGATGGCAAGGCAACGTAGCGTAGGTCCTAGGATCCTACTAGGCTACTACTAATCATTCACTCCATTTCCCATCTTTCTTATTCGGTCGAAAATAATATTTTCTTCGAACCATAAAAAAACACATCATTCATCGAATCCACCGATTTTAATTTAAACTAGTTTAAAAAAAATATCTTCCTAAAAAAGATTATCTATAAAAATAAATGAACGAAAATTATTTTTATATTCATAAAAATGTTTAAGTATGAATTATTATTAATAATGAAAATATTTTCATGGATTAATTATTTTTAAAAATATTTTTAAAATTGTTAAATTTCCAAAAAATAAATTAGGCCAAAATTTCTATGACCATAAAATCTTGCTTTATTCCAATCGAAGACTTATGATGTTGCTTTTCATATCATTTTCTTAGCCAAAATAAAAATTTCGAAAAATGCCGGCCCATCCCTTGATGGGAATTTCTATGCGCAAACAAAAATTTAGGATGTCAGCACGAGCTACAGTCGAAATCGAAACGACACGCGCGAGGTTCGAATGATTTGGCTTGCCATATGCCTACGGCTCCCATCACATCAGTGCAGAAATTTCAAAACGGGCGTCTGACGAGGACGCGATCGACGACGATCGAGGACGACTTGCCGGGAGATAACCGCGAGCGAGGATGCGTCCATGGACGGTCACGGAGACCCCGTGAATGGCGGAGAGGCCCCGGCGGCCCGAGCAATTCGACCGGTCAGCGTCGGCCCGGCTTAATCATACGAACGCTGGCTGTTTCTTTGCCATTCCCCACACGGAATTGAGCCTCGGACCCCACGAGGCCCGAATCTACGACGCGTTTTCCGTCTTTATCCATGCGACGTAGATAGAAAGAGAAAGCATGAGATCGGGATTTAGCGTGAGCGTGATCGAATATTCTGTGGTTGTGTTTAGGTCATAGCTCGATTTCACATTGACGATGGATCCCGATGATAGAAACGAAAGTGATGTGCATTCAATTGATTCATTCTATCTATATATCTATTAGTTGATTGCCTCTGAACTCGAGTGGTTGCGCAAGCTTATGATGAGTAGGGATGTGCCTTGTCGAGCCAAGTGATTTGGCCTCCAAAGAATGTACGTATATAGACCAACCCATGCACCTAGATTTCCATTTGATTTTTATGTATCACGAGAACTTACCTTACATGGGTAAATCCTAAACTTTTAAAATACATTTGAACCACATAAATATATGACCCACAACTGGGGTAAGTGATTTGACCAAATATCAAATTTTGGTGACGTAGCACCTATATGCATCCCCGGTCCCATAAATTTTAAGGGTACTTTGTGATCCTGTACACTTTTTGACTATGATAAGAGAGCGCTAATAGCCACCTCTATAGTAGGACGACAAGTCATAGGAAACATGGTGGCCCATGACAATGCTACATCTTTGCAACTATATGGACCTCTAGGATAGCATGATAGGTTCTCTTGTGGTTTCATGCACTCCTCGACGACGATGCGAGAGCGCTTATGGTTGCCTCCACGTGAGGATGGCAGGTCAAAGGGAACGTGTGGCATGTGCTAGCACCGACATGGACCTCTACGATAGCACGATAGGTTAACTTTATGGTTTGATGCACCCGTCGATGACAATAAGCGAGCGCTAATAGTTGCGTATTTGCAAGGACGAGAAGACTTAAGAACACGGGCCACACGATAATGTCGATCTTGCGCGTGCAGGAACCTTTAGGATAACCCAATAATTCAATGTGAACTTTGACTCACCCGGTATCATAAATATATTCCTATCTCCTTTCGTCATTGAATTCGAATATCATTCTACTAGACTAATTCAAACGCGGAGCCAGATCACTATAGTTCTCTCGAACTTAAAGTGGACAAAATCGTCAGTATAGCTAAAAGTATGATCCAAAGAAAACCGACGTCACATTGAATAAATTCAAATAGCCTTAACTATAATCGCCCAAAAAGTTTCGAGATTCGATTCAATTATAACAATCCAATAATTTATGACTCACTTATATTTCATGCACGAGGTTCATCCCTTTTTAGATCTCTCATTGCATTTATTTAACATGCCACGACAAGGAAATGCTGAGGTGCTCGGTTCGGAGCTTCGAAGACTTTCCAAAAGTAATCGGGCTTATATTATGTAGTAGCTCAAAAGGCACCAAAGCAAACACATCTTAATTATATTCGGCCCAATGCACATCAATAAAAAGCGCCTAAAGCTACCACCAGATCTAAACGTCCCGTTAATAAAGCTAGAAAGGGCAGCACCGACGTGACGACTTTCAAAAAGATGGGCAACGAACGGAACGGAAGCTAAGGCCGAGAGAGAGAGAGAGAGAGAGAGCTCAGCTCCTTTTGTAAAGAGCCGGCCAGCCAGTCCGGTCCGCGAAACCTGCCAAAAGCGCACCAGAAAATAAGGGGAGAAGCTTCACGTTCTCCCTCCTTTTCGTCCCGTCTCGTCCTTCACCTGTCGCTTTCCCTTCCTCCCTCCCTCTCTCTCTCTCTCTCTCCGTGTGAAGCTGAAGCGCTCTTCGGGAGGGAGGAGAGAAACGACGACGCGAAATCCCGATCGAATCCGCAGGCGTGGCGCGGCACATGGCGACGCCGCATTGAATGCGGGCAACAGTACCCCCGCATCGTGTCTCAGGTCCCCCCACACGCCCTGCTCCCCCTGTCCACGCATTTTGCTCCCGCTTCGCCTCCGTCCTCCTCTCCGTTAGAACAGTAATCGGCGGCGGCGGCGGCGGCGGCGGCGACGTCCATGTCGCGGCGGCTCCTCCTCCGGATTCCCGTTCTGCCGTCCTACTCCTCCGCCGGAGCGTCCGGATCCGTGTCCTGTTCCGGTCAACGCCCCCGGCATCCGTGATTCGGTAGTGGGATACTGATCGGGAGGGGAAGGGTCGGGCGTCGGAGTCGGTTTTCGAGCTTCTGGAATCTGCGGTTTCCGTTGGAGCGCTCGACTGAGCTCACGGAGCTGAGCTGCCGGACGGCTCGGAGTCGGAGGTGCGGGGTTGTTTTTTGGCCGGTTTCGGGGCGCGCTAGGGTTGGGTTTGATTGCGGGGGTGAGGAATGGAGGCGAGGATGAAGAAGTATCGGCAAGTGAGCCCGGAGAGGGCGAAGGTGTGGACGGAGAAGTCGCCCAAGTACATCCAGAACAGGAAGGTGCCCGTCGTTTACTATCTCTGCCGGAATCGCCAGCTCGAGCACCCTCATTTCATCGAGGTGCCTGTCGCTTCGCCGGAAGGGCTCTATCTGCGAGGTAACCGCGAAGCAGGGAGCTGCATTTGCTCTTCTTTGTTTTAGTTTTGGCCCATTCTCCGTTGCTAGCGAAGCGTCATTTGTTGCGGATACGGTTTTGTTTTGGCAGATGTGATTGATCGGCTGAATGTTCTTCGAGGCAGAGGAATGGCGTCTATGTATTCATGGTCTTCCAAGAGGTACACCAGTTCGAATTTCGCTCATTAATGGTGATCTCTTGTTGCTTAAAAATGGCATCTCGGTTCGTCCGGGGTCCATGTCGTGTTATTGGATAATTACTTGGTAAATCACACGAGCGATGTGCCCTGAATTATTCGATTCGTTGATCATTGCAGAAGCTACAAAAATGGTTTCGTTTGGCACGATCTCTGCGAAGATGACTTGATCCTTCCATCTAATGGAAATGAATACGTCCTCAAAGGCTCGGAGCTTTTTGATGAATCTAATTCAGGTGAGGTAGACGGTGGTCTTTTATACTTGACCTTGCTGCTGACTTTAGATTTGGTGGAGAATTGCATGTGCTTGTGAATTATGTATGACTAATATTAGCAAGCAGAAAAGAGAATAGAAACCTGGGCTAAGCTGGCTTACTTCCTGTCTTGCTACTGCACATGTTATACAGATCGTTTCAGTCCTGTCATGAATGTCGGCATGAGGAATTTGAAGCAATTGCCAGCTCCACCTTCTTCTAGAAGTCAAGATGATTCATCGTCATCTTCAAGCTTGAATGGAAAAGAAGCAAAACACTCTCAAGAGGATGAACATTCTTCTCCAGTTCATCACACCGATTCCACTGACGTTTCACCACAGTCAACAACTGGAAAAGGCTCCGGTTGGAATGGGTCTTTGAGCTTGACGGAGTACAAGGTGTATAAGAACGAGGGTTTAGCTGATGCATCAACTCAGACTGAAGAAGATGTGAGCAGAGGTCAAACCAGAGAAACTTGTACTAGAGGAGTCTCTACTGATGATGGCTCGACCGAACGTGAATGCAACGATAGTTGCCAAACCAAGGCCTCATGCTCGAAGGAGACCTCTGAGATTTCTAGTGATGCAGTTTCCCTCCTCCCACATCGTCTAGTGCTTCTTCGTCAGGTGGAAAGACTGAAACTCTGGAATCATTGATTAGAGCTGATGCTAGCAAGATGAACAGTTTTAGAATTCTTGAAGAGGAAGAGATCCGAATGCCAACCAATGCAAGGCTTAAAGCTACCAACATGTTGATGCAATTAATCTCGTGTGGATCAATATCAGTGAAAGATAACAGTTTTGGCTTAATCCCAACTTACAGGCCCAGATTTTCCCATTCAAAATTCCCATCTCCTTTGTTTTCTACATCATTGATGATGGGGGAGCTCGATTGCTTATCAGAAAATCCACGGTTGATGGGCATTAGGC
The DNA here is from genome assembly GCA_014182715.1 of Eucalyptus cloeziana. Taxonomy (NCBI): domain Eukaryota; kingdom Viridiplantae; phylum Streptophyta; class Magnoliopsida; order Myrtales; family Myrtaceae; genus Eucalyptus; species Eucalyptus cloeziana. The sequence goes on from CM024643.1 coordinate 4,653,483, forward strand.
TGGAAGATAAGGAGTATTTCAGTGGGAGCTTGATAGAGACCAAGTTTCTCCGGGAGGATGGAGATGGACTTAGCTCTCTGAAGCGTTCCTCTTCCTACAATGCTGGCCGGTAACTCCGATTTCCTATGCAGTGCTCTCTTTTCTAGATATAGTTCTTTTTGCCAGTATATGTGTACGGAATGAATCGAGAAAAAAATGGGTATGCTCACTCTGGTTGTGCTTTGTTCTGTAAAAACGTATTGCAAAAACCAGTGTCCATTTGTTTGCACTATTTTGGAACCTCAGACATTCAATTGAATGTCTCTCCGCCGTGAACGATGAGCCAACCTGCAGCTTGCAACTCAAATCTCATTGCATCTTTAATAGGATTCATCAATTGGTCAAGAAAATGACATATCAACACCATTTTTTTATGCTAAACATGTTGAAAGTACAAATTATACAGAGCATGTTTCCCCCCACTCTCGAGGGGGCCTTGGCTTTGTAAAAGCTGTAACTAGAGGTTTGCTTTGTGAGGATGGCTGATTCTAGACAGTCGACAATCTCCTTTGCTCTTCTCAACTGTTATGGGGCTATAGTAGTTGTGAAGGCAATATTATTTAGAAGAGAAATCCTTTTTGTTCCTTAATTTAGATAATTATAGGACGTGTTATTTCTCTTGCAGGTCTGATAAGCCATTAGATTCGGCTGGGGAAAGTGAGAATGGACGGTCAAAATGCATACCCCTATCGATTAAAGCTTCAATAGCTAAACAACCTCGGAGTGAGTCTATGAGATCCCCTCTCTCTGATAAAGCAAGAATTTCTTCAGACAGAGCAGAGAGCTCCAGAGCATTATTTGCCAACTCATCGAATGGTAACAGTAGAAGAATCACTGAGCCTTCCCCAGAGAGCAACCCGTCAAAGAGAGACTCCGCCCTGGAGGATGAGCAAGTGATAAAAATTGAAGAAAGTTAAGTTTCAACTTTGTTCTACTTCATCTAGTTTCATTGAGGGAATCTGTATGTTCATGTTGGTTGAAAATTGTTATACGTTTTGTTAAACAGGCTTGCTTCAGGAGCTCGGGTTATAATCCAATCTAAAGCACCTTCCCACATCGAAGTTGGCAGCTGTTAAAGAGACTTATAAATCATCAAAAGGTAAGATGCACCGATTCCACGTCGTCTCTGCTTGTGGGTGAAGCATGTGAAACTTTTGGAAAAGCTTCATTTGAATTTTGAATGCTACCCGAATTGAGTTGGCGGGCCCTCTTGATGATACTCCATACATCTGGAAAGTTGAGAAAAAAGAGGAGAGAAGAAAAGGTTTCTTGTGTAGTGGGGGGACAAGCTCTGGTGATGTTGAGCGAATTTTTGGGTTCAGCTTTATAGAAAGTGGGTTTCTCTCTTTATGGCATTTCCTCAGTTGCGGTGCTTCCACAGTGCTGCATCACCTCCTAGGACTGTTCCTCCCTGCAAATCCAATGAGAACCAACTGTTTTGTCTTGAGACTCTTACACAAGAAAAGCAAATACATCATTTACTGTTCTGTGCATGGATGTAGTTGGATGTTTTGTGCATGGATGAACATGCTTTACATGTGGAGAATCATTGAAATTTCTCCATCATTTACAAGCGAAGATGAAACCATGTGGGAAACCGAAAAGGGAACAGAAAAATAGGATCCCATGTGATGCAGTTGACTCACCTACCATATGAAAAGGTCCTTTGGAAAGTCGACACGACCATGGTTTCTCGAGTGTAGTGTTAGTGCACCAGGGTCAAACGTCGACTTTTGGGGCGCCATCTTCGAGTTCCCTGTCGCCTCAACAGTGCGGTATTGAATGTTTGATCGTGTGGGAATTCCACTGAGGTGGGGTCCTGCTTGCCATTTCATCTTCTTTACATTTGGGACCGAAAACTGGAGTTGGCATAGGAACTTCAAGTAGGAGTAGAGCATGTATATGGGCAGAAAGGGGGAACACACGATACTCATCTCCGGTTCTAATGCCGAGTCTTCTTTGAAGGGACAGAGGTGCATGTCCATGTTGTTTTTCGCATACATTATCCTGTGCCTCTAGGAGGGATGTGATCACTTCGTATCCCATTCTTTCGCTCTACATGTTATACCGATTGCATAACTACAATCTTCATGCATTATACCAAGTACAATGTTCGCGCATCTCTGTCCTCGAGGTTGAAAATATCAAAGTCTTGGAGAAAAATCTGAAAAATCTGGTCAAAACCATTGCGAATCAGTCTCTGTTATCATTCCTCTCCTTTTTTCCCTGAAGAATCGAGAAATTATAGTTAAATCAGGATGTCCCACTGGCAATAAATATTGGCCAGATTGACCTAAAAAAGAATCTGAAAAGCACGATGCACGAGAGCTTTTAGTAAACTCTACTTTTCAGAAACTCTCGAATGACGGTGCTGCACTAACTGTGAGAGAGACAGAAGCTCTGAGAAGAGACCAGGCCTCAATTGATTCTTTATGCGGACTTTTAAATGATGTTCGGTTTAAGAGACCAGTGTGCGGGGGCTGTTTGTCATAAATTGACCCCAAAAAGGCGCTTTGGACAGCGACAAATCTGACGTTCGAGGCCATTTTTGTCAGGGACGGTTTACTTTTCCTTTAGTTTGGAATATATTAATGCGTTGAAACCGTGAGTACGCTCCCCTAGATCTCGACTTCATAGACTGCAGGGTCTGTTTTACCTCTTGTTTTTCTGTGATATGGTTCGGATACTCATGAATCAATAAATATATATATATATATATATATATATACAAACACACACACATATACATGCGCGTGCGGTTATTTATCTATTTTAATTAGTAGAAAAATAAATTTCAAATTTTGGGGGGCAGTGTAGTAATGTTTGTCCCGAGACTTTTTAGCAGTTCTTTCGTGTTCCCCCTAGAATTTTTTAACATCAGAATGAGTCTCCCTAACACTGAAAAATTCTGAAAACAGAGAACTCTAAAGCTGATTACAAGAACTTCTCCCGCACAGCCTAACTTTCATTTTCCCTTGATTTTGTTCAACTCAATCTCTTAGGCAGTCTGACCAAAAAAAAATAAATTCTTAGGTAGAGATAGCGTTATCGTACAAAGTTTTCGAATGACTTGTACGCTTAACATATGCCTGGGCAAGAAAACCGTTGCTTGAATTCAATGCTTAAGAGAGAACAAATTTGCTTAGCCTCGTTTTCGGACAGGTTCTTAACTCTGGCCCGGCTGCCTAACCCGCTTGCATGAGTGAAGAAAGGGCAAATGCGATGGATCAAGAAACAAATCTGATATAAATGATCAGAATTTCTCGTACAGCAAGGACAAAAGAACTACAGGATTTAATGCCACAAAAAAATGAATTCCCTTTTCGGGAAAGCTTTTACAAGATAACATAACCATACTAGGTGTCTCAAAGACCCTTATCTATTGCTCATGCCCCGACTCTAAATAGAGAGGATGAGCTGCTCTGTGTAAAACTATTGACTGCAGCGGTCATCTCACGACCTCGGGTGTGCCGGATGAACATGAGGCTGGAGGACCGCCTTGCATCTGTCGTGTATTATAGGACTTGCAACTTGTGCATTTGTGTGCCACAATGTGAAACTGGACTTGGCCTTGTGCTCCGCAATCATTGCAGAGTATCCAAACCTATCAAGCACAATGAGTTAAATTTAGAAACTTTGAGCGAGGGCTTCATGACTTTGAACGAATGCTCATGACTATATAGAGTAAATTCTCACCATCTTGTTTTGGTATGCTTCAGGCATCGGAGTTTTTGCAATCTGTGATGATATTCAAGAATCAACAAGCGATTTCAGCTGACACAGCACAGATCCGTTTGGTGCAAGCAAAATCCATTGAAAGAAACAAAAAGAAAAAACAGAGATTCTGTTCGAATTAGTACCTCTTGATCGAGTCTCCTCCACAAACTAGACATATCGCAGATTGACTTTGAGCAAACGGGGCATGAGTACCTGCAGAATCCGAGAATGATTTCGATGTAAATCACGAGGGAAACTAATATTTAGTCGATTGCAAGGCATAGTGAGTGAGCAAGACATATGGTGCTTACCTGAAGTGATGCTCCATTTCTTTGACGCATTCCAAATGTATGGTGTGTCCACAAGGTAGGACAGTTATATCTTTCATTGTGTCGAACAGGTACTGCAGATTAATTTAGAAAATTTAGCGATTCCAAATTCAATTGACAACATCAATGTAGAATTTTGGCTCTGTATCTTACCTCGAAGCATACAGGGCAATTGTGATGCATTGCCCTTTCGACGCAGCGATGGGCATCCCTCATGAACTTCGAATAGCAACATCCTATAACAAATGTTCTAAGCATATCAGAAGTAAGTCTTTTACAATCAAACTGGAATCTGGAGAGTGCTACAAAAGCAAAAGGGGAAAAACCAAAAACATAGTTTTCCTAGAAGCCGCACTCACCACATTTCTTACAATGGAAGTAATTCTCCTTGCCTCCAGTTCTGTAGAAGCAACAGACGGATTGAGGATTAAATATAATGATGGAATAGATGATACATAAGTGTACACTTGGTGAAATTAACAAAGAAGAGTTGCTTATAAAACAAATGATGACAGAATGAGAATATCGCAGAACTACTCGAGACACCCCAGGAATTCAACTATGAGCAACATTGCTTGTTAATTTACCTGCAGATACCGCATTCGTCACAATGGTATTGATTCTTCGAAACCTGAGAATGTGGAGCAAACATAAGGTCAGCTGATGCAATCATGTGGCAGAGACTGGGAAAGAACCGAAGAAAAAATCGAGAGAACAATAATTACATCATCATCAAAGAACTTGCACTTGGCGCAGAAATACTTGCCCATGCAAACCCCACAATTCTGGCAGTTTTGTTGAACCTGGCGTATTGAAAATTTAGGTAAGTACCATCATACACTGCTTTTCGATTACATATCTTTCAGTTTTTAAAAGTCACAGCTTACTTCTTGTTCGGTGCCGCACGAAGAACAGATGACCTGAAAGGCCAATGAGATAAAAGCACTATAAAAAAGCAGAACAAGTAGACAATCATAAAGTAATTGGAAATAAACCATCAATTAAGCAGAATCATTTCATCATTGTATATTTGATCTAAGAACAAGAGAGGGAGATTGTGCCTCAGCATATGACTCAGCAGGTAAACAACATTATTCTCAATCAATCTCAATCAAAACCGATACAATTGGCTGCTGTCAAACTATCCTTCTCTCATTTCATTCGCAGTAACTGAAAATGCAAACAGGAAAATCCATCCATGCCTCACCAAAACCCAGATCCCCTAGGAGAAACAAGGACAAAACAAATAAACCTATTCACTAAGAATCTAAGCTGGAGAATCATGCATACCTGTTTCACTTTGTGTCGCGGAACATCATGCCGTTTTACTGGCGCAGTTTCGAGCGAATTCTGCATGATACCAAAGATTCGAGGACATCAATCATCAACTATCCGTACAATAATGAACCATGGACAAAAGCATTGATTAATTTCTCTGCATTTCTATACCTTCGCTTCATTGTGACAGTGCCTGCAATCAAAGACCTCGTCACAACATGGTGCTCTTATCTTGCATCTTCTCCTATAATGTGCACACCTGACCAGCAATAAAAAAGAAACACAAAAATTCCAATGAAAAAAACTTCTTTTCACGACTAATACACAAATTCGCGAACAAACTATGGTACCAACCCGAGATGCCCAGATCCCAGATCCACCGCTCTTCCGCCCTCCATTCTCTGTCAAATCTTGATATTCACACCCTCCTCTTTTCCGCCCCCTCAATCTGCATTAAGCCGCAACCATATCCGCAGCAGACGATCAGAAGCAGACCCACCAAAAGAAAAATGGCAGACGAAACACGACGACGGCGAAGAAGTAAGTCAGAGAGAGAGAGAGAGAGACCCAGCTGCGACTAACGACTGAAATCCCTCAACAGAACACGCACAGACCCAGCAAATAAACAATCAAACGAGGGTGGTCGACTGCGAAACGAGCGAAAGAGGAGGACAAATTTATAAGCGCAGCTCCAGCCATTCCCCGTACCAAGACGAAAGGGAAGGCTGACGCGGGGACACCTCGAATTCCTGCCCCGACAATGAATCGCCCAAGACTTGCTTAAAAAGGAAAACATCGATCCCTCGTCGGAATTTAAACAACCGTTAACCGAAATCAAGACGAACCCACCTGATAAAGATCTCGCCTTGAACGATCGGAGCTGAAGCCTGTTCGAATTTATGGCCGAAGCGAAAAGTGGATTGGCTTTTGCGACTTGCCTTTCGTCGTGCGGAGCCGGCGGTTTTTATAGAGCCCATTGGTTCCGACCGGATGGCGGGAAGAGAGAGAGAGAGAGGACAGATCACGTGATTTGACGATAAGGGTCACGTCGCTTTGGTAAGGGGGCCTTTTCCCGGTGGGGTTAACAGATAACCGTCGAGGGCATTTTCGAGACGGTGGGGGCTTTGTTGTCGGGGTCGGATGGAGGGGATCGTGAATCCCCACGCGCCGACGTGCGAGCGTGCGCTGCACAGTCTTGACTGCGCCCTTATCCTTTTTCCCTCTTCCTCCCTTTCTTTTTCTTTTTTTTTTGATTTTGTATTTTTTATATTTTCTCCCTGCGTTTTAATTTCGATTATTTTGCTAGTTGTGATTTTGTTCGTTCTTATGAGGACTCCATGGACACATTTGACCCTCTATTTTTTTTTTGCTCTTAGGATGTTTTTCTAACCAATAATTTCATGTAAATTCAATTAAAACAATCCCCAAACTCAAAGGGAGCCAGGGCCACTTGGTCATTACGCCGGCTATTGAATTTTGTTTTTGTTTTTTTCCTTCCCCGCAATGTCAATCTCGCCGATATCACGGCTCGTTTCACGAGGAACAATTTTACCTTAATTTTTTTTTTTATCATAGAATGAATAAAATGGTTCTAAATAATAGGTTAAGATAGTTGCACAAGCTAACAAGGCATATAATTGTTTGTCGTTGTCCAAAGGAACAAGGCAAGTCAATTCAATTGAGATCTAATGCACTATCCAAATTTGATTTACCTTATCTATGTAAATGATTTTATTTTATTTTATTTTATTTTATTCCTACTTTAACTCTTACTCTTAAACTTTTGTCATATCTCCTTACAGAGCGCGGAAATTAAAACCCACATTTTAAACTAAATTGTTCCCATCATAACCCCGAGAAAGTGAGGATTTGATTTCCCATCTTTCTCTCTCCATGTGAGAAGGGTGGCAAACCCATTGGTCCATATAATGTTATTTTCAAGCTTTATTGTTGGGGTCAAGGGGAGGGAATCGTGGATCCCCATGCACCCATGTGCGAGTGTGCGCTGCACAATACCGTACATGACTAGGCCCTTATCCTTTTTCTCTCTCCCCCTCTCTCTCTCTTTTTGTATCTTTTATATTTTCTCTCTGCATTTTAATTTTGATTATTTTGCGAATAGTGATTTTTTTTTGTTCTTGTGTGAACTCCATGGAGACATTTGACACTCTATTTTTTTTTTTCCTTAGGATGTTTTTCTATCCGGTAATTTCATGTAAATTCGGTTAGAACAATCTCGTTTTTCAAAGGGGGCCGACTAAGGCCACTTGGTTGTCACGTCGATTATTGAGTTTTTTTTTTTTCTCCCCATGACGTTGGTCTCGCCAATACCAAGGCTCGTTTCTCGAAGAACATTTTACCCCTTTTTTTATCGTTGAAGGAATAAAATGTTTCTAGATAAGAGAGGTGTGCAAGCTACAAAGGAATCTATTTCCCTGTCATTGTCAAAATGGATAGGGCAAGTCACTTTAATGGGGATATAATGTACTGTCCAAATTCGATTTGCCTTACCTATATATTACTAAATCGAAATTCCAAATGTAAATTTGTGTCTATCACGCCACAAACATCAAAAGCAATAGAGATTGGACTATAAAAATAATTTCTTCAAAAGTGGGCGGTGATAAACTGTCTAAATAATTTTGTGGATGATAAAATATTTTTTATTCATTTATTTTTTACGAAATAAAGGGAACTCTTACGTCGTTTGAGCCGGAGAAAATTAGAGGAGAAGTGCAGCCCCAAAGAACGGGTCATAGCACGTGGCCTTCAAGCTCGTCGCCGAGGGAACTCGTGGCGGCGGTCAGACGGCGGTTGGACCGCGTTCCCTTTTGAAGGTTCCGAGGCTCCCCGCCATGTGACGAAGTAAGAGGAAGATATTTTCGGTTGCGCCCACAACAAAAAGAGGAAAAGAGAAAAAAAAAAAAAAGAAAAAAGAGAGAGAGAGAGAAAAAGCGAATGAGAAAAAAGAGAGCGGATAGGATCTGACTATGTGCTGACAAGGACTGGGACCCACTCCCCCACCGTCGCTCTTCTCCATCCTGTCCTCATTCATCGGATGTCATTGACCGTTCGTGTCGCGACTCGATGCTAAAATTCGAACTCTCCAACCTTTGCACCCATGTTTCCAACTCGAGATAAAATCCCACGTGTGGTTAGGCATTTTCCTACGTCCGGATTTCACTTTAGGTACGATAATGACAAAACCCTCTGGGCCATAATGCATTTAAAAGATTCGACGACATTCTCAAAATTTTTGGGAATGAAATAACAAATTATCCCATTTGAATTACTGAAAGAATATGTCATTGAGATATAATTATTGGGAGATCGATTGAGTAGATTTTATTTTATTTTTGTAATTTGACGATCATTTTTTCGTGTCTTGAGATATACCCGTTAATGTGGTCTAATCACGGGAGGTTAGGGAGGATAAGGGAGTGGTCCTGATGGAATGTGAAGGAGGACCGCTAAGGATAAGAAAAGCAAAGCATAGAAAGTACCCCTTTTTGGGGGAGAGGCTTCTTTTTAGGTGGGGGTAGAAAAGCGGGGGTGAGTTCGACAGATGGCTGACAGTTTTCCGTGACCAGTCAACGGAAAACGAGGAATCGAATTGGCTTCTCAATGGCTTGAGCCCCCTTTCTCCTCATGGCCATACCCTTATCTTATCCAAAGTGAGGAACTCCTTTTCTTGGATTTCTTTTAGGTGAAAATGGCTTTGTCCGAATAGACTATTTTTTTGCTCATTTTTCACTTAAATTAAATCTTGAGACGCGAAGCTTTCACAATTTAATTTTGAAATTTCCAATAATACTTTTGAATTTTGATTGAAAAAGAGGGGGGGGATTGTACTTAAACTTAATTGTCAACAAACTAGCCTTCCTGATTCAATCGATTAACAAGTAACATTTTCTCATGGAACAGTTATGAGTCATTCTAGACATATTAAGAAAAATATATCTCATCTACTCTTCTTTTTCAAATGGAAGGAGATAATGACCTCCATGGTACCAGTCGGTTGATTGATCAAGGAAGGAATGAGCTCATCATCTAAAATCTGCAGACGAAAGTAACGAGTGTTCCCGTGATTCTGCATTCAAGTTTTACTTAAGTGTCACAGCAGCTAAACATTTATAGCACTTAGTATGCAACATTACATCTTGTAAACGGAGGAAAGAAAAGGAGTAGCGATTCCAAAATGTACTCTTCTAGCTTGATACGACTCCTGTACAGCTCAGTGGTGGCTTTACTCGGTCTTCCACTTAATGGGATCGGAGTATCTGTGCTGGTGCTGATTTCTTGGGAAGCTGAAGTTATGGAGATAACTGCAATGATCAAAGGAACAATAAGAGAGAGAGAGAGAGAGAGCCCTTGTGCACGGTTGGGTGCACAGAAAGAAAGAATGACTAGATGCTATTTAACACGAAATTACCTTCCAACCCATTCAAACATGATCATGCCAAGAACATGGATAAAACCAGACAAATGGTAAGGATTTAGCTTTTTCGGCAGCAGGGGGCTCAGAATGGGAGGGCACAACCCATAATGTTGTTGTCAACCCGACAAGAAAGAGATAAGGTGGAGACTCCATCTTAATCACGTTGAGATGATACTCTATGAACTTCTAGGGATAAATTCCAAGGCATACAAAACGTTTGGTCAAAAGGAGTATATTGGGTGTTCAGACAATTCAGGTGGCCATGGCCCATCACTGGAGTATGGCGGCACAGTGGCACCCTCGTTAATACGATGAGGACTTAAAAGTGGATGTTGCTTCAACAGGAATAGGAAACATCTCTCCTTTGGAGTTTTGGGTCAAGAACTGGACTTTCAGAGATCGAATGGGGCACACTTCGGCTCATTCAGTTGTCTGTAGGACAGTGCAGCATTTGGATGATGGCCATAGGAAGCTGCCACGTTATTATTGAGAATTTGGTGGAATGAGAGGGATACATTCAATATAGTGCTTGAAGACTCGATGGTAATAGAGTTGGATCACTGTGATAGGAGGTTTGGAAGCAGGTACCATGGGATTGTACACTCAGATTAATCAATTCTCTCCTCCTTTGGTATTAGTGGAAGAAACTTTGCAGAATCAAGTGCCCAGACTTTTAGTTTCTATTTTAGTGTGCCTACAAACTGCTTTAGAATTAGTAATCAGAATTAGGAACAGAACGGAACAACTCCTGTTACAACTGCCTGAAAGAAGCTTTCCTGGATTGATTCCACTATTTTTCACCTACATGCACTACTAGAATAACGTACTCAAGTGAGGACATCCCGAACATACCATCTTGATGCCGCTTAGCTTCCTTCTGATTCACCCCTCCGATGCACCCACCACAGAGAGGTCCAGGGACCTGTATAGCCTGTATAGCGTGTATAGCAGGCACCCAGTCACACCACTAGAAAGGGAGCAACAACAAATTAAATGTGCAAAAGGAATTTACCTGGCAACTCTGTGTGCATTCTCAAATGTTACCATCTCATCAGACATTGCAAAAATCAATTAGGCAGTCTTTACCAGGTACAATTGAATCACGCTGTTAAAAATGAAAGCCGTAAGACGTCATCTCCCTACTAATATATATCAGTGTTGAGAACTAAACAAAATTTTCATGCAGATTTCTTTGTCTTTGAATAAGATTGCTATGCCTAACATAAGTGTAATACTTGAGAAAAAGGGGCAACTCAGGGGAACTTTCTCCTTCACTTGCTCTTGACATGATTTCCTCACCATACATAACAACCAGTGAAGTCATACTCCCATACAAATAGATATAAGGATGAATCAAAAGGAAGACCCAATGCTCTGGGGAGTCATATTGTACTATTGGAAGTCTTTGACAATCAGAACCCATAGAACTGAGCAAGCAGTAGAACCTAGAGGACATTGTATAGGATCACATTTCCCAGTTCATTATGGCGGAAAAGACAATCCCACTACCTACTTTCTTGGCCACACATTAGCTCTAAAAGATCTATGAAAGCTACATAAACAAGCAATAAGAAAAACAAAAACAAGGGCAAATTGCAATAAACTTCTAAATACAAGGCAGTAAAATAAAAGGCGAGATTACTGACCCTAGGTGCAGCTCTCAGCACAAGTTGCCTCTGTCGATTTCAAGAAGAGAACCACTTTAGCAGCCATTTTAGAGTATTGGTTAATTCAATCTAGTGCAGAATCCCCTTCAGTAGGGCCGCCTTCCTTGGACACAATCATCAAAGTCGTGCATTCTTTTATCCAGGCAGTTTTCTCAGGCTGATGTTCGAAGGGCTTAAGAGGATGCAACGACTGGTCCTCAAGTTGTATGCCATAGATAAAAGGAAGCCTAAGCACGAGAAAGCTCTCCGTTGGTAAAATCACTCTACATCCAAGGTTGAATTGCAATTTCTGTCCACAATCAGGAATGGATAGAGGTAGACAAGATGCCTGAAAAGTGCAGGGAATTTTTTGTATTAATCTTACTTATGCTACTTGTTCATGTGAAGATAATCAAAGATAATGCAGGAACCTAATGACAACCCCAACCAACACCGCCCCTCCCCCACCCCCTCCCCCAAAAAAAAAAAAGGAAAAAGGAAAAAAAGGCAAGACATACCTCAAATTGTACAACTGGATCAATGGCTAATACGACAGGAAAAGGAGGAGTAACCTAGAAGAAAGTTCACACGTTAGTCTGCAGAGAGTCAGGGATTGAAGCGCAATAATATTGAAGGGAAAATGGCACAAATGATCTTTGAACTTTGGACCCATATGCAATGTCGTCCCTAAACATTTGATTTGTTCAATATAATTCCTGAACTTTAGCGTAATGTGCAATGTCATCCCTAAATTAATTTTTCAATGTGGCCCCTGAACTTTTGGTACTTGTTTAATTGACTCCCTAAATCACATAAAAATGTTCATAATTGTCTCTGAGCTTGAATCAATGTAAGGATAACAATGGATATCTTCATATAGTCTATGGACTAAATTGAACGTGTACCAAAAGTTCAGAGACCACATTAAACAAATTAATAGTTTGGGAATGGCATGACACATTGGGTTAAAGATCATGGATCACATCGAACAAATTAAAAGTTTTGGAATGAGATTGCACATTGAGCCTAAGCTCAAGGACCATTGGTGTCATCATTCTGTAATTTTGAATATGCAGAGATGCCCTTAAAGTTTTCAGTTCTGTTGTCAACAGAAATGCGGAATAACAATTGGTGTCTCCAAAAAACATGCATCGTAAAAATCTTCTCACAATTTCTTGCATTTTTTAGATAATTTCATTTCCACTTCAATCTTGAATTTACTGTGGGCCTTGCTCATAAAACGAAGAGAGAAGGAATTTATACTTTCACAAAATAGCTTTTTGCAACAAGGAAATTCACCAGCCCCAAAGAAATCAAATGGAATGCCTAAAATTCATGAGAATAAGCTGCAATGCTGATTTCCAGTGAACTAGATAAGACAGGTTGGGTAAGTACAAGAGTGAAAGGCAGATACCAGAAAAATCCTTTGGAGCTGTGATACAGTGCTAGCAAATTGAACATTTGATGTATCCTTCTTCTTCAAGAACTTGCAGTGTGGACAGTTCACATATATAGGTAATTTCCTGTTCAAGAGAGAGGATGCACGGCCACCATCATCGAGGCTGACGGAGTGAAGACGTTTTTCCAAGTCTTCCACAAACTCAGGAGCTCTTGACAACCTGCTTGTTGTCTGATAATGTTCTTTTCTTTTACCAGGTAAGTTTGTTGACTGATTATGCACTAAATTACCATTGGCCAGGGTCTCTTTTGATTTGTTCATATTTCTTACCTTCTTTCTGGTGGATGCTATCCCATCTGAGCCCAATTGAACTTTATTATGACCACCATTCTCATCCAATTGACTAGAATCAGAAGTCACATCCGATGGAGAAAAGTCAGAATCGTTTTGTGGTGAATACAATGACGCAAGTTCATCAAGATACTTTCGATTCAGCAGAAAACGATGTCCATGCGGACACTCATACTCAAACCCAAAATAAGCTGGGACATTCTTCAAGGATGCTTTTGATGAGATCATTTCACTAGCACTCGTGTTTACGGGTATAACATTACTACCTATCCGTACAAAAGGGTTACCCACGTGAAAATTATCAGAACCAATCCTATTTGAATCAATTTGATCAGAAATACCCTGAAACCTGTTTGATGCTTTCTTATCAACATATGTGTGTATCTGTTCTGGAGCACTGCCTGCTGTATTGGTTTGTTTAATCACCTTTTCTGTAACTAATGGAGGCTGTTTCCTCTGCTGGAGAGGAGGAAAAGCCGAATCAGCAGCTGTAGATCCAGCAACTACCTCGGAAAAAGGTCTTTTGATCATAAAATTGGGAAAACCTCTCCCAAAGCTAATTGTTTTGCTGTCAGAAAAGATACCATCAATCTTCCCCGATTTGTCAATGCCATGCTGCACATGTCCCGAATATGATTTCATATTAAAGTTCCTCTTCATGTCTGTAGATGCATTAAAATCAGATACCAGGTCTGTGTCTGACCTAACCGTTTCATCTAGTTGAATTGTCTTTGGTGGTAAATCATCCATCTTCTTCTGCTTTTCCAGGTAAATCGTCCATTTCAGAAGATATTTTTCAGTGGCATAGAAGCCACTCTGCAGTAAACCTTTGGAAGGATCATAGTACTTTGAATTCCCAAGACGTAACAAACGCCATGAGGATGCATTAATAGGTTCTCTGTTGCTTATTTCAGGTAACTGAAGTGCAGGGAGTAGCTTTTCACAATCTGAAGAGCAGTTGACATCGTTGGCAGATTTGAAGTCAAAAGGGTCAGCTCGTAATTGCCGTGAACGACCACAGGGACATGCATGGAGGAAAACATATCCACTTGAATGTGGCTTGGCATCTGCCGAAAGGGAATCAACTTCCTCAACCCCGTGTCTTTGATGAACACATGGTTTTCCGGTCAAACTCACAGCATCACACAGTTGCCTTCCAGATGTCCAGATGGATACACATTCATCCTTTAACATCTTCAAAAAATGTTGCACTGCAGGTCCTTTTACCATTGAGCAAAAAGCATGCAAAGCCTTTGCCAAATGAGTTTCATGCTGAGAAGTTGAATAACAAGCAGGCAAGTCCTTCAAATAGATCTCTCTGGCAGACGGAAGGGCTTTCTGGCACCATGAAGTTGAAAATTTCATGTTGAGACCTTTTCCTCTCTCCAACCAAGACACTGCAACATCTACAGGCTCTGCACCTTTCAATGCGATGCCTTCAACCTGAGGGGAGTTGATACTTCGCTGCCTAGGCCTTCTCTTGTTAACTTCAATTTCATCTATACATCCACGTTTTCCCATAAGGATCCCATGCAGGACAATCTCACTGGAAGAAAGCCAAGATTCCAGACTTGGAAGTTCAGGAGCTGTAACTGCTTTGCCAGATGCAGCTGAAGCAGCTGCGGCAGCCGCAGCAACAGCAACCATGCCAACACCAGCAGCCGAGCCACCATTAGTGTTTGCCACTGGTCCCCCTCTACCCCTCAAGACATCAGACTGCCGATGAATGAATTCCTTTATGGATATTATATCCTCCTTGTTGTTACTCTGACCGTGGCTTTCAAGCAAGAGAGAATCTGAAGTTGCTTTTCCTTTCAAAACATCTTCCACAAGGCCCGTTGCAAATTCAAGAGATTCGCCTCTCCGAATTGTTGTTCTATCAAGCAGAACAACAGGCCTTGAAGCATCAAGCAGAAATAATGGTGCAGAACTTGAGGCACCCCCTCTTGACCCAGCATGACTAGTTTCGGATCCTGAGAGTGTTCGGCATTTTTTAATGAGAAAGCGAATCTGTGCCTCGAGAGATGACTGTAGCCTCTTCTTGAAACCACCTTCAGACTTACTAATAGGGCGTGCTAGCACAACTACAGAACCAGGAGCTTTTGTAGGCAAGGCTGATCTAGAGGAACTGCTTAAATTAGCACTGACATTAACTGAGGAGGTTTCTGAAGCCTCCTCCACATGAGAGCTTACATGTGCCACCTCCAAGTAATCATCAACAAAGACGAAGAGTATGACAGGAGTACACTGTCCGGGAAACAAAGATGTGGATGAACCTAAACCGGACATAAGTGATATAGCAGATGCATTACGATTCATATTACGACTTCTACCTGGGGAATCATTGTGAATAGATGCTGAAGACGAGGTATGTCGTGAAGGTGAGGAAGATTGAGGTCTTGATGGCAGTGTCGGCATAGTTTTGGACCTCACAAATGGCGCTAAAGCCTGCTTAGCTGCCTGAAGTATGCGAAAGTTTTTCAAAGTTTGGGTATCAAAATGCGACCCTTCTTTAAGATGTATGATTATATGGCAAACCTGCAATACGTGGCATCATTTGTCATATTTAAGAGAGGCGCGAGTGAAATTCAAACAGATGTTGCACGGATAAAAATAGATCTGCAAATTTCAGGAAACGGTATCGAGTGCCAACTTCAGTATTTCACATTTGAGTACCTAGTTAACCAAACCATAGTCCACAAGGAAATGCAAACTGGAGTCTTGAATCAATTAAAGCTTGAATTTTACCTCCAACATTACTTTCTCAGGAATTTGAGAGCACATCAACAATATGCAACATAAAGATCCAGAAACAATTGACCATGCAACACGCTCCAACGACGATCTTTCAACAATAAAAGTTCAACCCCAACCCCAAAGTACTATCAAATGATGGTTTTTCCAACTCCATGATGCTGATTGAGAAAGAATGCTCACATGCATACGGACTAGCAACATGTTAATTAATGCTAAAGTTGTTTGCCAATGTTCCAATACTGCTTTCAATATTTATAGTGTGAATTGTTATTATCAAAATGTTTCCAAATTACTTACTTCCAGAAATTTATCTAAGAAACCAGTCTGCTTTCTATAATTCGAAGCGACAATTTCACTTATACTTTCTCTGGTACGTGAAAACAAATTGCACAAACACAGACTATGGATTCTACCTCTCATTCTAAACTATTTAGAAAAGCAAATGTATCTCTTCATTCAAATGATCTTCCAAATGTATTCTTGCACAACAAAATAACCAAAAAGATCAGTTTTATTTTGTCCTCGAAAATGGTTTTAAGAGGACAATTCTTCAAAGACATCAAAAAATGGATGCATGACACCGCCCTCCTCTCGAAGAGAGGTAAGTACAATTTCATTGACAAAATTCTTTAAGGAGGTTTCTACAGGGAGGCCCAACGTCAATGAACCTATTTCAACTGTTCAACTTCTCAATGCGTTTATGATTCAACATCTGACTAACACGCAGGAATGCTACCCGACTGACCAACAAGCTCCAGTAGTGACAATGCATATTCATCAAATCACCATGATTTGATAAACTTCCCATCTTCACAGGACATTGCCCGGACGCAACAAAAGTAACGCAAAGGATCCTTAAAATGCAATTCCGCAGCTAGCACACTGAACCGGCATTAGGCATATGATTCCATAGCAATCAAGACTCGACCGAATGACTCAAATCTAGCCTCGGTTAGAAGGTCGCATCGATGATTTTAGACACCAAGTGTTGCCATATCAACTAGCTTCTAGTCCTACTCCTTTTTCTGGCAAAAATTGAGCCTAGAACCCTCGCGCCCGGCTCGTGAACTGAACAACTCACTGAACTGAAATCCATACTGAAATCGAAGCAGAACAGAACTCACGGAGAACATGAAAAGCAATCCCTGGAGGTCCCCGAACTCGCGCTCCTCCACGAACGAATCGAACCCCGGCGCGACCTCGGAGGGCGGGCTTGCCGCGGGGCAGCTCGTCGAGCAGAACTGCAAGTAGAGGACGCCCCTCTCCTCGTCGTGGTAGTAGCTGACCCTCCGGCACCTGAACCATTCCTCCGCCTCGTCGCCGCCGACGCGGAGGACCCGGTCGGCGCCGCCCGACCCGAAGGCGTGGAGATCGAGGACGCTGTTGAGGAGCTGCGCGGCGAAGTCGGCGGTCCGGGCGATGAGACCGACCACCACGACGCTCCGGCGAGGGGCGGGCGGCGGCGGCGGCGGGTAGGGGAGGGGGAGGGGTAGGATCCGAGGGGGAGGCGGCGGCGGGGCGAGAGGGGGCGGGTCAGGACCCGAACCGGAGGCGCGTGGCGCGTGGCCATCGGAGGTGGCCCTAGCGGTCGAGAGCCGAGAACGTCATCGGGCTCGGAGAAGAAGACGGAACGAGCGAGCTGCTTCGACGACTACTACGACGACGACGACGACTATCAATCGCGGTCCGCTTTTCGAGCTCTTTGGACCTGAATTTGCCTTCGGCCCAAAAATGGGACTTCGGCCCACAAAGCGCTTAGCCCGTGACATATCTCTCCCTCTCTCTCTCTCGTTGGTCATTCATGGTCTCCTTTTCAAAGTAAAATAGGATTTTGGATAGAAATAAACTAAATCGATTTATTTTGAATCGTTTCTAATTCCCGATCTCGAGTTTGGTAGAACAAAATTTATTGGCACTGCTAGAATTTTCTGATTTTTTCCATGCACGTGTAAAATTAGACAGGCCGGTCATAAAGAGAACCTAAAACCGTATCATAATTATTCAAAAATAGGTAAGTTCTTATCAAAGTTGATTCACGACTTTTGAATTTTCAGAACCGAAATCAAGAACCCATTTTTCACAATTTGATGTAGCGAGTCATTTATCACAATTGAACTTATCTAGGAAGCCGTGGTTGATGGTATTTCACAAACTGCGTCATTAACATGTTCTCTACACGAGACAAGATCGAGCAGCCATTCTTCTCATCTCCCCAAAAAGTGACCAAAAAACGCACATTTCCCACCGCGACTTCCCCCATTCCGCAATGCCCACCAAGCCTTTTTTTTTACACAAGAAGTCAAGAACCGAGCGCTACATTCAAGAACCGCCCCGCCAAGACCGACAGAGGAGAGCCCCCTAAGAGCTAGTGAACTTGGTGACCGCCTTGGTGCCCTCCGACACGGCGTGCTTGGCGAGCTCCCCGGGCAGCACGAGGCGGACGGCCGTCTGGATCTCCCGGGAGGTGATGGTGGGCTTCTTGTTGTACCGCGCCAGCCGCGACGCCTCCTGCGCCAGCTTCTCGAAGATGTCGTTGATGAAGCTGTTCATGATCCCCATCGCCTTGCTCGAGATGCCGATGTCCGGGTGGACCTGCTTCAGCACCTTGAAGATGTAGATCTTGTACGTCTCCACGCTCCGCTTCGCCCGCTTCTTCTTCTTGTCGCCGCCGCCGCCGGCCTCCTTCGCGGGGAGCTTCTTCTCGGCCCTCGGCTTCTTCTCGGCCTTCTTGTCCTCCGCCGGCTTCTTCTCGGCCGGCTTCTTCTCCGCCTTCGGCGCCATTGGAGTCGAGATGCGCAGATTGCAGAGCACGAATTCTTTGCAAAAGAGAGAGAGAGAAGGAGAAGAATGCGATGGGAGTGAACTGAGAACTGAGAAGCGAGAACCGTATTTATTTATGGAGGGAGAGGGACGGGATTTGATTGGCTCGTCGGGCGAGACGCGGATCGCTGACGTGGACGGGGCGGTGCTTTCTCGTGGCGGGTTTATTTGAAAATCGGCGTGTTAAGAGAGATTTGGAAAGATCAACCTCGTCAAGGTATTACTTTATCTGCCGGGGCGGGTGAGTCAAAAAATTATGTAAAATTCTAATTAACAATATTTTCAGATATTTTAAAATATTTCGGGTCAAATTAAGAAATAAAAAAATGGGATGGCTTCAAAAAATTTCGAAAGAAAAAAAGAAAAAGATACTAAGATTGAAAGTCAACTGGAATTAGTATCTATTTCCAATGTCGTATTCATGTTCATGTGTATTGTACCTACGTCCGCAACCTAACTTCTAAGAATGAATTACTAGTTTCCTGTAAATCGGAAAATGAGCGCGCCTTACATATGCACATGAGAAAAAGGAAATTGGTGACTTTTTTTCCGGAAAAGAACATTGGAGAAATTAATTGAACGGTTATTAGACTTGAAACGTGTAAAGATTGCAACTCATCGTGCGCACACAAAATCATATCATTTTCAAGACATTGATCATTTAAACGATTGCAGAATGAACTGCGAAGGAAATTCAAATCGGGTCGATAAGAAGTTGGTAAATCAACATGCATATGATATTCTACTCTTGCACCTTGGCTCCTCCCAAAAGACAGAAAAGAGAACTAAAGTGAAGTTCATATGTTACATGAGATCCCAGAGGTATCATGCCCTCAAGCACAGCTAACAGTAATCTTACATTGTTTCTTGCAAACTACGGACAAAAGTATAACGGTTGATCGTCGGCGACGTCGACGATCTCACTTCCAGAGATGATAACATGGGATACGCTGCGCGCATCGCGCATCATTTCATGCGCTGAAGTCCCACTCACCAGAAAACTGCTATCTACAGATTAATTCGATCCTTGCAGAAGAAGTAACGCCAATCACTGCGTATCCGATGATCCTGTGCATGTATGAACTGTTTGCCGCATCAGTTCCGGCCCTTCTTTTGCCGATGGAAGATGCTCGTGTGCCCCAGGTCAGACGACTCCGCTACATGTCTACACCAGCCAACCCTCATCCCCTAATAATCAAGAAACCGGCAAAGCTACAGTGCGCGGAAATAACCAGCCTTCGTTCGAGTAAACTTTCTAACTAGTTAAGTTTCAAGATTAAACCGCTACATATCCCCGGAAAAGAAACCAGATTTTTCAATGCCAAGATGAGGAAAAATTACCTATCATAAGCAATACCATGTAACTGCATGATAGTGGGTGCACCTTTCTGCTGAACCAGTCCTGCCGGGTTCATCAGGTTGACCGATGAGGCCGGCGAGTGGCCGACGAACAAAGCGACGTGGCCCATGAGCTTGTCCTTCCTCGAGAAGGTGGTCCCGCAGCTGCACTGCCACTTGGCATCCCCGCAGTGCTTCTCATGCGTCCTCAGATCGGACAGCACCGAGAACTGCTTCCGGTTGCACCTCTTGCACACGTACAGCTTGGGGCAGTGGCTCCTCTTGTAGTGGTTCTTGACGCAGATCATGGACTTCAGAGGCTGGAACTTGGGGTGCTTCCGGTTCCACCGGCAACCCTCTTGCGGGCACGAGTACTTCTTCGGCCTCAAAAGCTCTTGCTCATCGCTCGCCTTGCTGCGGTTGCTATCGGTATTCTTCATGGGGTTGCTTAGGGCGGCGCTGGTTTTGTACTCGTCCCCGTGAGCTCTCATGTGCATTCGCAGGTTCGCGTCCCGCTTAAACCCTTTCCCGCAGATTTGGCAGTAGTGCGTGTACTTCGCCAACAAATCGTCCGCGTTCAGTTCGATAATATCATAACTATTGCCGCTCAGCGTGTGGTGAGCTCGTGGCTTCTCATCTTTCTGGTGACCCACCTGAGGCGATTCTCTCATTTCTTGATCCGGCCCTCCATTTTTCGCTGTACTCACCGAACGTTGGCTTTCATTCTTGCCGTTGTAATTGACAAAGCTATTTGCGCTATACCAATCAAGAGAGCTGTGCTCATGAACGAGAGGATGGTTGTTGTTATCGTTATTGGTAGTAGTACCTGAAGGTGTCGCGGGACCGAGAAGGTTCATCTGTTGGCAATAGAACATCATGGAAGTTGCAGTCCCTATGATCTCTTGAATCAAGCTTCCGATGCTGGCCAAGGCCAGGGGCGTTGACTCAGGCTGGCCTCGACCGGACCCGACCAGGATGGCGACCAGCGACCGGACCTGATGAACCTTGTCCTTGAGAAGAGAGAGGTTGTAAAGCAGAGAGCTCAAGTGGGCTTCTACCGCGGAAGCCGGTGGCGCCCCTTCCGAACTAGACGCCACGGCATGGCCTGCTTGATTATAATCGCCTTGAATCATCTGCATCCCCTGCGAAACGTTGACGAAACTACAAGAAGCCGGATTGAACATCATGGTATGTCTTCCTCGCTTCTTCTTCTCTCAAATACTTGGGAGTTACGTGCGGAACTTTGCTAATTTGGGCGGTGATCCGGGTTCCTTCTAAGGAAGGGTTTTGGGAGAAAGGACGTTCTTCTTTTATGAACAGAAGCGGTCTATATAGGCACGTACAGACAAACGAGGGCGATGCTAGTTCTTTCTGAGACGTGAGAGGATGGAGAGAGATGGATTCGAGTCAACGTTGAGATCGGGTTCATCCCCGCATACGACCTCCCTCAAGCGCAACCAAGCTCAGTCGCAGTCGGGTTGGGGACGATGAGGACTCGTTCAAAATAAGGTGATGTCGTCCGAGATGAGGTTGGTAAGATATTAAAGAACAAGAAACGAACCAAACCCTATGGCGTCGCTGCGCTGGCGCTCTTGATAATAATAATCTTAACTTACGAGTTGAGCATCAAGATTTCTTCAAAACCTCTCTCTTATCTCCATGGGGAAAGGGAAGAGAGAGGGTCATTTTCAGGCGTCAATCTTTGCGCATGAGTTAAAAGCTCGCATGGGACGACTCTTTTTCGCATAAAGAATCCATCAAACCCGCTCCGCTTTCCGTGTGAAATTCATCATTTACCACGTCTCTCCATTTCTTCAAAGAGCTCGACGACTTCTCATTCGTTTCGTCCTCTTTCGTTCCATCTCTCGAATCGTTTGACTTCTCATTCATGCGAATGTATGGATCTTCCTGATAGACTGAAACTTTGTCAATAAGCTCGTGGAAAAATGCAACAAATCGCGACATAGTCTCATGCACAGCAGTAGATTTCATATCACATTTACTTAGCGGAAGTTGTTAAGCTGGAATATTACATTCTGGCCTAAAGAACTTCTACACGGCGGAGCATTTGAATTAAGAAGCCAGTCGAGGGCAACATCTGTGTGTCCTAATAATGTTCGCGTGCGGAGAACGACAGTAAGTTGTTAGTGTGCTAGGAGTTGAGCCTGTGTATGGGTTTTTGAGCTTGGATGGACCCAGTTATCACTTGTCCAGTTAGCTTCTAATCGTGGACAAAACGAGGTAAGAGTCAGCGGGACAATTTACATTTAAAAACCAAAAAGGCTTACATAGAACATCTTTCTTCGACACTTTTTCAAAATACCACCACTAGGGGTGAGCATGGTCCAGGTTGGGCCGGTCCACCCCCTAACCCTAGGACCAACCTGTACAGTATTTGTCATCAATTTTTGGGATTGAGAACCGACCTTATTGAGCTTGACACTGGGGATCGGACCGACCCAGTGGGTTCGGTCTGAGTTGCTCCGATTCCAAGGTCAACCCAGGACCAACCGATAATTTTTTTTTTTATTTCATTTTTAATACTCCTTGAAAAAGCGATTGAGGATCGGACCAACCCAATGGGTTTGGTCCGATTTCAGGGTCAATCCAAAACCAACTAATAATTTTTTATTTCATTTTTTGTATTCTTGAAATGGCAACTGAGGATCGGACCAACCTAATGGGTTCGATGAAGAGCGGGGTAAACTAAGAAAGGCAAGCGGTGAAGGTCGAGTAAGGGGAGCGTCAAATAGAGTAAGCATTGAGTGCAAGCCAAGCGAGCATCGAGCGGCAAGCAGTACGAGTGACCTAAAGCGAGTGAGGCAAGTGTTGAGTGGCGAGTGGAGAAGTTGTTTCTCTCGATTTTGGCAAATTGAAGACTAGTAAGATAGATAAGACAAAAGAGAATGAGTACTGGAGAATGATGCTATAAGGAGCTGTTTATGCCCTTTTGAACGCAGTGAAGACTTCTTATAAAAACATTTTCCTTATTCGTAAATTATGACTGTTGACGCCGTAAAAAACATTAAAAAATCTAAGTTATTAAAGAATATTGTAAAATTACTTGAATTACTCACTAAATAGTTGTTTAATGTTGTTGGGTATTTGTTTATTTTACGATTTTCTCTATATAAAAAAATTATAAATAATAAATAATATTATATATATATATATATATATAAATATATTGTTAGGGTTGGTTAGGATTAGACTGACTCTGAACTCCCAAGATCGATGACCAACCCGCACAGTACTGGTCTAGGAATCTTAGGACCAAGGACTAACCTAATTTCTCTCGGAACCGGATTAGGACCAGCAGGGTTGGGCCAGTTCAAGGTCGGTCTAGGGTCAACCTTAGACCAACGTTCACCCCTAACCACCACATTTGTCGGGTGTGCATGCACTTTAAACTTGTAGTGGCTTCAAGTTTCAGGAGTTGGAGTAACATCAGATTTCACATGAATTGGTTGATTTTACGACGGAGAGTGTGTTGCATGCAGGTACGGGAAAATGAAATGCATCTATTGAGCAATCCAAGAACTAGCTATACGATTCAAACAGCCCAACAATCCAGGCAAAGAGTAAGTAGCACTTCTCAGGGAACCATTTGAAAAGGCAAACTTATAATGCCAAAGTCTAGATCAATTATTGCTCAATTGCATTTTTGACGTGATTTATTTCCCAGAGAACCAGTCATCCAGACAATTCTTTAGTAACAGACAATGAGTAGGCCTTTTGGCTAAAAAAAAAAAAAAATCTGTAAAAATTATGGTTCCTAGTACAGATGGACCATATTCCTAGCGAAACTTGATATAAAATAGCTGCTACTAACCCAGACTTACCTGTCACGCGGGTCAATCTCCAATTCTTAATTCATACTCCTTATCTAGTTGATCTCTGCTAGCTCCCACGTCAACTAATAAATGAATTATTGATAGCCATGTTAGGTTTCATCGGAGTCAGCCCCAGGCACAACGCCAGAGATCCTCAGAAAATAAAAATTCTCTCAATCAGACTTCAGGGGCTTGGACTATATCAACCCCCACTTTATCCGTTTGAAGAATAACCACCATCAAAAGCCACAAATCCAAAGTTTCCCATGCAGGAAGTCACCCTACATGAATTTTTGGTACAAATTTCACTCGCTTTCAAAATCACCAGAGTTTTCCCTTAATGTCCTAAACATCTGCAATTCAACTGAGTTCCATAACTAAATTCTCAGCTCTCAGAAAATATACTAATCATCATGAATCCGGCAATCAGAAAGTGTCCAACATAGTTGATGACACCCCCTACTGAACACAACTAGAGAGGCTCCAAAGAAGTTTATCCCCTAGTTAACCCAGCTCCAATGAAAATGCTTCCCGATGAAGACATGGTAAACTTGTGTCATAAACAAGCAAGCCCCAAGATTGCGGGACCCATGAATCTTCTTGATGAAGAACACTACTGTAAGTTGGGTCTATGGTAGAGCATCGACAAAAGTCATCAGATCATGTGACACCCATGTAAAACCTACTCTTCCCCATATGAATTGCAACTAATGTCCCCACGTCACACAATCCCTAACATGCAAATGGAATGAAGGTGGATGTGATTTCATCAAAATAAAAGGGGTGTCCTGCAATTTTTCCAAAATCTATCATGCAACTAGCGGCATTTGTCAGTTGAATGTGACAGCATAATTGTGAGAACCACTTAAAACGCAAAATCAGAATTAAGTATTCATCTTGATGTACACCAGTCATTTCTCAATTACACCAGCCAAGCAAGGCGAGTGCTAATCCAACAAAGGACCAGAGTGACCAGTGCAAACATTGGATCACTGACACCAACAGTAAACAAAGTCCCACGATAGATTCTCCAAAGAGGAGAATTGCTGCCAATTACAATGACAAGTTTCAAAACATCCTAACATTTACTAAAGCTTCCAACCCTAATTATACTGTAATATCGTTTCAAAGCATTAGCAATATAACATGTCTACTTAGCAAGCACGTTTTGCTGGGCCTGGTTCTCTTGCTGCTGCTGGTAATTCAGAGGCCTCCTGAATAGCATGATGTGTGGTTCAGGGCGATGAATTGCATAGTGAACCCAACCACGACTCTGCTGTACTCCAATGGCACGCCATTCATTCTGGTAGACGTAAACAAGAAGACATGATCATTCAAATGAGGACATTTATTTCTTACGCACCATCCATTAATAAAAAATTAGACTAGCAGCATTGCAAAGATCCACTATACCGAAAAAGATATGAGAGAGAATACTCAACCAATCACTAGATTACGATCCTGATGCAGGGCACTCGACTAAATAATATCTACATTAGATATCTTCGACATCACCATATTATGTTAG
Organism: Eucalyptus cloeziana; assembly: GCA_014182715.1. Lineage (NCBI taxonomy): Eukaryota > Viridiplantae > Streptophyta > Magnoliopsida > Myrtales > Myrtaceae > Eucalyptus > Eucalyptus cloeziana. The sequence continues at coordinate 4,678,956 of CM024643.1, forward strand.
AATTTTACGCCTTTTCATAACCCATAATGCAATTAATTGAAACCATTCTTTGGGTCCAAAGATAGTATATTCTACATAATCAAGCCTCCATGCATTCACTACTCTCCTTTCAATTTTAAAACTTATAAACACGAGAATATCTAAAACGGGCATTACTATGGCTCGGATGGCAAACACATTAGCTATATGCAGAAGTAAAGCAAGCACAGAATCGATAAATATGATCACAAAAGTCTCAAAAGCAAGATTTAGCGTTCAATTCCTATCGTTAGGGCATGTTGCTGATAGCAAGAAATCAATTACTCACAAGATGAAACAGCGCAACATTCACCATTCAACTCCTATATTGTTTCGGGATGCAATCCCGATCATTTCGACAACTTCTTTTAATCTTCTTATGGCGAGCAACATCACAACTCGAGGTCTCACGTCCCTTTATCCAAATTTTCATCTAGCCCCAAACCCACTCGAATGGCTTGCAAGAATCATTAATCTAACACGATGAACGAAAAACACACAAAAAATAAAAAAAAATAGAACATCAAATTCCTCCAGCGGAAACCCACCTCGCCGCGTGACTCAACAACAGCACCCAAAAAGGAGAAAAGCCCAAAAAACAACAAAAATCCTATCCCACCCCTTCGCCTCCATTTCAGCGACAAAACAGCGAAACCCGATCAAAAGCGAAATTTTTTGTTTTCCTTTTTTTTCCAATAAAAACACCAACAACACTCAGCCGACTTACTTCAGAAAGGAGGCGGTTCTTCGGGAGAAGCTTGGCGACATCGGGAGGGAGAACCACATGCCTGCGCACGCCGAAAGAAACGAGAAAACATCAGCAATCGGAGATAGCGAAAAACCACACGACGGCGAAGGCCGCGAGAATCGCTCCGACCTGTACTCGTAGGTGTCGTCGAAGTACTTCTCGGAGTACTGGATCTGGCCCATCTTCTCAGCGAAAACCCGAGCGGGAATTCCGGCCCGACAACCTGCGAGGACAACGACGAAAGGCAAAATCGAAGGCGATCAGAGCAGGGAATCGAGGGGGGCTAAGCGAAGAAGACGAATCGGATTCGATCGGGGAGGGACCTGCGGGGTTTAGCGGAAGGAGAGAAATCGAGAGCGGAAATGGACAGAGGAGCAGAGGAACTGCGGATCTTCAAAAAGAGGAAAAGGGTAAAGGCGAAAATTGAAGGGACTGCCGCGGGGGGCATAACGGTAGTTTCGGCCCCTCGGCTTTTTTTTAATATGGGAATTCCTTTTCAAAATTTGAAATCCTCCCGCTTAAGCCCGGCGATCCTGAGCCAGAGAAAAATAAAGAACAAAAGATCGGCGATTAATTGCGGATCAGATCGCGAGTCGTGGGGGGGTGGGGCGCTCGCGTTCGGACCGTTGTGCTCGGTGGGGCCCTCCCCCCCGGAAGATGCTCGAGAGGCGCGCATGATGTCGCTCGCGTCTGAGGGGGTAAATTGCTGATGGTTCGGATTTTTCGTGTGTGGTGTGTGGGGATGAATGCTGAGGATTTGCCCTAATTGGCACTTAGCACTCATCCACATCCTGTGGTCTTCGAAAGAGGGTTGAATCCGACATTACGCCCCGTCGAGTCGAGCCAACCGACAGTCCTGACCTTTGTTGGGACCGTTCTTTATGGAAAAACGCGGTGGTAGGAGTCGGATCGATGTCTAATTTTGCTAGATGGATTTGAAATATGATCGAGCACCTTCGATTGAGTGAACCGAGGTTCAATCCTTAGCCCACCCCCTTCTATTCAAAAAGAAGGCACTGTGGTAGATACTAGTTAAAATCGAGCTTCAATGTACCCCCACATCTTCGATTCATGTGTGCTTTGCCGAACCTGAAGCTACGCGTAGTTTTGGGATATATGCTATTGGTTGAATCATTTTAATTAGTTAAACCGCCTACTCTAAAAATAAAAGCATTCCATAAGAATAGAGAAAAAGGAAAAAATTTAAATAAGAACATGAAGTCATTTGTCAATAAAAAAGAGTTTAGAGGGTATATTATTTCAATTAAGACGAGTGGTTGATTTTCTATCTCGCTTAGGAATTGGGAGTCGGAGACTAGATTGATCGGTTTCGTCTAGTTCGATGGAACTGGTGACTATAACGTTCTCCTTCCAAACAAATACACGGTACGAAGTAGAAGAAATCTAGATCGGAGAATCTCCGCTATGCAAAAACAAACACCAACAATTGCAAAGCTTAACGCCGTAGCATTTGGCAGCATAACAGGAAAATAATCAAGAAAGTTGTCAATCGCGTGCGATGAATTAAATAAATAAATAAAAAATAATACTAAAACCGGCATTCGGTGCAAGCAACGCCAACAAAATTCTACAGAACAAGAAACTGATAGATAACGTTGAGGAGTTGCCCAAGTTGCGGGGTCAAGGAGAGAGCGGACGAATGATGTGCGCCGGAGCTGGAAGCTCTGGAATTGCGCTGGTTCGAGGAGACAATGACGACGGCGATGGTAGGCGATAGGTAAGGGTCACAGTCACAGAGGCGTGAGGCTTGGGTTGCTCGGTTGCGCGTGCTCTTGCGTCAGATGAGAGAGAGGAATCTCAAGCGGCAACGCTCGCGATCGCTGCTGGACGACATGGTAAGACGAGAGAGAGAGAGAAGCCTGAAGAATAGAGATTACTAAGATTGGGGTTTACTTTAGGCTATTCTTTAAGATTTTAAAAAACAAAAATAATAAAAAAATGTAACCGGTCCGGTCCATTGGTCTGGTTCCCACCCTAGAACCTGGAATAGGAAAGAACCTGGAATAGAAAGTCTAATGAGGGTACAAGTGATCACTGGGGCCATAGAGGGCTTGAACGGATCCTTCGAGCCCAAATTTTTAGACGGAAACAATGTCTTTGAGCGATCAAGTGTGAGTATGTGTGAGAGTGAGTATCTCCGTATGAGAGAATGACAAGCAAGTGAGTTAGCGCGCAAGATCTTCGAACGGATTGAAGACTCCCGCACACGAATTTGCTGAATAAAGGAAACCCGAGACAAAACTTATCTCAATTCATAAATCGTGCATTCGAAATGAAGAAGTGAAAGCCCAAGTGTAGTTTTGCCCTGATATCCTGTTGTATTGGATATTATTGCTAATGTGGAAATGTCATGTCGCATGACGAACGACAACTATGGATGGAAGGTTAAAGGAGGATAGATTTGAAATACAAGTGAAAGTTGATGTTTTTTTCGAGATAAAATAAAATTTGAGCCAATTTTGGGAATATGCCTCAAGTTTGTGCTTTTATGGAATTGATCTTGATTTAGACTACATTTATTTCACGGAAAATTTTTTTCAAAAAAATGTTTAGGATTTTTCGACACTTGGTTTATAGAAAATAAACATGTTAAGGAAGACATTTTTCCTTCATGGAAAAAAAAACCTTCAAAAATAGGGAAAATGATTTTCTCTTCCTCTTGTTTTTTTTTTCACCCAAACCAAATATGTTCTTCATTTATTCCTTCCTTTTTAATAGTTTTTTTTTTATTAAATTGGAAATTTTATTTTATTTTTAATTTAAAAATCAATTTTTTTTTTATTTTTAAATTTTTTTTTTTTTTCTTTTTCCTTCCTCCTTCTTCCTTGCCAACTCCATGCCACGGCGATCGGTGGCTTGACATTTGACCAAGACACAAGCCGATGAGCTCGAGGTTCAACTGATCGAATCGAGTTGAAGGCTCGACTAATTCGAGCTCCACCAAGGTTGTCATCACCGGTGAAAGGAGATGGGGATGGTGGTGAGGAGGTAGAGGAGTGATGGAGAGGAAGAAGGAAAAATGGAAAAGAAAAAAATAAAGAAAAAAATAAAATAAAGGTAATTTAAAAATAAAAATAATTAAAAATGAGAATTTTTTAGTAATTTTCCCCTAGAAAATTAATTAAATTCTCCACACAAAAAACAATTGAAAATATTTTTAATTGATTTTTAAGTTTCAACCAAATATAGAAAATAAAGTCACTTTCCTGGATAGTAACTCATTGGAAAACACTTTTTAGAAATGTTACAATTTTCTTTTTTTTTTTGAAATGAACGGACTGTCAGATTTTCATGGATGGTGTGTGGGAATTTTTTTTAGCGATGAATGTTGTGGATCGCCCTAGTTAGTAGCATGATGCATTCACTCCGTTGTCGGCATCCATCTTCTTCAAAGGATGGGCGAATCGGATGTTATACCCGTTGACCTAACCAAGAGTCCTTACTTTTGTTTTTTTTTTACCGTCATTTATGAAAAATGCTACAGCAGAAGTCGATCAAGATCTAGCTTTGCTAGATGGTTTTGAAAGACGACCGAGCACCTTCGACCAAGTGAGTCGAGCTTCGATCCTTAGCCCGCCCCTTCTATTAAAAAAGAAGGCGAAGTGGTAGATACTGGTCCAAATCAAACTTCAATGCACTCGACTATTTCAAAAGTGGTGGTTTTTTTTTTTTTCGAAACAAAGAATTTGGTGTTGATCAAGCGGGTTTTAGACAAGAACCACTCACATCTTCGATTCACGCGTGTCATGCCAAACCCTAAGCCATGCATAGCATTGGGATATATATGATTGGTTGAATTGTTTTAACCAATTGAACCACCTACTCTATAAATAAAAGCATTGCCGAGGAATTAAAATAATGAGAAAATTCAAAATAAGAACCTGGAGTCGTTTGTCTAATATGAGTTTGAAGTGAATCTTGCTCCAATTAAGGCTATAACATCCTCAATTTTGACATTTCTTTTGGTCCCAACTAGGAGGCTAAGCTAGATAGGCCATAGGTTAGTCAAACCTTCTTATAAAATAAGTGTGAATAAGTGTGAACAAGTGTGAGCAAATGTGAACGTATTAAATAAAGTGAGGAGAAAGATATCTCTATAGCCTAAGCCATTAAGGGTGCGCATGACAACGCTTCTTAGCTGTGGAAGAGTTTTTTTTTTTCAAAAATAGCTATTTTCTATTTCTGTTCCAGAGAACAATTTCTGAGTAAAAGAACTCATTCGGTAACTACACAAAATTTATACTATTGGAATAGAAAAAAGAATAAAAATGTGTTTGGTAACGCAATGGTTTTTTTTTTTTTGTATTTATTTGTTTTTTATTCTTGCTTACGGATCACCAACCGTCAATCGCCGCCGCCGGTTGCCGCCGCCGCCCGTCGCTGCCGCTACACTACTGCCGCCCACCAACCGCTGTCGCATAGCCCATCGGCGGCGGCGGGGGTCGGCAATGGCGGCGGCAGTCGGTGGTCGGTAGCGGGCGGCGGGCGATTGGAGGTAGCCACGGCAAGAGAGAGGAACAAAAGAAAATGAAAAAAGAAAATTTGCTTATTTCTAGAAATTATTCCCGGGAACAAGAATCAACTTTTTTTTTGTTTCTCGTTTTTGCTCCAAATCTATTCCCGGGAACAAAAAAATAGAGAAATTGTTCGGGAACAAATGTTTTTCAAACAGTTTACATTCTTTTTTTGTTCCGGAGAACAAAAGAACAGAAATCCGAAGGAACAGAAATGTTACCATGCAGACCCTAATATCCTAGGATCTAAGTGTGAATGGTAGACTTTGAAACCTACAAAAGAGAAGCCACATGCAGAGATAAAGAGAGAGGAGAAGGCCAAGACAAGTCCAACTTTGGACCAAGACAAGTCTACCTTACCTCTTTTGGAGATTAGCCAATAAATAATTGAGACAAGTGTCCAAGCTAGTATAGAGCCTACTTAGGATCTTGAGAGATAAGATTGTACAGCCATGGACGACCCTTGGTTCAAGGCCAAGTGTGAACACCCCTCTTTTCAACTAGAATTTGCCTCATTTAATTTTCGAAATTTCTGGACCTTTGTTCTTTGCCAATTTTGCAGAGTTTTTTATGTTACGAATTTGGAGAAGTTTTCTTCATAAAAGTTGTTCAAAACATATTTATTTATAACATGCTTAAATTTCACACTTTTCTGAGGTGAAATGGTTAGGACAAATGCCTAATTAATTACCGTATAGAACCTGCCTAATATAGTGAAAACCATAACCAAGTTACTTCCTTGAATTTTTATAAAATCTTACCTTTCGAATTTGGACATACTTCCTTCACAAAAGTTTTAAATGATATTCATATCTATAACATATTTAAATTTCAAAGAGTTTTGTGAAGATTTGGATTTCAAAATGAGTATCTTTCTCTGATCGTTGAATCTGCTCGATAGATGAAATTTTATGTTGTGTTCAATGTATTACTGCTTTTTCCACAGAACGAATTTGGCTTGGATTCCTTCGTGAAAAATGTTTTCTAAGGTTTTATTTACAACATATTAAAATTATATAATTTTTCGAGTCTGTTTGATAAGGTAATGGTACTGATTTTGAAAGTTGCTCAAAACTGTTTTTGCCTTAGAATTGGAGAACCACACACCCAACTTGAAGGGGAAGGGAGCTGCACCCCTAACTAGAGGAAGAAGCCAATCTAGAGTCTTCTTGGCTTGAAGATGATAATATATTAAATGCTTTTGGAAACTAGCTAATTAATAAGTTTGATGAGTCACATGCTCATGTGTTTAACTTCGAGAACAAGTTGTCTAAAGTCCAAGTTTCGTGATGACCGAATCTTAGGTAAATCTTAGAGTATAATGGCCCTAGATTATAGCCTTGATGAGCAAGGAAAAAACCAATCAATTAGAAGAAGACATTAGGCATTAAAGGGGCTTATGTGTCCCTTAGGCGCCATAGGCAATAATGAGCCTAGAGTGAGCCTTGGAGAATAAGCAAACAGGTGGACCAATCATAAGCCAACACCAATGGACCTAGGCGCCGACTTGAGAAGATAGGTAGGCCAACTCGTCATTTAGGCATCATCATGAGTTTGCATAAAAATCTAAGAGGAAGAGGCCTATAAATAGGAGAAGGCATCCTCACATCTTAAAGGTGGGCAATTCTCTCCTCTCTTTCACGCCATTCTCTTCCAAGCCGCCCTACACGCCGATCGACCACCAAAGAAACATCTTGGAGCTAGGTCCAGAAAGTAGTAAGTAGATTTTCCTAACTCTTCGATAGGGCGATGTGCTACGTTTATCGATTTTAGAATCATGTCATTGTTTGCTTGTGTTGGCTTTGTATTGTTATGCTTGTTGTGTTTATATTGCTTGTTGTTGCATTAAGTAAGTTCATGATCCCGCATGAGTGTCGAGCACACCTAGATGTCGAGGAGAGGTCTTGATGACTATGGACAATGCTAAAGCCTGAGCGAATGGTTCCAAGTGAAAGTCACGAGCCTGAATCACATCCAACATGATTTTGATTTAATAAAACACAAGAGTCATTCATTAGTTCACCTTGCATGGCATGCCTTCGGGCCTTTTATTCGGTTAAGAGTTTAAACATGACATGAATCGGTTAATGCTTGAAATGCATGGACACACGATGGGCCTATATGCCGACGCTAGGGGATGCCGGGTCGTTGCCTGGGGTAAAGCCCTGAATGCCGTCCCAATATTGAGATCGTGGATGATGCCGGCTAGGGTGAGGCCAATGCTTGGGGGTCACCTTGGATGCTGTCTTGATAATGAGATCGGGACGATGCCGATTGCCAAGGGGAGGACCGATGCCTGATTGTTACCGGAAGAGTCGATTAATTTCAACTAATGTGATACTGAAAAAGAAAAATGAAAATCCACGTGTGGTCCATGACTGATACATGTCTGATGCTTGTAAAAGCTGGGTTTGTTTGATATGTATTGTTAAGTCCTTGCATCAATTTGAGCATATATTTGAATTGGGTCACTTAGTGCTTGAATGAGTTTCATGAGATGCGAGCATCCCTTTTTATGACCGAAATGATAATAAGCCACGGATCTTTGGAAAGTTTGTTCATATGCACTAACTCATTGTCTTTGATTCTTGAAAGTACATAGACGACTGAGAGCCTTTCATATGTATAAGCAAGGCAAAGCATGAACTTTGCTATTGATTTGCCATCGACAAGTGGGTGGTGATCTTGTATTTAACGATCGACATTGAGACATCCTCCTATAGGAGAATTAGAGATTTCTATTTACTGAGTCTTTGACTTACTCTTGTTATTCCCACTATTGCAGCTCGGTAGAGGAGTTAGGCTACCACAACCTTTTGATTGACTATATATATGAAAACGAAAATAAGTAGTCTAGGACTAGGATGGGTGTGTAATCAAAACAGCTTTTGATATATGAATATGTGTGTGAATATGTTGCTTTTATTTGCTTGGCTTGCACACGTCTTGCCCGGCTTCCATATTTGTTTGCACAGGGATTGTTTATGATCGCTTTCGCATGTGCTTGACTAAAGATAAAAGACTTTTGAGACATTCGACGTTGCCTGGGGCGTCGATGCTAACTCGCTGGGTCATGCCCTCATGCCAAAGGTGGGGCGGGGGTTTGACAAAGGCCCTAAGGTGGCCAAATCAATCTCACATAAGGACCTAAGCTCACCAGCTAACAAGCACTTAAATTTTTACATCCTTATTTGAGATCGAATTGGTCACTTCATATTCTCAATTAAAACAATATTTACTTTGAACCATCTTTTTAAAAATTGACTCTATTTTAGGCCTTTATTTATAATTTTTTTCCTAAAAAATGATATCTTCCATGGATCTGGGCCCCCTAGGCCCTCACATGCCGGCCCATTCAAGGAAGCCCTTGTGGGTCGAGCTAGGGAACATCATCACCTCATGAAAAATTAATCCCAGATCGGCTTGTTTACTACGCAATTTTGGAGCTCTCTTCTTTGATAAACCAATTAGCTTGCGCTTTTCCCGAAAGTTTGGCCATCTCACCACTGAATCACCTCTAGCATAAGCAGCACGCGTTGATTACATGGCTTGTTTTGGATACTAAGCTCATCAATGCCACGTGGCAAATATAACTTTCCGCAACCAGCCGTCGTGCAAAGGTGGTAATACAAGAGCTGACTCAAACGAAAACATAAATAATTCAGGTCTTTACAATTCAAGTGAGCACTTTTAACGGCACAACATGTCGGATAATTGAGATCGTCACGTTATTTAAGAGAATAGATTTAGGTTCGATGCATTCGACATGTTAAGTTGAAGGACGAATCAACCCTGATGTATCCTAAGTCCGTCATCAAAGATCGAAGAGCTGAGGAAGTAAAAAGGAAAAAGGGAAGGAAAAAAGAGAAAGGCACACAAATAAAGAGAAAGGCACACAAATCTTAGAAGCAAAAGCAACATTGTTTATACTGCATCAGGCCTCAGACGATACATCATCGCAAACCCTTATCCGAAAATAGTCCGTAAACTCGTAATGTACATCCAAGTACATCGATGGGAGCTGAATCGACTTCCACTCCCATTATTGAAGCATAACATAATAGATAAACGACCCACAAACCGCTCCGAGAATGCCAAAGGATTGAGGTTGCCCTGTGGTGGGGAGAGAAACAAACCCCAGCGAAGACCGGCCCCTGCTGCCCTAACGCCATCCGCCGCCCACGGGGCGGCACCGCCACGGCGAAGGCAGCACAGCCATGGCGGGATCACTCACCCCGGACTGCACAGTACGGCGTAGCCATGGCTCTTCCAATCTAGTGACCAGACTGTGAAGTGAATCGGGGTATGAAGGGTGTTGATAAAGGAGAAGGAATTTAAAGGGGCTTCTGGAGAGGATGGTCGCATCTTCCATGGCATATGCTCCGACCACTTCCGCCCACGAACTCCACCCAAAATCAAAGTACTGGATATACGCTCGCCTTTTTCCCTTCGCCCCTTGTCATGCATCATCACCTGTTATTTCTACCGGACCATCCCTTCTTTTCGAGGCCTTTTTCCAAGGCCCACTAGCACATGCACGCAACAACTCAAGACAACCACGTCTTCCGAATGCAGAATATGCCCTTCTTGAGCGGAATTAGGTGCGGGGATATTTAGATCTGGATAATGATCTCTCCAATGATATGTGTAGGTATCGTCACATCCCTTCCAAACTCTGTGACCCGTTCCATATCGAGAATCGTAAATTTTTATCTTCCGATGCACGGTTAGGAGTATCCTTGCTTGAGCATGCTCAGAACTCAAGATCCGAATGTCGAGCCTTCAACACCGATGATTAATCTCCGCTTGATGGAGTAATTACCTAGTTAGCTCTAAACTTATCGTACGAATGCAAATTCAATTTTAAACTTTTTCAATTTTGAAAATATAATCCTAAACTTTTACACGAAATTCAAATATAGTTATTTCGACCGGTTGTTGCCGGTAATTAGTGGTGTCCTACACGACACAATCACCCAGAGAAAACTAATAGAATACTAGCGCGGTGCTTAGTATGGAGTTTCCCAAGCCTGACCAATCACAATTCGGTACTCAATTCAACATGTAATTAACTTATCTTTTGGAGCCGCTACTAACTAATTAGGGTCAATTAGACACTCAAGTAAATTGCAAGAGTACATTTTACATTTATGAACCAGAGAATCAATGGATATAGGTGTGACGTCTAGAAATTCTCATGTTCGATAATAACATTTAAGATTAATTTCTATGACCAAATCGCCAAGAGTCTAAGGTGTTAGAATTAAGTTGATAGATTCCGACATGTACGTTAGTGGTGTAGGACAACAATACTAAACTCGCCGCTATATTTCTTATAAAATATGTTCTTAAATTCATATTTGATGATATTCAAGATCCCAATTTACTGAATTGAAATTTGCCTACTTTTTTATATCTTTCATTTGTGATTTTAGTGGATTCAAAACATTTTCAGACTTACCAATGTTTAGAATGAAGATTGGTTTCCTAAATCCCTATTTCTCTTTATTTTGCACACCCCTTCCCATGCTTTATTTTGAGACATTGAACTTGGTAGCTTTAATATCATGCATGATATCATCAATTTTAAATTTAGTTCATTAAAATATTGGTGATTCATGCACATACTTCGCCGGATGAGAGACTCATCTTCATTTCCATTAAAATATCTTCTTGTGACAAATTTCTTTGGGCCATTTGTATCCTAGCTATTTTCATAGGGGGACTTTATGTGTTGGAACACTTTGGACGCGCATGGCAAAATTTCTATTTATTTATTTATTTTTCTATTCCTCGAAATAGGTTTTGAATGAAAATCCGTTTGATAACGCAAGTTTTTTTTTTTTTCCTAGAACGGATTTCTACTCTATAAATAAATTTAGAGTAGAAATCAAAAGCTAAAATTTTTAACTTTTCTATTTTTGTAACAAAAATGAGAAATGAAAACTATTTTTATCATTTACTCTCATTACCGCTTGCCACTCATCCACTGCCCGTGGGATGTCGGATGCCTACTGCCAGTTGCCCGCCTATTGTCAGTCGCTAGATGTTGGTTGCCCATTAGGGGTGTGCAAAATACTCGGGAATTGCCCGGACCGCCCGAAACCGGACCGGAACCGCCCGGAACTGGCGGTTCTTGAGGAAAACGGTTCGGTTCCCAGTTCCAATTTATGGGAACCGATGGGTACCAGTCCGGTTCCCGGTTCCATGGGCGGATCCACCCGCCCGCCCACCTGGATCAGACCGGAACCTTTTTAATATTAAAAAAAAAAAATTACTAAAAGAAACCCTAAATCTCATCTCATTCCCTTCGTCTTCGGCTTCTAATCCTATCGCCATTTCGCTACGTTTACTTCTCTCGCAGTCCGCATCTCCACGTACTTAAATTTGATTTTTCTTTCTTTGGCTTGCTTTGATGTCATGTAGTTGTTCTATATTGAAAACCAAAATTGTTTCGCATCAAGATCGGTTCCATGCAACAAACGGGTGAATCCCGGTTCCAATTTTTCGGAATCGGTCCTTAGCAAGCGGTTCCCGGTTCTAGGTCGGGAACCGCCCGCCCAGACCATGCACACCCCTACTGCCCATTGCTGAATGTTGGTCACCCACCGTTGGTTGCCGAATGTCGGATGCCCACCACTAGTCCTAGATGTGGGTCATCGAATGCCATATGCTGGACATTGGCCCACTGCCGTTGCAATTGCTGTTAGTCCTCGTCACTCATTGACCTCCAAACGTTGAACGCCAGACGCTGTCAAACGCTGAACGTGGGCCATTGGTCGTTAATTGCTGCTTCCCTAGAAATATAAATTTTATTCTGTTATCAAACGAATTTCTATTTCAAAAAATAAGAATTTTGAGTTATTATCAAATGCGTTTCTTTACTCAAAAACTCATCCGCAAAATAAAAATTAATTTTTGTTTTAGAAATTTTATCATACTCGCCCTTAGCATTTTATTTCCAAGGTCATTATGACTTTGAATTTCAATTACCCTTATGAAATTCAGTCAACCTGATCAACTGTGGTCAAACTGAGTTAAACTTGTTTGGGATAGGTTTGGACATCCCAGCAACAGGATTGATGCAAACAAGTTAGTCCTTGCTATTAATTGTTAAATGTAATGTGATGTAATGTATAATGCCTCCTGTAACTTTAATTTTTTTTGTTTAGGATTTAAGGAGAATCTCTAATTTTTATGTGATGAATAGTTAAATAAAATAACCAAAATTTAGATGTCAATAGCGTAGACAATATATGGATCAAGTACATAATCTTGTTCTACAAAGATATGTTTATAGAAATGAAAGAGACATAATATTCAATGTTAATCGGATTGGATTACTTAGTCAATATTATCACCTCATGCCCAGCATTTTCTTGTTGGTATGTCTGAATGAATCAATCAAGGAATGCCCCATAAAAATTTTCTCATATGAACATACTAATGTATGTAGCCATTTTTTTTCAACATTGAGGTCTCCATGAGACTCATATAATCTAAAGGTTGAAGCATCGATACATATGCACCTGATGTATGGAAATATAGCTTCATAAGTAGGATGAGATCCATTGTCCCCGTTCTCTCTCATTTGGATGTCTCGTTTATCCAAATCATCAAAATTTATCCACAAATTTGGGTAATTGTGAGATTTATGACTAAATATATCAACTATAGAGATTCGTTAGGATACTGACAAAGCTCGCAGTATGAATCTCCCTCTTTGACAAGATCGGTGGAGAAAGTGTCGAGCGCATGGGCCTACACCAGCTTCAAGGAAGATGTTTGTGCAAGAAAGCAATGCATAAATTTAGCGCATCTTCCATCTGTATCGTCGGACCAAGTCGGATTCATGTAGGCGAAGAAAGCGCCGGGCGCATGGGTCTACACCGGCTTTGAGGAAGAGGCTTGCGCGAGAAAGTTATTGCATGAATTTAATACTAGATCCATCATTGGATCAAGTAGGATTCACGTAAGATCTCACTTTGCCGCTCGTACAATGACTCCTTGACTTGCGCAGCTCAAAGTGGTGTCGGCATTTCAGCTCAAAAGCATAGTGCTTGCTCACGCTTCGCAAGCAAAGCCAGATCATCGAGAATTTGATTCCGCCGACTTGTTAAGAAAAGGCAAAAGGCGCGGGGCCTATGTACTATTTCACTCGACCCCTGTGTAGAAAGCATCTCGATGTCCATTAAATCAACGAATGAAATGAATATGAATCTGCATTATCATACCAACCGCTTTATTTATTCTCGATACGGAAGATTAAAACTATCTACCCTCTCGAATCAATAAGGTGGAAGGTTGTTACCGACAGGGTACATTATAATCCCTCTTGGATTAATTACCATATCAATGCATTGTAACATTTTGTTATCTAGCATCTCTATCAATATTGATGTTGAATCGATCCAAAAAATTAATTTGAGCGAGCTTAGAAAAAAAGAGATAAATTACTAAAAATGGTCATTAACCTAATGTACGATGGCCAATTTAGTCTTAAATCTTTCAATTTGGCAAATTCAGTTATAAACTTTTTGACAACTTGGCAATATAGTTTTTTCGGCCAATTTTGGCTAGAAATTGATAATGTGATCACCGGTCATCTTACATGAAAAGGCCAGCACTAATGTGGTCAATTTTTATAAAATTTTCCAATTTTTTATTTTCTTTTCTCTTTTCAACTCTACATCAGCAGTATCGTCAACCAAAGTTGGAAAAAAAACATAAAAATTATTAAAAAAATTTAAAACGCCAGCACTGACTATGCCACATAGATAATTGGTATCCATGTAATCGAATTCCGGCCAAAATTGGTCGGAAGGACTTTGTTGGCAAATAGTTAAAATGTTTAGGATTAAACTGATCAAATTAAAAGGTTTTAAGACTATAGCCACCGCACAATAGGTTCAAGATCTGTTTGGGTAATTATCCCCAAAAGAAAAAATTACTATAGTTAAGGTCCAATTTATCGATGATCCAACGCTAAATCTTTTCACTATTACACTTTCATATTCAAAATCATCTTTAACGAAGCTGATCCTTTCGCTTTCATGACCCCAGAAAAAAGCGAAAGGAGCTTTCGAGTAAGATATGCGAGGGACGAATGACTTGTGGAATATCTAGGACGCAAGGCAAGAACCATTGTTGCCTTGTTCGAGAAGATTAGATTTAATAATTCTAGGAATATAAGATGTCTTAAGAACTCTCTCTTCCTCGCCAAAGAACAATTCTTCTTTATCTCGTTTATTTCTTTTTTATAACAAGGTCGACTATTTCCTTCCATGCATAATACCCAAGAACAAAAATTCACTATGGTTGCCTAAAGTTCTTCTTGATATTCCAACTTTCGTGTTTTGACCGATATAAGATTTACTCGATCAAATTGAAAACATTTAAATAACATTTTCACATTTTATCACGATCAGGACATTAATCCTATTGCTCAAGCCTAGATACTCAGCCAAATTCACGAGAGATGAGTAACATTTTGCTAGAGTTTGATGATAGGCTTCGACTTCAACAGGACGCTAATTCTCTTTCAATGTCGGGCAAGATTAGACAGTTCGATTTTGATCTATTGCGTCACTTTATAAATTCTTTTCTATAGATCTACTCTAATGCCCGGGCTGGCTCTAATTCATTTTTGTTATTATAGCAAAAAAGGATTATTCTGAACTTAAAACTGACGGAATGGAGCTTTTGCCATAAGATATAGTTCTAAAATGCAATGGTACCGCTGTCGTTAACTTCATGAACAAAACATTCTCGACCTTTTTATTCTATATAAAACCCAAATTCGATCACCAATTCCATGCAAGACGAAGTTAACTGATAGACACCCTTCAAACTCAGAAAAATGGCCACCAACCAAGGCCAGCGGCCGCCTCCGCCGTCGCAACAGCGAATCGGCCGATTGAGACTCGCGAAATTGGCAGCCCTGATCTTGCTGTCCCTGATCGTGCTGGTGGGCGTGGCCGTCTTCATCATTTGGCTCGCCATCCACCCGAGACGACTGGTTTTCACCGTCGGCGACGCCTTCATCGACCATTACAACTTGACCAGGGACCACCTCGACGCCAGGTTCGATTTCTCCATACGGGCCTACAACCCGAACCGCAGGATGTCCGTGTACTACGATGATATCAAGGTGACGGTGGAGTACGACGACCAGGACCTCGCGAGCAGCGTTGCCGATCCCTTCTTTCAGTCCCACAAGAACGAGACCAAGTTGCACGTGGTGCCGCAGGCTCAGGACGTGGCCCTGCTCAGACGCGTGTCGAGGAACCTGAGGCTCGAGAGGACGTCCGGAGTGGTACAGATCAAGGTTCGGCTTCAGGCCAAGGTCAGGTTCAAGATCGGGATTTGGAAGTCCCGGCATCGGAAGCTCAAGGTTTATTGTGGCCCCGTGCTTGGCCTCTTCACGAGGGCTCGGACGTTCGGGACGTCGGACTGCGACGTCGAGATTTAGGGCACCGCCGCCGGTGCCGGAAATTCGATTCATTCAGCTATCCTTTCCTGGTTTTCTGCTTTATGTTATTCTTTTTCCCCTTCTTTTGAACGAGTGGAGTGTGATTGTTGAACATTATTCTTGATTTTGTATTCCTTGTTCTGAACGATCGATTGGCGGTGTTTCGTGTATAAAACATTCCTATTGTGTCTGCAAATTCTTTACCCTTCATCTTCCCCAAACTCATACCTGTGAAAATGGACTTTATTTATTGTGACAACTTACATCTTAACTCTTTATAAGTAAGCCGGACTATAAATGCGAAGTATATGATTCATCATTATTGCCGCATCAAATAAATAATCAAAAGTGGAAGCACGACGGCATCAAAGTATGTAGGATAACAAACGGGGTAAAATGTGCATCGGGCAATCGACTTAAATTTTGCAATGACTTTTGTCTCATAAGGAAAGCAAGAAGGAAAATATGCAGGACGTATCGAGATTGGTTAGGTCTATGTGCATGGAAAGGTAATTGCAAAAGAAAATGATTTGATAATAGTCTTTAATTTAATTTACCATAAGTATAATAGTCTGTTCTGGATAAAATAAAATAAAATCAAATAACGAATAATTTCAAATTATTGTAGAATTTAATCATTTAATAATTTGTGATTTACAACAAGCTTTTATTCTGATAGTAACCCAAAAACTGTTATGCTAGCAAAACCCATTGCAAAATCGACGGATGATTATACCTTAAACTTAGGACTATTCAACTAATGCAAATCGAATAAAACTAGAGGGCATGTGGCGAAACATGAATTATAAACAACGGGCCACAATTCGTATATCTAGGAAGCCCACAGCCCGTTGCCCGTCCTTTCTCTTCAGTCGTTTAGCCCAACCGGGCGTCAGCACGGTGTCCAAAAAAGAGTTGAAACCAAACCCAACAATGAAAAACTCTCCGGCCCGGTTTGTGAACTAATTAGTGATTATTCTTCCATATAAAAGTATTCTTGAATCGAATCAAAATTGTCCAAATGGTTTGGTTGGTTTGGTTCGATTTGGTTAGCAATTCGAACAGTCGTTTGCCCATCCCTTACGGTGGCTATCGCCCAACGTCCATGAAATTGCTCTATTGTCGTCTACAAATGTAAATTAACTTCAACAATTTTTTTGGGGTAAAACTCCATAACTCTTTTTGTAGCCGACCTTGTCCTCCTCAATCTAAATCCTCCATTTGCCATTGAATCACTAGTATGGAGTGGCATCCTCCATTGAACTGGCCTTATGTATATTTTTTTGTATCGATAAGGTGCCCAAAACTCTTTAAATACATGACTAATTTTATATTGACAAAAGTGACAAAGAGCCAAGTGGTTGGTAGGTCGTTAAAGAGCTAGATTCCGACACCGGTAGCCTTATGCTGCCTGGGTTATTGAAGATCATGCGATGTTCGATGAGGCCGTGGATGCTAGATCTGGCTTGTCGACAGCCAAATCTAGCTTCGTTGGTGATGTCATGTGAGGTGAGAAACAATTTTGAAATTTTAAAAGTTTAGTAAAGGCAAAAGTTGGAAGACGATATGCATTAGTATTCCCAAATACTTAAAGCCCAAAGCATCTTTAGAACTTGCCTTGGATAAAGATCTTCCAAGGCATTTGAAAATGCAGTTCCGTCTCTCTAAAACTGTAAAAAATTTGTCAAACATCATTTGCTTTGGCCTAAAGGCTTTGTGTTGCCAACCGCAACCTAAGAACGGCAATCCCCACGTCCTATGGACCTCGATTAGTTTCTACAAATCCTTACTGGGTGTGACATTCCTCTTGTAATTGCCCGGACTTTGGTTAGGTCGAAAATCATTTTTTTGGACTTTTGGGCCTCAAAGCTAGCACCCGCTCGACATGAAGACACCAGCTAAATCAAGACCTTGGGCATGATCTAAAATCGTACATTTTTTGGATTTAAAAAAAAAAAAAATTTCTGAAACTCCCTTTCATTTAGCTGTTTAAATGCCACCTTATTAATTACCCAGAGAGAAAACCCAATTTAGAAGAATGTAAGTTGCGCCAAACATCTCTCGAGCGAGACGTGCAGGGGGGGTGATCACTGATCACGTCCGCTCCAAGTTAAGGCATTGCTTAGAGATCTGTAAGTCATCGGCTCCTGTTCCATGAAAGATTAACCCCCCACCAATTCATGCAGCTAATCCAGGTTATGCCAGTTAAGTAACAAAAAGAAAATCCGGGTGCTTGCTTGATGTGAAGCGACACCCGCAATTCAGTCAGTCGGTCGATGTAAATTAGATGGAACGAAGCTATTCCTCCCTCTTTCTGCTCTTCATCGCCATGCGAAATGGCGTGAAAGCACACGACTTAGTCCCGATTCAGATGCTAACATCACATGAATCTTTTTTTTTCACGAAGTAGGTGATTGCGAGAGTGACTCCAATTACTAGATCATGTTCGATTAATTATGTAAATTAGTTTTAGTGAAGTATGATATATGATGTAGCGAAATGTTGGGTGATCTTATATCTCTATTATCCCAGAAATTAGTTTAAATGAAGAGACTCTCTCTCACACTTATAAACCGATTGTGATAAATTAGGATTTTGGGTCTCTTTCATCTCAGAAATTAAATTAAAAGATGAGACTTTCCCTTACACTTATAAGTCGGTTCTCGTTGCTCAAATGCTTGATGCTGACTTGAGAAGCGAGGCAAATGGGTGTGACATGGGTCAGGGATGGAGTAGTTTGTGTCTGAATGTTGGGTGAGACTTGATGTCATCGTTGCTCCTATTCAATTTCCCATGGAGACATATTAGTGATTTCTAAAGTATATCTGTCGGGAAGATTCATGGAAATTGCCTAGGAAATTTACAAATCAAATGTCGCGATCCGGACACCGGCCAGTGATTTTGTTCTTTTCCTCCAAGTCCAAGTTGCATCATTCTTCAACTATTTATGCTTGTTTTCTCCCTGCACTTTCATCTACTTTGGCAGAGCAAATTTCTTTGAGTGGCGCTCTCCAACTGCATGCATTTTCAATTTTGATTCATCTTGCATTAATTGGAAAAAAAAAATATACGGGGCCAATTTCATTAATCAACTTTCAGAATAATTTATCGTTCTCTTTGTTTTTCATTAAATACCAAAAGTATTGTCGGATGCCAGTGAGGGTTAGCCTAGTCTGATCTAACAAGAATCTACTTGGCTAGCCTCAGGCAAGTCTTGTATCCCCATATCTCGGGAGGCGGGTGTAACTTTGCTTGAGGTTGATGAGGGCAATCCTTGCTAGTCATTACTTGTGGCCGGTTGTTGTGGCTTGGCGATAGGCAAAAGGAAAAGAAAAAAATAGAAAATGAAAAATATAATAAAAAAACGATAAAGAAGTGTAGAAGTTGTTCTTGTTAGTGTTGGTTGTATTATGTAGGACGGCTGATGTCCATGTCAACGATTTTTAGCGAAAATAGTTTTGATGAAAACTAAAATTGGTCCAATCGAATGGTCTAAAATTAAATTGGTATAAATGTAATAGGTTTATAACTTTTTTGATACCCGATCAACCAATCCAATCAAGAACAAACCCAATAATAACACAATAGAAGCAATGAGAGAGCGTACTAAGTGAATAGTAATACCGACATCAACGCGAAAACCCTTTTTATGTGAAAGGGAAAAATTAACTGGATGGCGGAATCTACTGATCAACAAAGAGGTCTAATCACGTCACCTACTCCAAAGACACGAGCTCTTTCCGTCTACAAGACACCACCACACGATAAACTCCAAATTACAAACCATGTGCCACCACAATTGCAGGTTGTCCGAGCAAACTGGCTTCGTACCATTGCCTTCCACCGCGACTCCCACTCACGAAACAGTCACCCACTTCGCCAGTTCGCTTTGTTCTGTCATTCACTCGGGAGAAATCGCGACCGCTCCTCCGTGCAAAAACGCGCGTGCGCATGCATACAAAGGGGCGACTATTTAATGTCCCGGAAGTATGTTGTGCCCTAGCTTCACGCACAACTATCGTTCCAAATCACTATTTATTCTCATCTATATCCTACCTATCGTTCCGGCATTGCGTTGTCGTATAGTGAAGTTGCTTCTTTATGTCATGTTTAATGAGGACCGACAAGACAACATATATGAGAGAAGATTGATAAGAAATATGCTATTTATGAAGAATGATTGCACACTCGATTTTCAAGAACCTTTTGACTTTGTATAGAGTAAAATTTCTATCCATGTCACGCGAAAGTCATCAGAAAAACTCGAATCTTCATCCACGATATCTTATAGCTGGATCCCATCTCTATCTCCTTGTACATACTTTTCTTTTTCATTAGTCATTCGAGTTTATTCCAGCAAACAATTCGCGATGTGATCTCGCACATATCCTATGTCCTGATTTTCTCAATACCCTCTAGTTTTTCGATCATGAATTATAGAAAAATAATAGCAAAACGATAAGAATCGACAGCATTGCATCTATGGATATGGAAACGACAAATGAAGCTGAGCCAACCCTTGAACGTGCGGAGACATTTAGGACCCAAAGTAGACCATGCATTCGATAGGAGCAAAGCGTTGAAATGCTGCAATTATATGGTAGAGCCACCAAGTTCAGATAAAAGAGAAAACATTTATGCCCTGCGGGTCTTCTTGACCCCCTAAAAGATTTGACGTGAAGGAGCAATGCATATATATTCATATGCAGAGCGTGAAACAACAATCAAATCGGGGTTCTTTCCCTTTGAATAGGTCTCCAAAAGGGCATGCAGTAAATAGTCCTTAACTTTCTCTTCTCATCTTTTTTTTCCCTTTCATATCAAATGATGGCCAAAAAATCTAGGAAGATATTTTTCTTGCTTGCGCTCTTAGGGTTTCAGGGTCGAGAGGCCGATAAATTCAAATCCATAAAGATAACATGGTTCAATCTGGGCATCATTAGATGGATATTAGAGTCAATGTGGTTTGGTAGGATCATGGTTATATTGTACTTATGTCGTGCCGTGAAGTTGCTGCAAAGTGCTGTAAATTATTGTTTGATGATGCAGACTTTAGGGTTGCGGTACCTCAAAATTGGGTGAGAAGCAATAAGATAGTGTAATTGTAGTGGTGTTGTAGCTATACAATGTTTGTCAAACACCTTGAAAATTTGTATTATAGTTGTATCCATTTTTCTCATTGTGGAAACTGTCGATGGCATTTGTGCCAAATAGCCTCTTAATCAACTGAAGTATAAAGTTGATGTATAAGTGTAATTGACTCACCCTCTTTGGTCAAATGTAAATAATGTAATTCTTATTGTACTTCTTATAAGGAGGAGTATGTTATGATGGTATGAATCACAATATAAGAATGACAACATGAAATGAATTGCAAAAATTGCATGTGACTCCTCAGATGAAGTTCTTGATATATAGGAGGTTGACATTCCCTTTGTAATTCCATAATTATCTTTTATCGTCTGTTAGTTGTATGTTATGCTTCTTGTCCTAACTACATTTTCTCTCTCACCGTTTCTCATTCTATACCCATGTATTCCTCTCCGACTCTCACAAATGGGTCTAATTTGTGGTACCGGTCTTTTATGTTGTTGAGAGTCAAAACAACATACATCATGTTAAAAAATGAAGGAGAAAAGAAAGGAAAATGTGGCTCCTCTTCTCCCCTTTATGTGGCAATTCTTTACTCGGAAGGCAAAGCGATAAGATTTATAAAGGGGGAGGGAAAAAAAGAAAGAAGAAGAACAAAGAGAAGGGGCCAAACTATCTAAAGGAGATGCATTTATACATTGTATTCAATGGGAGTTACTGGTGAAATAATGACCTAGAGAAGGTATCTTGCATGTGGTGGGACTCCTACTTCACAGGCTTTGGTTTGGTATTCATGAGAATGAATCATCACTTCGAAGAAAAGGAAGTTTCTTTCCCTTGGATCTTTTATACACAGATGGGCCTTCCCTATTATAATTTTCCCTACTTTCTTTGGATCTTGAGAGGTTTTATAACAGGCTCTTTACGCTACATATAGATTGCTAGGGAGAGGAGGGGACATGTGGGCGAGGAAGGGTGGTCACATATCACATGTTAGGACCTTGGTCATGCAATTGTGTCAGAAAAGAAAATGACAAAAATCAAACTGTTGAGGGCTTAGTTCTCAACAAAAACCATGTAGGTTTTGCGCTTAGATCATGTAGGGATTGGTCAGGTGTCCTGGATGTCCTTGCTATCTTTTGAATGTTGGGTATGGTGCTCTTGATCTTTGATCCCATATCAATGGAGGTTCTGAGGATTTTGAGATCCCGTGGGCATTAAGTAAAAAGGAGAAACTTTTCTCCAAATTCATTTTATAAATATAGATCAGGTCTATCCCACTAATACAATTAAAAGGGATAGGGCGGATTTCATATTGGACCTGTAAACAAATTGAAAGAAAAAAAATCACATACACGTGTTTGATATGTAGCCTTGAATGTGGCGAGACCTGTGTGGGGCCACTTGATTAAGCATGTATATGAGCTTGGCTCATTGCGCCGGATGCATCCAAGTACATCTTTCAATACATTCATAATGAGGAAATGTCAAGAGAAACTTTGTGAGTTGAATTCATTGACGTCAAATTGGACTGATCTTTATTCCAAAGTTTAATTCATTGACTTATAAGCCAATATCTATTATCAGTTGCTCCTTTTTATCCCAACTATCTATTATGAGGTGTTTTCGTCAACACAATAGATTCTAGCTAATTTGTATTTTTAAGAGAATAATGGAATTGAAGCCATGAATTAAATCGAGCCAAAAAAAAAATATTTTGATTGTACTTTAGAACATGTGAAAAAGTTGGGTGAGATTTCATATTGTCACAAAATAGGAAAGCAAGAGAGCATAATTATAATCTGCAATTTGATTGTTACAATAATTAGCAATTTATGGAGGAGGAAAGGTGGATGAAAGTAGGTACAAAGTTCTCAAACCCTGAAGCCATTGGCTCAAACAACATTTTTATACAAGATGTTTTAAAATTCAATGCACTTGAGCGTCTTTTAGGGGGCACCACCAACTCCCTATTTTAGGCTGAAAAAATTGCAGGGAAAACTTGGAAAGGGAGAAAAAGATATAAACTCATTATACCCGAATAATGTTGTATGAAGTCCGTGGAAAATACAAAAGAATATTGCCGCATTGGATTGTTAGCAATTTATGGTCATGGCTATCAGCCATCGACACGTGACTATGCATTCTATTGAAATTTTACTCATCGAATGAGAATCAAACATGTTAATATGTCATTTATTGTACAAATGATGAAATGTTGCATGTCGAAATTGTTCGTGAACATCTTTCTTAAAGATTCTGAGATAGGACAAAGTCCTTATCAAGTCCAATCGGCGCGTTATTCGCGCATTTTCTTATACGATATCGAGAAAGCCTTATTAAGAAAAAGCGTTCATTTTGACCGGTAGTTACTAAGTGCGTTCATCAGAGCCAAAGCCCGCTCATTGCTGGCACGAGGAGTGCACGTGACCTCACTTTACCCCGAGCAGACGACGCCGTTTTCGGGCCCCTTTCCGCCTTCCTCCCCCTCCCGTTCGTTACGTTTAAGGATGTGGGGGTTCCGTAACCGGCCTACGCGGGACACGTGGCGGGCCGCGGTGGATCCGCGGGGTGTGATTTTATAGACGTTAGTGTTACGGCAAAATTTTAAGGGAAGGGAGGGGGAGGAGGGGGAGGGTGACGTGTCCCTCCCATTTAATATTTCCAAATCGCCGCTCATCTCTCCTCCCTCTCCTCCCTCCTCTCTCTTCACTTTCTCTCTCTAAGACCTCCTTCAAGTTTTCGTTGCCCGTTTTGACGTCTCTCCCTCTTCCCCCCCTCCTCTCTCTCTCTCTCTCTCTCTCTCTCTCTCTCTCCGTCTCTTTCTACCCTGTAACTTTCTGCGCAGCTCAGGTTTTTCGTTTCTTTGCTTGGAATTCAAGGAAGACGGAGCTCTCGGAAGGTACGGGCTTTCCGATTTTACTCCGAGAATGCGTGTAATTTTCGCAGGATTGGTTCGTTTGTGTTTTCGGGGGATGTGTTTTGTTGGGTTTTTTTTGGTTCCTTCTTTTTTTTTTGGGTTTTGCGGTGCGGAAGCTTCGATCCGTTTCGTAATTTCAAAACCATTTTTTGACGTTGGTTTGAAGACGATAGCTGGTTTGGTAGAGAAGGGGGGAGAGGGAAAGTGGGAGAAATGATTTGTTCTTGGTCTGTTGATTTGGGGTTTCTGGATTTGTCGAGGTTAGCGAGTTCGAGATGCCTCGATGCCGAGCTCTTTCGGCGGGGCTGACTCTTTCGGAGGCTCTGCCCGCCGGATTTGCAAATTCGGGACAAATCTGGGCTTCCGAGGTTCGATTCATTGCTTTGCAGTTTATTTTCCTGTGGCAGCGTCGTTTATTGGAGTTAGGGTTGCCCGTGGTCTGGATTTTGAGGGGTTATTTTGGTTCTCTTTGGTCCATTCCTTTTCAGGGTGTTGAAGGAGGGATTTTGGTTTTGTTTGTTTTGTTTGTTTTGTTCTGTTCTTTGAATCTTTTGCTCGATTTATGCGAGCTCTTGTAACATAGGCTTGCTTAGAGAATGTTGAACTGAACAATTAATGTGCTACGGAAAGATAATTGTTGCTTCTGATGATTAAAACGTGTGCATCTATCTCTGGTTCGATGACTCTGTCTAATTTTCTCTGCGCGTTTGTACAGTGAAGTTTGTTGGGCTTCAGATCTCTGATGGTCTTGATGGTGAGTTGTAGACGATAAGCATCTCTATCTGGGATGCAGTGGCCTCATTCTGATGGAATCCTCTGCTGGGATATGATTCCCCTGATTTGTGCGCTTTTTGTGCATTTGAAGCAGATGGGCTGAAGGTTCTGATTTTTAGTTAGGAAGATGGCTATTGCGGGTCTGCACAATGTTTCGGTGCTTGATTCTTCTTTCCTCAGAGATTCTCAATCT
This sequence comes from Eucalyptus cloeziana, assembly GCA_014182715.1. Taxonomy (NCBI): domain Eukaryota; kingdom Viridiplantae; phylum Streptophyta; class Magnoliopsida; order Myrtales; family Myrtaceae; genus Eucalyptus; species Eucalyptus cloeziana. The sequence goes on from CM024643.1 coordinate 4,703,706, forward strand.
TCAGGAGCCAGAGGACGGGCTGAACATGGGATGTCAGGCACTCGGGCATCCTCCATCCTGCAGATGTGGCGGGAGCTCGAGGATGAGCATGCAGTGAGTCGTCAAGAGAGAATCGGTGAAGAATTGATCCATGAAACAAGTGATGTTTCAACTAATGATCTCTCAAGTATCAACAGTTTTGAAGAAGGTGAGAGTGATGTGGTTGAGAATGGGAATGAGTCTGGAACATGGTCTGACAGTCCAGCCGTGTCACAAAATGAGACCTTGGAAAACAACAATCTCAGCCAGGAGCATTCTTCTGATTTAGGAGAAACCGAGAGAGAAAGAGTGAGGAAAATATTTCGTGAATGGATGAATAGCAGTGGTGTTAGAGAGTGTGCATCCGACATTTCTCACATTGCCGATCATCCAAGGGCACAATGGCTTGGGGAAACTGAGCAGGAGAGGGTTAGAATAATAAGGGAGTGGGTACAGATAAATAGTCAGAGAGGTCCTTGTGGTGACAGCAGAGAACAGGCCGCTGAAATTGGTGCTCAAATTGAACGGGTGCGCGATGGCTTGCTTGTGAATGGAAATGAAGTCCGAGCTGACAATATCAGACGAGGAATTCGCAGAGTATGTGGAAGACAGGTTCTACTCGACATGTTGAAGAAATCAGAGAGAGAAAGGCAAAGAGAGATCCAGGGGTTATTGCAGCAGCAGCCTGTTTCACAGTTTGCTCATCGCAACCGCATTCAGGTGCATATAGTGTATCTCTGTTGGAAGTTTCACTATTCATATCTTAGTTTCTAGATGTCAATGTCGAAACTTTACGTTTTTGGATTCATAAAATTTCAATCAATGACGTAGTGGTACAATAATGGAAATTGCATTTATTAGCGATTCCTTTGCTGTAGCAGTTGTTGAAGAAGCTGGATCTAAATAGTATTCGTTAAACAGGACTGAACTTCTAATTCTCTTCTTCACTGTGAAGCCTTTGCTGTTGCTTTCCAAGCTTTTTGATGAGCAAGGCCTTGTTAATTATGACATGTAGACAGGGCCAAATGTCTTGTCCAATTGATCTTCTTAGATTTCTAAGTCCATGAACCTTAGTGAAGCTAATAAGCACCCAAGTCTTCCTCTTGCTCTTTGTTTTTGCATTCATCGCATTCTTCCCATGTCAAAACTGCAAAAGTAGAAAATCAGAAGTTTGTTGCATAGCTGGTGTTTTTCTGAGATTAACTGACGTACTGCGTGTTCATGTGCAGTCATTGCTTAGGGGTAGATTTTTGCGAAATGAGAGGACAGTGAATGAAGGAACCAGTTCCTTGGCAGCTAGCGAACTGGGATTATTAAGGAAAAGACAGACGGTTTCTGGTCTCAGGTATGTTGTCTTGAGTGCTTTGTGAAGTTTAGATTTATGTCCCTTGAACTTGGAGCCAGTTTTTTTTATAGTATATTGTATTTCGTTTCTTTCTATTGCGTTTGCAGTCTGTTCTTCCATTATATTCATGATAATTAACTAGTTTGAACATTCCGAATTCTTATTCCTGGTATTTTTCCCCTCATTAATGAATCAGGGAAGGATTTCTTTCCAGATTGGACAACTCTGTCAGTGGTGAAGTGAGCACCGACTTTGATAGCTCTTCTAGCAGTGAAATCAATGATAATCAGCAAGGAGATGGTGGCCAAAATAATTTGCCCATGTTCATGGATGATAATCTTGAAGGAACTCGGCCTTCTAATGCTGAAAGAAATACCTATGAGTTATCACATGGTAGAGATAATTTAGGATCCATTAATCAAGAAGTTGGATCTGTGGATGTTGCTGAAGAAAGGCAGGTTGAAGTGCTAGCAAATGAGTCACACAACAGGCAACAGCCAGTTGGTGCTCAGTTGATGGATGTGGGTGGTAGTCAGGCAGATTGTTCACGTGAAAGGGGTGATCGGTCATTCAATGAAATTGGGCAAATTGATGTCCTGGAGCATGCTTCTTCACATCTGATAGGTGGAGTAGAGAGTGCCATTGGCGATGGGGCGGGATCCACTGGTAACACTGAAGAAATGCCAGAGGCAGGGCTTGTAAGTGAGTTGAGGAATAGTCAAATGTCAATTGTTGCTGGATCGATTGATATGGTTGATGGGGAGGTCAATGTACGTACTGACGAACCATCTAGAGATTTGCAGATTGAATCTGGAGAACCTACTCATTCGGATCAAGTAAGCGAAGTACTGTATCGTCATTTTGAGACGGTAAGAGAGGGAAACTCCGTCCATACTCTATTGGAACAGACAAGTTCTTTTGAAGAAAATGCTGCTGAAAATGTAAGATGGCGAGTTTCAGCCATCCAAGTTCAAGATTGGCAAGAAAGCCGCTCGGGAAGTGAAGGGAGTGATCTCCATGAAGCAGGTGCCCAATCTAATGGACAAATTGGCAGTGCTGGTGAGGTTTCTGATGAATATCCCTCAGAAACCTCTGTTAATGAATGGTCGCAGGACCGATATGCAAATGAAGACATGGAAGGTAGCCCTCGAATGGAGTATGAGGTTGAAAATGGGATCAATAGTGTCCAAGAGGATGGGCAGAGTTGGTCTGAAGGTCATTTTGAACAGGGAGATGTTTCCAATGGAAGAGTTGGCACATTTTATTTACCAGATGATGATAATGTGTATAGCACGGAACTCAGGGAACTTCTGAGTAGGTAAGAATTTTATTTAACATAGTTTTATGTTTGCCTGGCCCTTATAGTGGGAATTAAAAGATGACAGAAGTTATGTTGGTGCGCAGGAGGAGTGTTTCTAATCTTCTTCACAGTAGATTTCGCGACAGTCTTGACCAACTGATACAATCATATGTAGAAAGGCAAGGTCAAGCTTCTGCAGATTGGGAGTTGCATGGTACGTCTCCTACTCCTGCAACTGCAGAGGAGGAGTTGGAGCAGATGAGTGGAGAAAATGATGCTCAGATGGATGCTGTTGAGAACCCCTCATTTTCGCTACCACCGTTTCCACCCCCTTCAATTCAGTCACGCTGGGATGAGGACTTGCACCATGATGGTTGGCCACAGCATGACATTCATCAACACATGGGAGTTGTATGTTATTTTTCTGATTCAATCTTGGAACTTTCAATTTTTTTTAATGTCATCAACGCAAATATGATTTTCTGTTAGATCTAGCTGTATCCTCCTGTTTTTTTTATTTTTTTATGTTTATATATTTTTAATGTTCAGAACCCCGGGGGGGAGACCTTTCATGGTTTCCAGTTCGACATTACTGCAATTTGTTGGTTTTATTGAAATTTCTTAGTTGGGGGGAGGATTTCCACCCTTGGCTCTGGTTTAAATGCAAAATAGTTGGCCATGGACAAGACTTGTCTTAAGGCCTGATCAGCATCTTCACAAAAGTTTCAAATTGCTCTATATGCCTGAATGTTTAGTGAAAACTGAAACTTGTTTTTCATTTTTTCTCTGACAAACCTTGGTGATAAACCTTTGTTTTAGAAAAGTGGTTGTGCTTTCTAATTTCAAGAATTGCTAGTAAAAAGTTAAACATCAATGTTTTGCTTGTTGAAGATTGAGCAATATTTGGATGTCCTAGGGGTTGTGTTGTGATATTTCAGATTTGTTGCACCTTTTAGCATTGCCTAAATTTATCAGATGAATTTGTGAACTTGTGGCAGGAATGGGACATCATTAATGATTTGAGGGTGGATATGGCTCGGCTTCAGCAGCGGATGAATAATATGCAGAGGATGCTTGAGGCTTGCATGGACATGCAACTTGAGTTGCAGCGTTCAATTAAGCAAGAAGTGTCTGCAGCACTAAATCGCCCAGCGGGCTCACAAGGTTTGCATTTCCCGAGATTGCAGTTGTTTAGATATTTGGTGTTTTCCTGCCACCAAATCTTTTTCAACATATGAAACCGGAGGTTCTTTCTTTTCTTAATATGTTTATGTTTTTGAGGTATATACTGTGTCATCCTTGAAATGCTTTGGATGCCGATAGGCCTATTTGGCATTTGCAGTTGCCTGCAAATTGGGACATTTTCCATCTTCGGTGGTCAAGCAATTCTCATGTCATGTTGTCTGTTGCAGGTGCATGTGTAGGTGGCAGTCTCATGGATGACGAATCTAGGTGGGATTCTGTGAGAAAAGGAAGTTGCTGTATATGTCACAACGACAACATTGATTCTTTATTGTACAGGTAGCCACTGAAGTCTTTATCTTCCCAATGCAGATTTGGGGCATCTTGCATCAATAATCGAATGATTTGATCATTGTGACTCCAATCCCCTGTCAATTTGCTTATATAAATGCTCCATGTTGCAGATGTGGTCACATGTGCACGTGTTCCAAATGTGCAAATGACTTAGTTCAGAGTCAAGGGAAGTGCCCAATGTGCAGGGCACCCATTGTTGAGGTTATACGTGCTTATTTTATTTCATAGCTGCAAGGCCAGGAAGGGAAATATCACTTTACTGACAACTGCATTCCTCGCGCCTGCTCAAGACTCCTTCAGGTATCGTTCTTTCTGAGACTCTCGTGCACCATCTTTACATGAATCAACGATTGTGAATTGTGCTGAAAGAATTTATCCATAAACCGAAATACCAAGCAAGAATGCTATGATTAGTCGGGTAAAGACAATGATAATACCTGGGACAGTGGTTGAGAAAAGTCGTTCTCATTCATGATGGCAAATCGGCGGGCATGGCTACGAACATCGAATCTGGTTCTGGCTGTATGTAATATTCATGGCGATTCTGTCATCCTGTGCAGGTTTTCAAGAGCTGAGTTTGATGCTTGAAAGACAGGTGAGGGCTGTGATAGTCTTGGAGTTCAATGTCTTCTTCTTTAGCTTCACACTTTTTATCTCCGTCGATGCCACGGTTCTTCCGAGCAACGGCTAGGTTCACCGGTTCAGTACAGAGAACCAAAAAAAAAGAGGAAAAAAGATGATTGGTTGTAGTCTGTTAAAAGGTGGAGTGTGCAAGCATTAATTCCCTAATAATCATAGAATTAATTTTGCCCCCCACTTTTTCAAGCTATTCTTTTGAATATTACTTGTGACTTTTGTCACGAAAAGGAATGTATTATAACTTATGCGAGGGTGTTGACAACATCATTAGCTGCTTTGCCTTCCATCTCTCTCTCTCTCTCTCTCTCTCTCTCTCTCTCTCTTTCTCTGTCTTATCTTTAGGTTTCCAAACGCCACAAGAAATGAGATATGACGACAACATAGCTGCTTTGCCTTCCATCTCTCTCTCTCTCTCATCTGTTGACAACATCATTAGCTCTTTGTGTCTTATCTTTAGGTTTCCAAACGCCACAAGAAATGAGATATAGCTGCTTTGCCTTCCATCTCTCTCTCTCTCTCTCTCTCTCTCGTCTTTAGGTTTCCAAACGCCACAAGAAATGAGATATGACCTTGTTACGTACTTGCTGGAATTCAATATCTGTCTCAATTGTTGAATAGAGTCGTCAACATGTGCCGATCAGTCTTTCCTGGTGATGGCCACAGGGAAGGCGGTCCATTCGGCTTGCCTGCCGAAGCCCGCTGGCGCCTATGGCCTGAATGAGTCCTCGACTCGTTGCCTTCGTGCGCTTGGCTAGCACTATTTGGGCACATGCCCGAGCCCGCCGGCCTGCCATGATTAGGTCTAGTTGCTTTACTCAAGATGTTAAGTCTATGAAATCGGTCCATAAGTTGAGACTCCATCGTGATACAACAGGGAGTTTCATTGGTAGCGAATTGAAAGTACACGAAAATTTCATGAATTGTTCAAAGCCGACAGCCTCTTTACATTTCTTTTACAGTGTATTTATACATCCACACGTACGAGGGGGAAAAAACACATGTACGGAACCGCACGTGGCCCTCAGAAACTCATCGTCCTCTCCAAGGAACGCCCCTCCCACGCTAAGGGGCTCGACCAACTGCTGCTCCTCCTCGCACGCGATACTCCCCCTCCTCCACCGCCCCGGATCTCCAGACACGTGTCGCCGCTCGCGGCCGTCGATCCGCCCCCGAGCTCGCTCGCGGTCCGAGCCGCCTCCATCAACCGCGCGTCCCTGCAGACGGGGCACGACACGTGCGCGCACAGCCACCGGTCGATGCACTCCGCGTGGAACACGTGCGAGCACCGCGGGATGGCCTTCACCACCTCCTCCTCCTCGAAGTCGCTGAGGCACACGGCGCACTCCGCCTGATACTTCGCGCCGCCGCCGCCCCGCCGTAGGCGAACGCCGGCAGCGACCGGATGACGGCGGGGTCCAGGCCCTTGCGCGCCGCCGAGCACGGCGGGCGCCCCTCCGGCGGCGCGTGCGGCGGGCTCGGCCTCCTGGGGCCGCCGCGGTGGAGGGGGCGGCGGGCCAGGCGGGAGGCTGCGGCGGCTTCGGCGCCCTCGGCGAAGCGGCGGATGTAGAGGGAGAAGAAGCCCATGAAGAAGAGGGCGGTGAGGAGGACGAGGACGGTGAGGCCGACGGAGGAGTCGAAGGGGGCGTTGGTTAGGGGCGACCGCAGGGGGTCTCCGATGGATGCTGACGGTGGGTTGGCGGCGGCGGAGGAGAAGGGGGTTCGGAGGGAGAGGGGCGGCGGGTCTTCATCGTTTGGGATGTAGAGGGGCTTGCGGAAGTGGGGTTTCATCTGGTGATGAGAAGGTGGCGGGTGATATTACGGTGAGTCAAGGCGAGAGTGATCAGTAAGTTTGAGGAAGGAGTAAGGAGAGATGGAGTGAAGGCGAAAGAGCTTTCCAGAGAGAAAGAGAGAGAGAGTTAAGGTTGGGAGAGTTCGATGAAGTCTCTTTCTACCATGTCGGCAGATACGAGAATTGTAGAAGTTGAATTATTGGAAACAGACAAGAAAACAGTACCGCTAGTGAAGTGAAGGAGGGGGGAAGGATCAGTCAAAATAAGTTTATGTTGACGTGGGTTTTACCTTCCAATCAAAATATTTAAACGACCTTCAATCAATTTTATCAGTCTGACATTTCATATGAGAGAATACATGTCTAGTGATATATATGTAAACAGCCATATTTAAATGATCACTCCATTATATGATTAATTCAAGTGTTCTTTTGAGAATTTTGACCTATATCTTTAAATAGTCTTTATTGTTAGAAAGTCCAATATAAAATCTTAAGTTAATAGGTGAAAGAAGACTACACGAATATAAAAACTATTTAGGATTCTAAGTCAAGCGATGATTGATAAATTTTAACATCCACATTATATGGTTATTTTGAGTACTCTTTTTGAAGGTGTGACCCATGTGAAACATGCATAATTATTTAAAAACAAAGGCATAAATCCCAAAGTCATGAACTAAAAAGTGAGTAATAAGTTTCACCTCTTTAGTTCATTTGTAGCTTAACTGTAATCATCTCAAGCAGCTCGAATATCTTAGTTTTCTATTCAAGCAAAACTCAAGAAACAAATTTCATGTTTGACCGAGCTCCAGTTGTTTCGAGCGCGAAGCATGTGCGAGTGGCGAGTAGAGTCGGGCCAAGTTTGATATCGACATGGATCTCATCCAACCTACTACGTTAAAAGGGTATTGAGCTATAAGGAGAATCTTTTCTTTTTTCATCTTGATTATAACTAGTCTGATAAGAAGGTAGCCAGGTGCTGCTTCTAGTTTAATCCAGTAGAACGAGGATGCCTCCACAATCCGACGTCCTCGGTGCAAAACCTACTTTCGAAGAGTTGAACCCTGATGCTGATGATGGTGTTGCTGAGAGAGGCTCGTGGCATTGGAACCCATCGCCGGTCCGTCAGTCATCGAAGGTTGTGCCAGACCCCTCTGAGCCAGGTTCCAGAAAACTTACCGTCCCACCAGGGTATCTGCTTAAATGATAGATATCAATCCATCCTTGGATTCTCATAAATACTTTCCTCATGCTTTTCCCGTGAAAAGTGCTACATCAATCAAGTGAAAGACACTGAAATCTTCTGCGAAAATTGTCGAGGAAAAGAGGAAACCGCACCCCATGTTACAAGACTATCCGGGGCCTTTTAATACCCGGCCAATTCTTTTTTGGTGCGGCAATATTCTTGGGTCGTATAGTATCGGGTGACCAATGAAATGGTGTATGATCGAGTCAAAGTTGAGTCGACACAATGCCAAACTCAAGCTCTGACTCGGCTTGCGCAAGCAGTGCTCGAAAGTGGACCGAGTTGCATCTAGTCTTCATGCTTAAGCTTGAATGTTATGTAAGTTTTAAGGACCATGTGTCCATTTTCGCATGGGAACTCAGATGAAGTCGATTAGACTTACGAGCTTGTCGAGAAGCGCTCTTGCTACTTTGAAGTCGACCTGACAGCATACTCCGAATTTGATCAAGTGTACTTTCAGTTCAAATGGCAGAAAGCTGGTGAGGGTAGCCGGAGATCTAGGTGGTTGATGGTGGTTAGCATCTTCTAATAACATCTTTGTCTCAATATATAGGCGGTGCTTGTACACGCACTTTTTCCATTTTTGGTTCATTATGTTGTGTTATAGATTAGAAATTTTCTGAGAAATTGCACCTGGTTAACATTCTTTATACAAAGCGCATCTCTTACAATAAGTTGAGCGATATATAAACTGCACCCATCTCTGTTCTACATTTCTATCAACTCTTCGTTCTGACTCTTTCGTTGAAGGGTTTTTATTATCTTCTCTAGTTACAGCAAGGTTGTTGCTTACACATAAAATATCCCTATTTTATGTAATGATGACATATATTAGTAATTCTCTGGGAGTCATGAATAAGAATTCTCCCAATTATCAACAATTCTGGTTATTTTGCCCTAATATATAGTGTGAACTCTTTTCTTTATTTATAAAGGCGATATATTCATATGAAATAACATACGTAGCAAATAACTTACATGAAAAACAAACGAAAAATCTTACAAACGCATGGACTAGTATTAAATGCGATGTCTCATCCAGCGTGCTTAGTTAGAATATCAAAGACGGATTTACTGAAAGAACTACTAAACTCTTTTTAGTAAATGAACTTATGCCTGAGACCTACTCGAACACGTAAGATCGGTCATTTTTGAACTTAAAATGCCAACACGCAAATTTCAAAAGAGTCTTCTACGCTACATAAACAAGCCCTAAATCCCTATTACACAGACAAAAATGAGTTAAGGGGCCCCACCTACGGAAATCAAAACACAGAAATCACGAACACAAAATACAAATTCACCGTCACCAAAAAGTCGGAAAAGAAAAAACACTCGGTCAAAGAACCACATAGCCAGCACTAAATGAAACCATCCTAAGGCTTGGACTTGGCACCACCACCACCGCCACCGTCATGCTCCATGTAATTTGTCACGGCCTTAGCCCCCTCCGCAATGGCATGCCGCCCGAGCTCGCCGGGGAGCACCAGCCGGACTGCGCCCTGGATGTCCCGCGACGACAGAGTCTTGATCCCCGCGTAGCTCGACAGCCTCGCTGCCTCAGCGGCCAGCTTCTCAAACATGTCGTTCATGTACCCATTGAGCACTTCCATTGCGGCTGACGATATCCCGAGCCCCGGATGCACCTGCTTAAGCACCCGGAACACGTACCTCTTGTACTGCTCCTCCCCACCTCCTTCCCCGACTCTCCGCCTCCGCCTCCGCCTCCGTCGCCCTCCTCTTGCCTTCTCGTCCACTTCTCTGGCTCTCTTTGGCTGGTTCTTTGCCTCGACGTCTTCTTGCTCTCTGCGGTCCTTCTTGGCTTCTTGCGCTGTTTTCTGGCGTTGGGTCTTGTCTTTTGCCTCCGGTTGTCTAGGCGTTCGCGGTGCTTCAGTGGCGGTTTCTTTCTGTGGTGGCTGCTGCACGGGGATTTCGACTGTCGCTTGTTCGGCTTCTTCCGCCAACTTGTCTTCCACCGTTACGGTGGTTCTCACGACCTCGCTCTCCGATTCTTGCTGCAGTGTTTCGACGCCATTTTCAGCTTCGACAGCCGATTTCTGATCCTTCTCGACAAGAGTGACCTTGACAGTTTCTTGGACCACCTTCTTCGTTGTCTTGACGACCTTGGCCTTACGCTTCGGAGCCATTAACGTCTCTCTCTTCTCGAGCTTTCTTTCTATAGTGATCAGAGCTCCTCTTTTTCCCTCGCTTTGGAAGCAATTTGAAAATGGTGGAAGTGAAGATGAGCGGGGGTCTAGTAAACGGAAGATTTCTGAGAGAAGCGCGTGGGGCTGTCGGGGGGGTTCTGGAGGAGGACACGTGGAGGACACTTGTCGAAGAGCACCAGCGATGGGATGACTACGTGGGGTAAAAGTAAACAGTAAGAGAGACAGACGAGGTGCTTCTGGATCTGGATAGGTTTCCGCCAGGTAACACCTGTGGGATTTGTCTCAGTTTCCGTTCACTTTAAACTTACTATTTTCATTTGCTTTTCTCGTGATTAGTGAACATAATCGTAGAGAGTGGAAGAGGTCTTGACTCGACGCTCGAGTAATCGGCAGAATTTTCCAGCATCGTCATCGGGATTAGTGGATTGGGACATGCATATACATTTCTCTAAACTTTAGATGATTAGGGTTAGGCCCAATTACCTCAATGGTAAAAGTTTAGCTCTAAGTTTTGTTGAAGTCGGATTATATTGGGCTTTGTTTGGACAGCTTTGTTTTCTACTAGCAGCACCATCGATTGTAGATACAAGTAAAGATTTTGATGCAGACAAATAGTTTTTGTTCATGAAAATGCCCACTAAACATGTAGTTGACACTTCAACATATAGTAAGAATGTACAGCTTCCTCTCGCCAAAAAATCTATGCATATATAACTTAATTAAGAAAGTTATTATTCTTGACAGCTATGGAGACATAATCAACTCTGAATCAAAGCTACTATCTATTGTAAAGTTTCTTTATCCCTTCTGCAACCTACAAAACCCAAATGCCCTAATATAAAGTTTTGTTCAACCACTGTCAAATACATGCTCAACAACACGAAAACTTTGTTATGTTATAAATTATACTCATTCCTTATTGACACTGGAACTAAGAAGGACAGTTGGGCCAACAAACATCCGTCTCGTTTGTATTTTGGATACCTGTATAACCATTGAAGACTGTTGAAGTGATGAATTCCTGAAATTTAAAGGGCGTGAGGGACAAAGAAATTGTTGAAGTTACCATTTTTATATCTAGTATCAACCCATTTGATGTTAAAAAAGATCTTTTGCAGGAAGGTGGCTAGAGATTTCTTGTAAAAACACTAGCCCCGAACTTCTGAAATCCATAAAAGGAGGATAGATTGCCTGGCTTGCATGGTTTATTACCTCGTCCATTCCCAAGCTGACCACCTTCTCCTCAAGAACCCCAATATCCTTCGAGTTAAGCTTGTTGATCAAAGTAATACTCGAAATGGTCGACGTCGGTATCATCGCGAGGTCAATCATCACCATGTAAGGCACCACCCCTTTCACAAAATCTCCTGCCCGGCAGCGCCAGGACGCGGAAGAGGAAGTCAACACAGCCTTTGCCCCCTTCGTCGGACAGCACCATCTGGCTGCTGTCGTCCAGCGGCAGCTTCAATCTTACTTTGCCTGCCTCCATACCTTTTGAACTTTCTCGATCTAGCGAGAGAGAGATAGGAACAACTTCCTTGCTTGTGCTCTTTTTCTGTACGTACAGCGATAGATGCATTGTAAAGTCAAGTGTATGTCTACCAAGAACGTGCTTCTATTACCATGCTTGCGAGGGGTAATCATTTCTCTGATCTGCACGACATGTTAAAGTTGATACATGTTCTAACAATACAAAACTAGATTTTGGACGAGACAATTCCACATCCCTGGATAGTAATAAGCTGGCATTGAAACCTCAAGATGACGTCCGTTTAACTGCAAATTTTGCCTTCTACTCGAGTTTCTCGCGTGTTAGGAAAGAGAGATGCAAGACTAATGCACTCGGTTGAGCAAAGGCGTGCTTAGGAGCAAATTCTCCCTTTCAGTTCCCTTAGTCGATATGAAAAACCGTCGTATCAAAGACAAAAGCATGCTTAGGAGGAAGTAGTGGCCTAAGTGCTAGTCCAACTATTTGTCCTCAAGATGGTATAGTTGTCTCGTTAAAAGTAAGACTTTTTTCCTTCTCCATTCCATACGTGCGTGGCTGCGCAATGTGCGAAACTTCTCAAGCCCAAAATTTTAGCTGAAGGATTTTCTCGTGCAACAGCCATAAGAATTTCTATAATTAAAGCTCAATGTTGAGCTCAAAACAAAGAAGCCATAGAGCCCAAACGTGAGGAGAGGGAGAGGGAGAGGGAGAGGGGGAGAGAGAGAGAGAGAGAGAGAGAGAGAGAGAGAGAGTGGAATCTGAGTGGGTTGTGGAGAGTGTGGTCGAGAGAAGTTCGTTTTACAACCAACGTGTTTGAGAGAATGTTGGAACGAGAGATTGCCACTATTGCCACTGTTGCTGCTGTCGGTGAGAAGGCCCGAGAAAAGATTGTCCAAGAGAAGGATACTTGTGCGAGGGCTAAGAGAGCTTCCTCAAAGGATCTCATGTACTTCTTCGAAGAGAGAGAGAGAGAGAGAGAGAGAGAGAGACTCGCCAATATGAAATCCGTGATGGACGATTTCCACGAGGAGTTGAAGGAGCAATTTGACGAGGTTAAAGAGTCGCTCTGTGGAGAATTCTCGAGTGCACGAAAGAGGTGTTGCCCTTGAGACCTTGACCGGTGATCTTCAAGAGGAGCTTGAGATTGTCGAGGATGAATTTAAAGCTTACAAGTCATGGCAAATGAGCTAGAGATGATCAAAGATGAACTCAAGTTTTGCAAAACTGCCATGGTGCAAGGAGTGGTCACCTTGATGCCAAGTCCAAGAGTGGATGCTCCTAAGCCAAAGGAGTTCAACGGAGACTGGTCTGCCAAAGAGTGGATAACTTCATATGGGGCATTGAGCAATACTTCGATGCCATAGGAATCAAGGACGATAGGATTAAGGTATGAACTACGACTATGTATTTGACTGATGTTACTTTGCTTTAGTGGTGGGATTGGCATAATGATAAAAGGCAGGGAGCCAACCCGATCATTCAATGGTCCAATTTTGTTGCCACTATCTACGAGCAATTCTTCTCGGAGTGCGACAAGCATGAAGCTCGGAACAAACTTTCCCGTCTCTCTCACAAGGGAGATATTCACAACTATGTACGGGAGTTCTCTGAGCTATTGTTGGAGGTTCCGGATCTGACCGAGTTCGAGGCACTATTCACGTTCAGAGCCTTGGGCAAGGTTGGAATTGGAATTGGAATGTTGGGGGGGGGGGGGTGGTGAAAAGAGCTATTAAGAGTTCTTGCCATAGCCGAGTCCTTGATTGAGTCGAAAGGAAAAGGTGGGGGAGCATATCGCCACCATGACGAGGATGAAGAGAAGGAAGCTACCCATCATCGTTGGGATAAGCAAGGAAGGCCTTCGAGTGGCAAGTGGACGAAGCCACAAGGTAAGAAGTATGGAAAGCCCATCAGGTGCTTCTTTTATGAAGGCCCACACATTGCTCTAGATTTCCCAAAAAGGGGTAAACTTTTGGCAATTCGATGTGAGGAGGAAGAGGAAAAGCCAAAGCAAGAGAAGAGAGAAGTGCGGCTTGGAGTAGTAAACCTTCTCAGCTCCGTGAAGACTCAAGCACCACCCAAGAACTCTCTAAGTACAAGTTTGCAGTTCGTGAAAGTCAAGGTCTATGCCTTGGTTGACCCAGGTGAGTCAAATACGTTTTTGTCAATTGAAGTAGTGAAAAGTTTGAGTCTTCAAGTGGAATCGACCAGACATCAATTCAAGGTGATCAACTTAGATGAATTATTGCTCGTTGGCATTGCTTGGAACATGGAACTCCAAGTTGGTGAATGGAAGGGCAAATTCTCTATCAAGGTAATTTTTGCTTGATGAATATGATTTTATTTTGGGTTTGGAATTCTATGATAGCGCGAATACCATGATCGATATGAGAATAAAGTTGGTTGTTATCACTGATCCAAGATGCCCATTGGTGGTGCTTATGATCTCTTTGGGTTGACAGTAACCAAGAGCATCTCCACAATACAATTTGTCATTCGATAGTTTACTATTGCCTTGAATCTTTATAATAAGAACCATTTTGTGGTTATTATTGCAACAAGTTCAGCGGAGAAAATCTTGACCATCTTCTATATGGTAGTAGACTCAAATTAGAGGTAGCAAAGTATATCGATAGGTGGTTATAATCATGGACATCAGTCATATTTATATTTAGTTAAATTTTTAGGTAAATGATACCCATGACTTATGACCTATCAATAAGAAATATGTTAAAAAAAGCATGGCCCCTTTTTCATTTCCAGCTTACCTTCTGGAGATCAGTAAACTTTTATTAAGTAGACCACAATGGATTTCAAAGTGAAAGACAAAAATCCAGAAATTTTTCTTTATATTTAACTTAATTTTTTAGGTGAATGATACCCAAGACACTATTTTTGCGGCTCACACACTTTGCCCTTTCATAAATTCAAAACTGCCGAACTTTTTATAACACTCAAATATTGACATGTAAATTCACATATAATCTTTTTAAAAATATTATGACAGAAAAGTAAAGAATTATTCTTTTTACTTGGCTCAAGGGTAACGAGCCAAGTTTAATAGTTTTAAACTGTTGAGTTTTTCCATAGAGATCAAAGGAAATAGTGGGCCAGCGGTGGTGGAAACAGAGGCGGTACTGTGGTGACGGCAGGTGTTGACTTACTCGACACTCTCAAAACATGGGTTACACATATGGGTGGATTTGGTTGCATTTTGGTTGTGTCGGGCTATATATCGATTATATTTTATGAGATGAAAATAAATAAATATGAATTTAATGGGTTAATTTGGGCTAAACTCAGATATGGAACCCACCCGAGCCTTTCCCAAATTCGGGTAGTAGAAACCCCCCTCTTGCAAGATTATTTCCACCCCTACTCCCAATTACAATGACAAGATCCTGATTGTCTTTACCACAAGATCTAAAGGCAGAAAGGTAGCCCTTTTACTTTCTTAACAAAAGTCCTGCCAACATCATTGAATAAAATCTCTTTTAGAAATACTGGCCCAAAGAAGAAAGTCTCATTTAGATGTAGAGAAAAAAAGGCCTTATTTTATAAACTTATCTTTTTGGATCAAGTTAACAAGTGCTTATTAGGGGTGGGCATGATTCCAGGATAGAACGTAATTTGATAATTGGACCAATAGGAACCTATAAGTTTTAGGTTCTAAGGTATGTATGGTAGGTTTTGTGTTCCTAAAAATGAGGTAACTATTTTGATAAGTAGGTTTTAGATTCTTAGTTGGAATAACTTGGAACTTGGAAGCTCGAACCCGTAATTTGTAACCTAGAACTTAGAACAAGTTTTAATGTTTTTCTTAGTTCATATTTTCATGCAATCTTGCGATATAGTTTGAGTTTCCATTTTATGATTGAGACTTTTACTTTATTAATATTCATATTTTTCGTGTGTCTTTATGATTAATGAATTGTGCACTTGCATTAAATGTTTTAATTCATTATAGTTGTTCAATTAATAATATAAGAAGAATCGGTAGACCTTGAAACCGACGACTGGAACTTGTGACGAGTTGGTTTTAGGTTCAAAAATGAGGAATCGCTCTAACAGATAGGTTCCAGATTCTAGGTGGAATTTAGAACCGCTCACTGCTGGTGCTTATGGACTCTTGTGAAGCATATTTAATTTTGAATATTTCATTCTATAAAAAAAATAATTACACAAAATCAAAGAACATAATATTGAATGATTTGAAAAATATTTTCCCAAAAATAATTGATTTATCATTTGAAATAATTAGCTAAATAATTTTTTTCATTATCAACATCAATTTATGTTTAAATAT
Source organism: Eucalyptus cloeziana (assembly GCA_014182715.1). Classification (NCBI taxonomy): domain Eukaryota; kingdom Viridiplantae; phylum Streptophyta; class Magnoliopsida; order Myrtales; family Myrtaceae; genus Eucalyptus; species Eucalyptus cloeziana. Next base: position 4,719,542 of record CM024643.1, read on the forward strand.
TTTTGTGGATGATGAAATATTATTATTTCATTCATTTTTGTAAATAATACAAGCGATCATTTTTAGAAAAATATTTTCAAATCATTTATTTTCTGTGAAACAATGGGAGCCTACATAAATCATTTTTCGACATTTGGTTTGCTTAGGAAAATGAGTTAATGGAAGATGTTTTCCCAATCAACAGAAAATCCATGCTTAGATTTAGGAAACTGATGTCCTCTTTAAAAAATCAGAAATCGTTTTTAAAATATGACTAAATGTTAATGCTTGGCCCCGAAACTCTATGTTCTTGGGTCTTTGGTGTTCAGGATAAGTCTCCGGTGCTCAAGCCTAGGTTCATCGAGGTCAAGCCCTTGACCCTAGTGCTCATGCCCCGATCCCCAATACACTCCCCAAATCCATCGAGACAGAGCCTGGGACTCTAGTGTCCATGCCCTGGCCCCTAGCGCTCGGGCTTGGGTCCACAAAGGCCGAGTGCGGGATCCCAATACTTGAGCTTGGATCCCCAATACCTTGGCCCAGGTCCACAATGGCCATGCCCTAGTCCATTGAGGCCATGCGTGGAACCCCAATGCTCATGCTTAGGTTCATTGAGGTCGGGTCCAGGACCTTAGTGCTTGTGCCCCATCTTCCGGTGCCTAAGTTGGGGTGATCTAGTGCTCATGCCAAGTTCCATGATAGCCTATGTGTAAGTTACCGGCGCTTGAATAGTGTATGTTTTTGTAGGAAAATAAAATCGGATTTTTTCATACCAATGAAGGAAAATATTTTCTAATTTATTTTCAGATTTTAGCCAAATAACCGAAAATACTATCATTTTTATGAAAAATGTTTTTCAAAAAACCATTTTCCATAAATGTCATATTTTTTACGAAATAATGAAGCCTAAAACTTGTAAATTTTCTTGATTAATGGCTTAACTAGTACCATACGACACTCCTTCAAAAAACTCCATTTATTCATGTACCATACATTATTTTACTCTCCCTCTGTCCCTCCCTCCCATTGCATGAATTGCTTAGGCAAGGTCGCCCATCTCAAGCGAATCCGAGGAGAGGCCTGAGGATGACAATGCCAAATCCAGCATGAGTAATAGCAATAAATGCACACACAAGTGGTGCTGGGTGGTCGGGATGACTGTAGTTGTGTCCACCATTGGGGTCACCGACGGGCCGGTAGTGCATATGAAGGGGTGATCGGAATTAGGAAAATAGGGAAAAAAGAAGTCTAGAGAAAGAGAGTAGATAGAGCGAACGTGTTAGGTCTGAATGAAGAGGACTTTAATCCGCAAAATTTCTTGGATCTCACTATTTTTCAACATGAATAAACCGCATTCCCATTTTTAACTAAGTATCCGAATCCATAGTAGATATATTCTTTAGTTGTCCTTAGCCCCCACAGCTTTTCTGCTGCGCATCGGCTCCTCGGATTCTTCTGCCCTTAAAGTTCCTAAGGCTAGCCTTTTCACCATGTATGGAATCAAAAGGAACATACATATTGACTTTGTTGAGCGTGTGACCTCGATCATTGGAAACTAGAATCACTCACTTAAATATATAAAAAGGTCCAGCCGCACTCTCAATCATTCATGGGACTTCTACTTTATTAAGCAAGGTAAGGATGCTTCAAGTCGACTACTTTAATTCGTCCAAGTGGTTGAACATGGTGGTTGGCATTTGAAATTCCCGCTCGGATACGTCAAGACTACTGGGATAACTCCAATTTCTTCCGCACCAAATACTCATTCTATATTCGTGCCCATCATTCCAAGCTCTTATTCTACTTAACCGAGGCAACAGTGCTTGAGAAGACATTGATGATTACTTTTTTTCTTTTTTTTTCCCTGAATATACGTTCTCAACCTTTTCGCGCGATAAAAGTCGCTCTGTCTGTCACATCATTACAATATTTTAACAACACGAAATTGGTTCTGTTGTTAGTTGAGACAAGAACATGTGTGCATTAGATGCACTAATCACGCAGTCCAAAAGATGAATCTTGCGAGCTTATTATATATCAAATCTCTGTTCGAGGGTCGGTCAATGTTGCGTATATTAGCACGTCTTTGAAATTCACGTCGATGAGAAGACTATGACAGAAGGGAATAGAAAACTGGGGAGCTCGTGCGCAAGCTCCCTTTACTCGCAACAAGTCGAGATCCGATAAGGGTTTTAGGGTTTCCATTTGTCCCCTACCGCATGCACGTGATGCATGGGAAACTTCGCTCACGGAACCCGATGAAGAAACGCGCGAAGGAGTATCTTCTCATTCGATGAAGGGGTTCCCCAGTGAGGAAATCTGTATGGAGGCGAGCGATCTTCCGGATTCAATCATGCATGATGCACAGGTAAATGGAAGAAGAAACGGAATGTGCTGAGTACAAAGAGTGATCTTGTTGGCTTCGATGCCATGTTCCGTACTTGTGCGATCACCTCGGAATGTTCAAACTATGAAAGAACAATGGTCTTAGAGACATTTAGGAAATGACCGACCAAAATTAGCAAAAATCTTTTGATTTTCGAAAGGGATAAGAAAGCCTGTATTTTAACTCTGTAATATCATCATAGTTTTCAACCTCAACCTTTTCTTCTTCCCATCAAGTTCTCTGTATCAATCGGTTCGTGCAAGGGTGGCCCTTTTGTCCAACATGGTCATGTAACATTGCTGATGTGGCAAGACGTTTTTACACATAATGCTGATGTGGCGGTCTGATGAAGTTATACCAGCAAAACACTTGAAGGGAGAGAGAATGAGAGAGCGATTTAATCCCCCAGCTCTTTTGACAATAGAGTCCTCTATCTCATTCGAGTTGAGCAAGCTGATGAGTCCGTCGTTTGGCCTAGCGTTTCTTTCCCGATCAATAGTTTGACATTTCCTTCGAAATCTCACCTTAATAATTAAGAAGGAAAAAGGGCACATAACACAGCATCAGAAGACCGCCATTTCTCTCGAAAGTCCTCATTTTCTCTTCGTCCATTTTAATTTATGATAACATTGGATCTGATTGTACGTCTGAGAAGTGATGATGAAGATTACCTCAGTTGGGTTGTCTCTTCAGTTGTTTTAAGCAAGTTGATTGGAGTGTAAAAGTTGGGACTTTTAGCTGAATCCTTCTTGTTCATTTACCCAACAAGCTTCGATATGAGAATGCCAAATAAGCCAAACCAGGCTATAAACGAGAGCAAGCTACCAAATTAATCCCTTATATTTTGAGGATTTTGATCCATAGTACTTGACGATCGTGATGCGAAACATCTATGTCTTATCTATCAGGGTTTTGATTTCCCTCCATCATCTTCTTGCGGGGCTCATGCCTTTAACTCTGAGTTAGAGCGATGGAAGATCCAAATTGAAATGATTCGCGACTTACCGCTCAGCCATGGTGCCAAAATGGTAAGTTATGAGATGAAAGCGGATCAATTATCCTTTCAAGTATTAGAGAACAAAAGAAAATCGAAGCCATAGGGCCTAATGCCCAGTAGATTGCACCTAGAAAAAGAAAAAAAAACAGAGATACAGTAAATGTAGGAGCTACAAACACATCATGTTGAGTGAAAAAAAGGGCGATGGAGAGCAAGAAGCACTTAATTTGCATCTTTCGTCTATTTCTTATGTACAATAGATGAATTTCACTAACTACACTTCTTGTCGAACAATCACTGCCCAGATTATCCCCAAAACAAAAACATGACACATGCGCACTAGACATCAGATCGAGCAATAGAGACTAGAAACATCATAGAGGAAAATTTACGGGGAATCCAAAGCATAAGATCTTGGAAATTAATCAAATCTCACACGCTCATGCACCGTTTCTTCACGGCTGGAGATAGCTCGAAGCTTGACTGGAAGAACGAGTCGAGCTCCTCCCGCCCCTTGCTAGTTGATTCGAAGAAGTGCAATTTTCTCTTGTTCTGAAAACTCAAGGGCAGTAGATGAACTGGCTTGCGAGGTGTTGGTGGGCAGCTCCGGATTGCGGGGATCTTGTGATGTTCCGAGGTTGGGGTTCGACACTGTTCGTTGCCGTGATCAGTGTCGTCCGATGGCCGATCGAAGTTAGTGGTTCCACTCTCGCCTTCTTCTTCATCGGTTCCGAGACATCGAGGCAATTCCTGGGGCTTTAATGGCGTTTGATGCGAAGAACTGTGATCTCTAGGCATGGTGGAGGTGATTAGAGGGCTAGTTCGATTAGAGAGAGAGAGAGAGAGAGAGAGAGAGGGAGAGAGAGAAAGTTGCTTAGCCTTCTTATCTCGAAAGCTATGTCTACCATATAGTCTTGCACCTTCTTCCCCCTCGTTATCCTCCTTGTCCTTATATTATCTATTTTATTTTCGAATATTCTATTCCCCGCGACTATGCTTTGGGGGGGAGGAGAGAGAGAGAGAGAGAGAGAGAGAGGTTGAAAATCACTCGCAAGTTGGGTGAGTCACTTTGGAAAAATGGGTAACCCGAGAAAATTGAAACGTAATCCTTAAGCAACGTCTACGTGCAAATTATTTGACCTCGACCAAGACTTGCACTTTACACATTTCGTTTAAGAGTTGATCCTTTTGAAATTGATGAGGCTGAACCTTTTATTTCATTAGTCTTGGGTTTGACTTTTGGCTTTTGGTTATAATATGAAATGTGTGTAAATTTTTCAACCCTGGAAACTTTTAGACCCTTGTAGATATACCCAGAGGCTATATTTTTCGTAGCTTTCCCTTTGTAAATTATATTACTACTTTCATTTAGACGAGAGATTCGAGGCGAACTTAAAAGATATATACCGCACACAGGTTAAAGCCCCTCAAATACGTACATTAGCTTCCCGAATTCCATTTCTCCCATACCTGAACTTCACCATGTACGATTGCACAGAAGGAAACTTCTGATGGCTGACTAGACATCCAGGACTTGTTCTATAGCAGATGCTCCCTGTGCACATCTCTCAAACTCATGCATCGAAGCATCCTCATATTAAGAATGCTTTGTCGCATTTTCTGTCTTATTTTGAAGGGAAGAACGGTCTCAACTCATAACAAATTCACTCACAAGGAGTAATTAATTCTCGGTAAAAGTCAATCATTTATATCTATCCCGGATGATTTCAGGGAACACACAAATGTTAGAGAGAGAGAGAGAGATGAACATGACCAAAAGAAAAATAGTCATGATCAATTTGGGGAATCCCATGCAGAATACACCAAGGACCGACCCAGACGCAGAGATTTTATCATCACCCCCCATCACCTGTCACTTCACCGTCTCTATCTCCCACTCTCTACTCGTCGTCTCTACACTACAACGATGTTGCCTCGGATACCCCCGTCTTGTCCGCGAATGGAATATATTATTCTCTCTCTCTCTCTCCCCGTCACACCCGTCGTTGGCATTTTCCTGGTGCAATTTACCAAACATCGTGCGGACGTAAGGAAACCCTAGTTTAGACTTATTGGCGTTTTTGTGATCTCTTTAGTTATTGGCGGGTAATGTCGACGGTCTGGTCTGGCAGTGAAGAAAGTTATCGCGGCATGCGTTTCCACGTGCGAAATTATAGACCAAACATATGTTTCTTTGTAGCCCTAACAGCAACACGTGTCTCGCTGTTTTATGGCTTGAGAGGTTACATCGTTCTATACTACACGCGTCGGCTGTTGTACTATCCATATAGATATTCATATGCTTGCATCAATGAAGTGCGTCGGGAGTTATAAAACTCGAGTAGTACTCCATAAATTGATTGAAAAATCAAACGCAATCGATCTGCCATGAGTCAATAGGGCCAATTAATTACCAAAAAAAGTCCCAAAACTATTATATGCATGTAAATTCAATTTAAAATTATTCAATTTGATCAATTTAATCATAACCCTTTTAACGATTTGCTAATGTAGTCCCCTCAATTATGGCTGGAAATTACTGACATGATATTGGTCGTTTGACGTGGCATGAGCAATATGTATGACGAGCATTGACAACTTTTGTAATTTTTTTATTATATATTAATAATTTTTTTAAATCTTTTTATGATGGCCAGTGACAGTGACCCACGTCGGCCATCGGATGAGGGCTTGCAAGTCCCCTTGCCAGGCACTGGTGAGGCTTATGGCCCTCATTGACTACAATGGCCTTGCCTAGGGCCTTAACTACTACATGAACTGTAGGCAAGGCCTTCGCGATTGGCGACCCTTGCCGACCACAATGAAAAACAAAAATAAGAAAAAGAATAAAAATTCAATTTTTTTAAAAAATTGTAAAAGTTGTACATGTGAGTGCCATCATATCATGTAGGAGGATTGATGTCCACGTTAGTAATTTTTGGTTAAAGTTGAACGAAAGCCTATATTGATATATTATCAAAAGTTTTAGTCTTAAATTTGTTAAATTGAAAGGTTTAATACTGAACCGACATTAATAGATTAATGACTTTTTTTGTAATTTTCCCCAATATGTATGCCGTTCATAAGCAATTTTTAGCTAGGACATGTAAATATTTTTATGAATGCGCTCCATTACAAATTTAGTTTTTAATAAAGTTTACGACTAATACTATGTCCAATGAAGATTTAGGATTTCATTTTACTTTGTGCGCAATGTTTTATTATTTTTAGTGAAAATTTTCATGCTTTTTACATATTTAGATATCATGATACCACCGGACACTTGTAATTTATCGTCATTAAATTACCTTATCTATTATTGTTGCAAGAACCGTCGGATGCATAATTGATACTAAAGGGCTTTTTAGTCTTATGTTTTAACTTTCAGCGATAGTTACAGTACTTTCCATAACTTTATAACAGTTTTTCAGTGACGCGATGCAGTGGGGTAAAAAGAGAATGAATTTACAATGGAAATTAGAGGTTAATTTGTTTTGCGAAATTTCACAATAGAAGAAAATATACCGTGAAAGTCATTTTTCTTGTTGGATGGTGGACTTGAATGTGAGTTGGAAAAGTATCTCGATGTTCATACCTTACTTTCAAAAGTGATTATCCCCTTTATAATTGTAATTTATTCCAACATAAGATATTGATGATATTGAAATGCTTGTCTAAGATATTAACAATTTCCCGACAAAAAGAAGAAGAAGAAGATGTTAACAATATATTAAGTATAAAATTTCCTTTTTATCTTATTATAAAATCAACCTAAAAAAGAATGCAAAAAAAAAAGAAAAAGAAAATTCAAATAATTACCAAACTTAATCCGTCAGTGTTCATAAGAATTCTTGTGAGAATGGTTCTTCATTCTAACAAAATAATCAAAGAATGATACCACAATAAGCATCCAAACAAACCAGAGAGGAGTGAAGATCAGTAGCGAGAGTACATAGATCGAAGCTCTACACGTGCGGGTGGGAAATGAGATTGGAGTATGAAGAAATAATTTTCTATAATTTTAATATTTTTTCTACTGATTACCCACTTTGGGCGAACCAAACACATAAAAATTTGGAAATTTTTTTCATGAGTCTTCTTTCATATAGCAAAAAAAAGATGTGAATAGTCGGATGTTGGATGTACATGCCGCTATGTACCAAAGTCATTAGGAAGGAAATGTACCCGGTTCTGCATGGGCGCGAAAGTCCCACATTTTTGGCTCCTTCCTTGTGCTCCTTCTCCAAGCTTCTTCCTCTTTTGACAAGCATATACACAGTGACCATAGTTATAGAAAATGTTACTGTACATTTCTTGTCGAATTTCAGTATTTTAATTCTTGGATTAGGTCCTTAATCATGGATGAAAAAAAATATTTAGCGCATCAAATATGTCTCATTTTCTTTTTAGCGCACAAGGATTGACGAGTACTAATTATTGGATACTTGTTTTCGGAACTGCAATTAACAAGATGAGCCCCTCATTTGATTCTGGGAATGATATATAGCGAAAATAGAATCATTGTCATTGTTTGATGTGTTGGAAAAACTCCAAGAAAAGATGATCTTATAGCCTAGATGAAACTTGGTCTTATCACGCTTAGATTTGGAATATCTATTCCGCGATCAGTATAATGACCTTGTATAATAAGGACAAAGAGTGGTCACCTGGGCCAGAGTGCTCGGATAATGAGTGGTCTTGGTAGGCTTTTAGAATGGCAAAGGGAGCATGAATGAATCGATTTGCATATCAAATCGATGGAAGGCGTGCCTTTGATATATCTGTGAAAATTGAAATTAACTCACGGAGATGTCTTTTGACATAATAACAAAATTTGCTTTGAAACTCCAAAGTTAAGTGTACTCATACTAGAGCATTACTCGAACGGGCAACTTCTTGGGAAAGTGCCTATTTGTACCTCAAAAGACAAAACCATGAGGCTCAGTATGGAATGGCTCAAGGCAAATAATACCTCGAGTGAGTTAATATATGGATGTCATAATCACAACCAAATATATACACTATCTTGGAGAAACATCTCTCCAAATGACTCACAAAGCATGCCTCTAGGCCTCATACAATTCTCCCTTTAGCTTACCAACTAGTATTGGCTTATCAACTTTCATTTGATTCATTTACCGACGTTCATTGACTTTTATTTGTCTTACTTACTGAGTCTTCAAATTTACTGACTTCATAAAAAAATTATCAACCCTAATTAGAGTGCTTATCGATATTTTTCTGTTGAAATTACCAACTAGTTTCACCTTACCGATTTTAATTTAAGTTCGCTACCTGCGTTTATTTGGTTTTATTAAGCACTGACTTCTATTATCCTTTGCAAACTTCTATCTACACATTAACTATAAATTAGATAATTCCTCTCAGATATCTCTCGCATGATATATACTTCCCTCTCTGGTATCGATCTTTTGAATGAGCACAAGATAGAAGATAACACCAGCATGAAATTGCAGAAAAAAGAGAGAGAAGGTTCAAGCCTACGTGTCTATCCCCGATAACGTCAAAACAACAAATTTGAGGTGAAAAGATGCCAGGTGGGGAATCCTAGGAGATTCGTGGACCAGCTGACATAACCATCCAAACGAGTGGTAGTGTACGAAATTCGTGTCAGAAACTACCCACAAATGATACAAATATCTCAGATGTCGTACTTTCCTCCTCGAGCTCTGATTCGGAGGAAACCGTGGCCTGCTTTTGGGTAAACGTGAACAGAAAAAGATAAAATAAATTGGCCAGGCGGCGATTCAAGGGAGGAACGGTAGGCACGTCCATCGTTAAGGATGAACTTGAATAATGATTTTAGGTCCGCCATGGATGATTACCATTTGAATCTAATCGATCTCATTTTTATCTAGATAGGTAGGCCTGAAAAAAATTTGATTTACCCGTGCAGATGAAGGAAAAAAAGAAGAAGCCATTTTCCATGCCTAATTTCTCCAATGAGGGTCGGCGTGACCTTATTTTAACCAATCATCTTTTGATGTGAATTACATCATGCTCTATGGGGATAGATCTATTCCTTATTAATGTGGATATTGGTGAGTTTTGACATGATAATTTGCCCATGAAACTTTCTAAAAGAATGATGCGAGTAACTTTGGCACACGAAAAACATTGATCTTTAAAATCCTAGATTGATAACTTCTTTTGAGGGAACAAAAAAAGTTTTAAATTTATTGTTTTTTTTTGCTAGGTCAACAATAAATCTTTTAATTTAGCCAAGTTATCCCTAAACCTTTTGATAATTTACTAATTGAGTTATTTCACCTAATTTTCATGTAACATGATTGGTGCTAATGTGAAAAATATTTATAATATTTATTAAAATTTTCTTCCCATTGTGTTGCGACCCTTGCTAGCCACGGACTAGGGCGAAAAGAACCTCGCCTAGATCTAGTGAAGGCCTTTGAGCCCTTGCCTGCAACGGCAAGGCCATAGTGGTCTCGCCTAGGGCTAGTGTTGCCTTGCTAGTTGCGGGCGAGGTGGCCCTCTTCTAGTCTACGCAAGGGTTTCATGACTGGCGAGGGTTGCTGGTAATCCATGTTGGCAGAGTGGAAAAAAAAAACAAAAAAAAATTAAAAAGTTCTAAAAAGTTAGAAAAAAATTACAAAATTTGTGAATGTTAGCACCAAAGATGGCCGTCATCAATGTTAGTGATTTCCAATTAATTTTGGTTGGAAGGACTCAATTGACAAATTGTCAAATCCTCCAAGATTTGGCGGAAGCTCTCCTCTCCTGATTAGGTGTAGATCTAAATTTGGAAGCTTTTTTCTTCGATCTAAATCTAGATCTAAGAGTTTCTTAGAAGTGTTCGATTTATGGTGGTTCAACATGTTATTGTTGTTGTTGTTGTCGTCGTCGTCGTCTCCGTGTGGTGATAGTCATGAGAATGCCAAACCTAGGCGCACACTACAAGCCATAATTTCTAGAGGAAAATATCTTGGTGTGCTCCCATGACCGGCAGTTTCGGTGATTGGCTGTCTTTTTTATTTATTTATTTAATATTGTAATAGATTTGGTCTTGGGGATGAGATTGTGCTTAGAATTGCAAGTCCTACTTTTTTAATTTTGATGTTCCTCTCATGTTTGATTATGGTAAATGAATGAAATTTTCTCTTGGCAATAAATAAATAAATAAATAAACCAAATTAAAAGACTCATAATTGAATTGACATATGTCCAATGAGTTTAGAACTATTTTTGGTAATTTTCCCACATCTTTTGTATGATTTAGATAATCGATAGAGTAATTAAATGGTGTGATTAGAACGGGTAGAGCGAATAGTAGGAGAAATCAAGGCAACTTGTAATTAATCAGCCAAAATGTCTTCTTCGCTAAAACGGTTTGACGATGGCTATCCAACAATGCCTACTGCCAACAACGGTCATGATCGAACATTAGGTCGGATCCAATTACACTAATGAGTGATGCGATATTACGCGGCCTGCAAAATTGATTTCCCCAGCTAGTTTATGTTAAATTCACATAATATATCTTTTAAAATTTTAAAAAAAGATTCCTCTTTGTTTAGGATAATTTTCAAACTGGTACACGTATATATAAAACTAATCATCCTAGTGTTGATCAAATCAGTGCCACATAACTATCATGTCAATGTTTAGTGTGATTTAGTTTACAATGCATCAACTTATTTGAGATCAAATTTTGACAATATCGTTGCGAACTTATCATGGTGATTTCTCTGACAGCTTATCTGCATGATACAGCATAACTAAATAGGTTTCAGTTTGGCATAAATGGGTTCATGTCATACATAGGTATTTTACGTGGTGATCTACAAACCATTTGGACATGAATTGATACAAATTAATGTATGAGAGTCTCTCTCTCTCTCTCTCTCTCTCTCTCTCTCTCTGTTCTTTTATTAAATTTTAAATCGAGCCCATAAACTTACAAATTACTTATATAGTTTAACGTTGTTTTGTAAACTAATTTTGTGAACGGATCTCATTGGTTTTCCATGAATTCCCGCCTCTTATGCCTAACGCGATGCAATGACTGCTATGAAAATAATGATGAAAGGCAGAATAAATCTATGAATAGCTAAAGCTGGTTATTATAGTCTCAATATTTTTCTCGTCTTCTTTCTTCGTCTAGTACGTGTATAGCTAACGCTACGGTTCTAATTGAGACACGATGGTTTCATTAGTTGTCAGTGTATGAACTGAGTAAATGAGTAAACCTCTCTCATTATACGACATGGCCGTGAAGCTTCCGGGCTTGGCTATATTTGGCACGTTCCCATAGTAAACGGACTCAATTAAATGAGTCATTAGAGGCGATCTAAACATTCTTGTTCTTGACAATGTTGTAGGACATTGTTTCTTGCCACAAGACCTCAGTTTGGCTTCGACGTTGGATCATCCTGTGTCCGTTGAGACCGTCGGTTGGAATTGAGAATTGGGCCGGATGCGGTTTAAACTTAAGATTGGGCCTGCTTCGATCAATCTCTTGCGTTAAGGGTACAAAATGAAATGCAGCTTCATTCAAATATCTTTCTGAATGGTTAATCAAGTCCCTGATTGGGTGGCCAAGATCTGTTGTCTAATTACTCTTCCCTTTTCTTGGTTAATTCAGCTCCCCAACCTTTGTGGAGCTTACTATATTTTGATGCCCCTTCTTTGGGCCTGTCGTCGAAGAACTTTTGATGATAGATAATAGTAGCTTTTCAGACAAAAAAAAGAAAGTAAAATCTCTTTTTGTAGGGGAAAGAGGCATGATCGATTTTCTTGCATCAGAATGAAGAACTTCGATTAACTGTGAGCACCTTGGAAGTGGGAAGAGATGGTTAATAGGTTCTCTTTTCCTGGTTTTGCAATGAGGTGGTATGCGAGGTCGATTTTCACGGATAATATTGGTTCCATCTGATAACCCGACTTCTCAAGGAAAGGAAATCCGACTATCTTACAAATGAACAAATTACTTATATTTATTGGCTAATCTAATGTGATTTAGTGATATTCGCTTATATATTGCTAAATACGGTAGACACCAAATCATTTGCATAACCATCGATATACAGCGTTTTCATTCAATCCAGGATTAAGATCTATATACATCTATAAACTCAATGAGGGATCTCGAGGGAAGTCCAAGTTCTAATAGATGCATTGTGCAACGCTCTATCATCTCCGTATCCATCTCTTGGCCGATCTGTCTTGTCTTTGTTAACAGAGAAATATTTTAAGTAACATTTCCATCCATTCAAGCCAATTCCTATGTGAAAAATATCATCATTTCATATAAGAATTAAGTAGTTCATAATTAGAGTTGGACCTAATAATTCATTGACCCATCTTAAGGTATCACACCTTTGGTAGTTTGTCCTTGATATGACAACGGGGTGTCAACTTGGCGGGCCTGAATTGGCCAAGCATAGCTCACTTGGACTGAAAAATAACTGTGTGTGTCGCCGGGAGTTGATTTTCGATTTATTGTTGAATTGGGTTCGGTGGCCGTTCGGGTGGGAAGTATATTGCGAAACAAGAGGTAGAACTAGTTATCGTGCAAGAACTCGAAAGATTGATTGATATATTGAAAGATACATATAGTCTGTGTTGATTGCGGAGATCCTTTTATGATGTTTTAACATGGTTTATATAGCCTATTACAAAATGTAATTGCTCTTAAGTGGTTGATGATCAAAGTAATGATTACAAGCATATCTCCATAATTTTAGGCTTCATAATCACCTTTTATGATTGCACGTTGGCTTTATTTACAAGCAGTTATAACTCTTTAATTGTCATTGGACCCAACTGCATAGCCATAATTTTAGGCTCTACGATCACTCTCCTTGATTGCACATTGACGCTATCTACAAACAGTTATGACTTCTCAATTGTCATAGGATCTAACCATTATTTGACATCTTCATTGTCTTTGAATTTTGCATCGTTGACCAGTTGTTATCGTATACCGATAACTATACTATAGTCATGGTCAACGACAGTTATCTTCGCTATCAACGATTCATCAATGGTATAATTACTTAACGCCTATTTCTATAAAAGGAGTCATGTTGACTTAGAAGGCTCGATCATCTTTGGATATCAACAGTAATCAATTTCTATTACAGTTAAATGCTTTAGCTTGGCCCGACCCTAGCTGTCCATTTGAGCAAGTCTCGTAGGACCACAGGTGATATTTCTCATCGCCATATTTCCTTGTGGGACGGATTTTTCATGGTCACACAAAGCAAATATCTTGTCAATACTTTTTAGATGGAGCTGATTTCGACCTAAGGTGCAATGCCACCGAAATGGTCCCAAAATATTCCTTTTATCACATTTATTGATTTTCTCTGTCGAACCACTTTTCTAATACTCCCCGTTTGCCCATATTGAGTAACGCTACTTTAGTGGGAAAACACATATATGACAATTCCTACCAACTTTTGTGAATATATCTCTCATAAACATTGAGGTATTGTAGCTTTATAATATAAATTATTAATATACAAGCTACAACAATTCACAACACAGCTTTAACGCGATACAACTACAATTCTGTCACAGCTACATACCAAACGGACTTTTAAATCAGATTCAGAACGATGAGGCATCGTGTAATTCTAGAATGAGCTTGGGAGATATTCCTTTCGAGAGATTTGACGTTGTATATATCCTTAAAGCCATTATGGCACGTCACCGGCCATTCAACTCCATGTTTTTCTTGCCTAATAGGGAATGCAATGATTTTCTGTATGATTTTCTGAATGTGGTCACGATCCATGGCAATGTAAATGCTAGCCTATTTAGTGTTTTCCCAGGAAGAAGACAAGCGGACCCAGGCTCAATGAAAAAAGATGCGAGACCATGTTTACATGTTATTTAGAAAAAGTTGATGTGAGACTTGAGATGTCACAAATTTCCACACTTAAAATTGCCGACTTCCTTTATAATTCTAGAATCCTACTAGAAGCCACACCTTGTCCAAGCTCTCTTGTCTCCACGATAACTCTCTGCCCTTGGATCTAGTGTGGGCTCAGTCCATCCACCAACCACACATCTACTAAAGGGGTTCCTATCTAATAACGTCTTTCACAACCTGAGCCAATGTGCCTAGGTTAGCACCCAAAAGGAGTACTCTAAATAACCAAACAAGATTATGACCGTGTGGAGATGGATGTTGATAATAAGTCACTCAACATGACCTGCTCCAATTGATGTAAGTCTTGGAATGTTATACATATAAAAGCCGTTAATTAGACCAACAAAATCAACGGCTGGTACTTATATTTGCAAGATCTTGCTAGACTATGTAGCCACTTCAAATAAATTTGAATGAAGCTATAACTTTTCAATGAAGTTTATCTGGGTTAGCACCCAACTATAGTGCTCCAAATGGCCAAATAAAATTGTGACGTGGAGATGGATGTCGATTATAAGTCACTCAACAAGACCTGTTCCAATTGATGTAGCTCTTGGAATGTTATATGTATAAAAGCCATTAATTACACGAACAAAATTAACAGCCGGTACTTATGTTTGCAAGATCTTGCTAGATTTTTTAGGCGCTTCAAATAAATTTGAATGGAGATATAAATTTTCAATGAAAATTCCTCAGCCTGTATTTGTTTTATTCTTTTTGGCCAAACGAGGTAATAGGTGGTTTGGAAACATAATTATGAGTATTCCACTAGAAAATGTGGACCCTTTGGTGTGATTTAAATTAGAAATGGAACCTAAGTACACAATAATTTTTAGAAGATCAACATTGACCCTATTAAATGTCGACATCCCTTGTGTTTTCCCTTAGCGACATGAGAAAAGCGCTTAATGACCCTGTTAAATGTCGACATCCCTCGTGTTTTCCCTCAGCGACATGAGAAAAACGATCGATCGTGTTGAGCCAGTGGAAGCTAAATTCAACACAATTTTTAAAAAAATAATTCAATTGTCCTTGTCCTTATTGAAGCCTACAATGTGAAATCAACAGAATAAAAGGTTATTGAATTTTCTTATCCGAATTGAGACGGAGCATATGCTGGCTTGTGTGTGTGTTTGTTTGTTTGTTTGTTTGTTTGTTTTTTTTTTTTTTTTTTGGGTGTAAATATGTAAGTATCCTTAATCAGATGAGGTACAAAAGCTGAAGGGATGTTGGCTTATGTTTTACTTTGTCTTGAGCTAGTCCTTTTTATCAAGAGTTTCTTGAATATTTCATGACCTCAAGAGTGTTGATTACTTACGTTAATACATTATGCACTTTTTGCCAGAAAATGTCTACAGAGCATAAACTTACAAAAAAAATAAATAAATTATACCACCATTATTTTCTTTTGGCAGAATAAACTTAATAGACTTGATTTTATAGTTGAAGTTAGTCTAGAGCATACCAATGGTGTTAAATTAAATGAGTTTCGTGTAAGACTCATATGGTTTAACGATTGAGATTAAGTTAACATATAATAGATGTATATATGAATATTTCAGGAATAAGTGGTCGATTCACTTCAAATCATGGCCCAAGACGTTAGATACACACACACACACAGATATATATATATGCTTGTGAAGGTGTCTCCTTTCTCAACCCTACATATATATATATATATATATATGCTTGTGAAGGTGTCTCCTTTCTCAACCCTCCGCCTTGGGGTTAGCCAATTCATAGTCCCACCGTTTGTTTGGAATTCTTCACAAGCATACTTCCTGTCCACACTGCACACCATGACTCCTTCTTGGCCCTCTTTCATCATCTCCTTCATTGTATGCATGCAAATTCAGTTTCAAACCATTTAATTTGATCAATTTAATTATAAGCCTTTTAATGATTTGTTAATGTTGTCCCCCATCAATTATGTCTGGAAATTACTAACATAATATCGGTCGTTTGACGTGACACGGGCAGTATATAGGACAATAATTGACAATTTTTGTAAATTTTTATAATGTATTTTAATTTTAATTTTAATTTTTTTTATCTTTTTTATGATGGCCAAAGATAGCGACCCACGCCGGCCACTAGCGAGGGTTATGGCCCTCACCGACTGCAATGGCCTAGCCTAGGGCCTTAACTGCTATGTGAACCATAGGCAAGGCCTTCGCGATTGGTGACCCTTGCCGACCACAATGAAATAAAAGAAAAAAGAAAAAAAGAAAAATTCATTATTTTTTTTTTACATTTTAAAAGTTGTACATGTTAGTGCTCATCATATCATGTAGGAGGACTGAGGTCTGTGTTAGTAATTTCTGGTTAAAATTGACCGAAAGACCATATTGATATATTATCAAAAGTTTTAGGATTAAATTTGTTGAATTGAAAGGTTTAATACTGAAGTGACATTCCTACAATAGATTAATAACTTTTTTGGTAATTTTCCCCAATATGGATGTTGTTCATAAGCAATTTTTAGCTACAACATGTAAATATTTTTATGAATGCGCTCCATTGCAAATTTAGTTTTTAATAAAGTTTACAACTATTACTAAGTCCAATGAAGATTTAGCATTTCATTTTACTTTGTCTGCAATGTTTTATTATTTTTAGTGAAAATTTTCGTGCTTTTTACATCTTTAGATATCATGATATCACCGGACACTTGTAATTTATCGTCATTAAATTACTATATCTATTATTGTTGCAAGAACCGTCGGATGCATAGTTGGTGCTTAAGGGCTTTTTAGTTTTATGTTTTAACTTTCAGCGATAGTTACAGTACTTTCCATAAATTTATAACAGTTTTTCAATGACGCGATGCGGTGGGGGTAAAAAGAGAATGAATTTACAATGGAAATTAGAGGTTAATTTGTTTTGCGACATAATAGAATAAATATATTGTGAAAGTCATTTTTCTTGTTGGATGGTGTACTTGAAAGTGAGATGGGAAAGCATCTCTATGTTCATATCTTACTTTCAAAAGTTATCATCCCCTTTATAATTATAATTTATTCCCTACATAAGATATTGACGGTATCGAAATTCTTGTCTAAGATATTAACAATTTCCCGACCAAAAAAGAAGATATTTACAATTTATTAATTATGAAATTTATTTTTTCTCTTATTATAAAATCAACCTAAAAAAGATGGAAAAAAAGAAGAAAAAAAAAGGAAGAAAAAAAAATCAAATAATTACAAAACTTAATCCGTCAGTGTTTATAAAAATTCTTGTGAAGATGGTTCTCCATTCTAACAAAATAATGAAAGAATGATACCACAATAAGCATCCAAACAAAAGGTACCAAGGAGGAGTGAAGATCAGTAGCGAGAGTACATAGATCGAAGCTCTACGCTTGCTGGTGGCAAATGAGATTGGAGTACGGAGAAATCATTTTCTATAATTCCAATATTTTTTTCTACGGATTACCCACTCTGGGCGAACCAAACACTTAAAAATTTGGAAAATGTTTTCAGGAGAGTCTTCTTTCATATAACATACAAAAGAAGTGAATAGTCGGACGTTGGATGTACATGCTGCTATGTACCAAAGTCATTAGGAAGGAAATGTACCCGGTTCTGCATGGGCGCGAAAATCCCACATTTTTGGCTCCTTCCATGTGCTTCTTCTCCAAGCTTCTTCCTCTTTTAACAAGCATATACACAGTGAACATAGTTATAGAAAATGTTACTGTACTTCTCTTGTCGAATTTCAGTATTTTAATTCTTGGATTAGGTCCATAATCATGGATGAAAAAAAATATTTAGCGCATCAAATATGTCTCATTTTCTTTTTAGCGCACAAGGATTGACGGGTACTAATTATTGGATACTTGTTTTCGGAACTGCAATTAACAAGATGAGCCCCTCATTGTCATTGTTTGATGTGTAGGAAAACTCCAAGAAAAGATGATCTTATAGCCTAGATGAAACTTGGTCTTATCACGCTTAGATTTGGAACATCTATTCCGCGGTCAGTATAATGACCTGGTATAATAAGGACAAAGAGTGGTCACCTGGGCTAGAGTGCTCAGATAAAGAGTGGTCTTGTTAGGCTTTTAGAATGGCGAAGGGAGCATGAATGAATCGATTTGCATACCGAATCAATGGGAGGCGTGCCTTGGATATATCTGTGAAAATTGAAATTAACTCACGGAGATGTCTTTTGACATAATAACAAAATTTGCTTTGAAACTCCAAAGTTAAGTGTACTCATACTAGAGCATTACTCGAACGGGCAACTTCTTGGGAAAATGCCTATTTGTACCTCAAAAGACAAAACCATGAGGCTCAGTATGGAATGGCTCAAGGCAGATAATACCTCGAGTGAGTTAATATATGGATGTCATAATCACAACCAAATATATACACTATCTCGGAGAAACATCTCTCCAAATGACTCACAAAGCATGCCTCTAGGCCTCATACAATTCCCCCATTAGCTTACCAACTAGTATTGGTTTATCAACTTTCATTTGATTCATTTGCTGATGTTCATTGACTTTTATTTGTCTTACTTACCAAGTCTTCAAATTTACTGACACCATAAAAAAATTATCAATCCTAATTAGAGTGCTTATCAATATTTTTCTGTTGAAATTACCAACTAGTTTCACCTTACCGATTTTAATTTAAGTTTGCTACCTACGTTTATTTGATTTTATTAAACACTGACTTCTATTATCCTTTGCAAACTTCTATCTACACATTAACTGTAAATTAGATAATTCCTCCTAGATATCTCTCGCATGATATATACTTCCCTCTCTGGTATCAATCTTTTGAATGAGCACAAGATAGAAGATAACACCAACATGAAATTGCAGAAAAAAGAGAGAGAAAAGGTTCAAGCCTATGTGTTTATACCGGAGAACGTCAAAACAACAAATTTGAGGTGAAAAGATGCCAGGTGGGGAATCCTAGGAGATTCGTGGACCAGCTGACATAACCATCCAAACGAGTGGTAGTGTACGAAATTCGTGTCAGAAACTACCCACAAATGATACAAATATCTCAGATGTCGTACTTTCCTCCTCGAGCTCTGACTCGGAGGAAACCGTGGCCTGCTTTTAGGTAAACGTGAACAGAAAAATATAAAATAAATTGGCCAGGCCGCGATTGGAGGGAGGAACGGTAGGCACGTCCATCGTTAAGGATGAACTTGAATAATGATTTTAGGTCCGCCATGGATGATTACCATTTGAATCTAATCGATCTCATTTTTATCTAGATAGGTAGGCCTGAAAAAAAATTTGATTTACCCGTGCAGATGAAGGAAAAAAGAAGAAGTCATTTTCCATGTCTTATTTCTCCGATGAGGGTTGGCGTGACCTTATCCTAACCAATCATCTTTTGATGTGAATTACATCATGCTCTATGGGGATAGATCTATTCCTTATTAATGTGGATATTGGTGAGTTTTGACATGATAATTTGCCCATGAAAATTTCTAAAAGAATGATGCGAGTAACTTTGGCACACTAAAAACATTGATCTTTAAAATCCTAGATCGATAACATCTTTTGAGGGAACGAAAAAAAAAGTTTTAAATTTATCATTTTTTTTTTGCTAGGTCAACAATAAATTTTTAATTTAGCCAAGTTATCCCTAAACCTTTTGATAATTTACTAATTGAGTTATTTCACCTAATTTTCACGTAACATGATTGGTGCTAATGTGAAAAATATTTATAATATTTATTTTTAATTTTTTTCCCATTGTGTTGTGACCCTTGCTAGCCATGGACTAGGGCGAAAAGAACCTCGCCTAGATCTAGTGAAGGCCTTTGAGCCCTTGCCTGCAGCGACAAGGGCGCAATGGTCTCGCCTAGGGCTATTGTTGCCTTGCCGGTTGCGGGCGAGGTGGCCCTCTTCTAGTCTAGGCAAGGGTTTCATGACTGGCAAGGGTTGCTGGTAATCCATGTTGGCAGAGTGGAAAAAAAAAACAAAAAAAAATTAAAAAGTTCTAAAAAGTTAGAAAAAAATTACAAAATTTGTGAATGTTAGCACCAAAGATGGCCGTCATCAATGTTAGTGATTTCCAATTAATTTTGGTTGGAAGGACTCAACTGACAAATTGTCAAATCCTGCAAGATTTGGCGGAAGCTCTCCTCTCCTGATTAGGTGTAGATCTAAATTTGGAAGCTTTTTTCTTCGATCTAAATCTAGATTTGAGAGTTTCTTAGAAGCGTTCGATTTATGGTGGTTCAACATGTTATTGTTGTTGTTGTCGTCGTCTCCGTGTGGCGATAGTCATGAGAATGCCAAACCTAGGCGCACACTACAAGCCATAATTTCTAGAGGAAAATATCTTGGTGTGCTCCCATGACCGGCAATTTCGGTGATTGGCTGTCTTATTTATTTATTTTTTATTTAATATTGTAATAGATTTGGTCTTGGGGATGAGATTGTGCTTAGAATTGCAAGTCCTACTTTTTTAATTTTGATGTTCCTCTCATGTTTGATTATGGTAAATGAATGAAATTTTCTCTCGACAATAAATAAATAAACCAAATTAAAAGACTCATAACTGAATTGACATATGTCCAATGAGTTTAGATCTATTTTTGGTAATTTTCCCACATGTTTTGTATGATTTAGATAATTGATAGAGTAATTAAATGGTGTGATTAGAACGGGTAGAGCGAATAGTAGGAGAAATCAAGGCAACTTGTAATTATCAGCCAAAATGTCTTCTTCGCTAAAACGGTTTGACGATGGCTATCCAACAATGCCTACTGCCAACAACGGTCATGATCGAACATTAGGTCGGATCCACTGGCTTCATATAATTCAGAAAACACTAGTTTTCTCGAAGCCTCTTGCTCATATCTCTCATCAAAGGGTGCTATTCGATTTCGCTTCGCTTAGCCTATCCCCTTCTAGGGGTATTTTAGTGATAGGTTCTATAGGAAATTACACTAATGAGTGATGCGATAATATATATTAAACATCTAAGTCCTTGCAAATGTATTACGTAATTATTTACTTCATACGCGGCCTGCAAAATTGATTTCCCCAGCTAGTTTATGTTAAATTCACATAATATATCTTTTAAAATTTTTTAAAAAAGATTCCTCTTTGTTTAGGATAATTTTCAAACTGGTACACGTATATATAAAACTAATCATCCTAGTGTTGATCAAATTAGTGCCACATAACTATCATGTCAATGTTTAGTGTGATTTAGTTTAAAATGCATCAACTTATTTGAGATCAAATTTTGACAATATCGTTGCGAACTTATCATGGTGATTTCTCTGACGGCTTATCTGCATGATACAGCATAACTAAATAGGTTTCAGTTTGGCATAAATGGGTTCATGTCATAAATAGGTATTTTACGTGGTGATCTACAACCCATTTGGACATGAATTGATACAAATTAATGTAAGATTCTCTCTCTCTCTCTCTCTCTCTCTCTCTCTCTGTTCTTTTATTAAATTTTAAATCGAGCCCATAAACTTACAAATTACTTATATAGTTTAACGTCGTTTTGTAAACTAATTTTGTGAACGGATCTCATTGGTTTTCCATGAATTCCCGCCTCTTATGCCTAACGCGATGCAATGACTAGTATGGAAAGAATGACGAAAGGCAGAATAAATCTATGAATAGCTAAAGCTGGTTATTATAGTCTCATTATTTTTCTCGTCTTCTTTCTTCGCCTAGTACGTGTATAGCTAATGCTACAGTTCTAATTGAGACACGATGGTTTCATTAGTCGTTAGTGTATGAACTGAGTGAATGAGTAAACCTCTCTCATTATACGACATGGCCGTGAAGCTTCCGGGCTTGGCTTTGGTCTTCACATATTTGGCACGTTCCCATAGAGTTGTGCACATTGCGAGAAAACGATGGACTGAATTAAATGAGTCATTAGAGGCAATCTAAACATCCTTGTTCTTACTGACCAAAAAAAAAAAAAAAAAAAAACATCCTTGTTCTTGACAAAGTTGTAGGACATTGTTTCTCGCCACAAGGCCTCGGTTTGGGTTTGACGTTGGATCATCCTCTGTCCGTTGAGACCGTCGGTTGGAATTGAGAATCGGGCCAAATGCGGTTTAAACTTAAAGTTGGGCCCGCTTCGATCAATATCCTGCTTTGAGGTCACAAAATGAAATGCAGCTTCCTCTTCATTCGAATCTCTTTTTGAATGGCTAATCAAGTTACTGATTGGGTAGCCAAGGCCGTCATCTCGATACTCTTTCCCTTTTTTGGTTAACTCAGCCTCCCAACCTGTGTGGAGCTGACAGTGTTTTGATGCTCCTTTTTGGGCCTGCTGTTGAAGAACTTTTGATAATAGATAATAGTAGTTTTTCAGACCAAAAAAAAAAAAAAATCTCTTTTTGTAGGGGAAAGAGGCATGATCGATTTTCTTGCATGAGAATGAAGAACTTCGATTCATGGGGAGCACCTTGGAAGTGGGAAGAGATGGTTAATAAGTTCTCTTTTCCTGGTTTTGCAATGAGGTGGTATGCTCGGTCGATTTTCACGGATAATACCGGTTCCATCTGAGAATCCGACTTCTCAAGGAAAGGAAATCTGACTTACAAATTAGCAAATTACTTATATTTATTGGCTAATCTAATGTGATTTATTAGGTAATATTCACTTATATATAGTTAAATACGGTAGCCACCGAATCATTTGCATAACCATCGATATACAGTGTTTTCATTCAAGCCAGGATTAAGATCTATATACATCTATAAACTTAGTCAGGATCTTCAGGGAAGTTCAAGTTCTAATAGATGTATTGTGCAACGCTCTATCATCTCAGTATCCATCTCTTTGCCAATCTGTCTTGTCTTTGTTAACAGAGACATATTTTAAGTAACATTTCCATCCATTCAAGCCAATTCCTACAAGAAAAATATCATCAGTTCATACAAGAATTAAGTAGTTCATAATTAGAGTTAGACCTAACAATTCATTGACCCATCTTAAGGTATCACGCCTTTGGTAGTTTGTCTCAGATATGACTAGAGCTGCTAAAATAGGTCATAAACCCATACTATAACTCACTTTTAGTTAAATGGGTTATATATGGGTTTGGTGAAAGTTAAATATAGGTCACAAATGGATCTTAAAAAGTAAAGCAATAAAAGAAATGGGTCTTAATGGGTTATAAGGAAACCCACTTTGAACCCATAGCCTTCCTCCTCACCTCCTCAATTCTCTCTCCTTCCATCTATCGCAAATCTTGGGTAAGCAAAGCACCCCCTTTCCTTTTCGATCCCAACCAACTACAGCCATTGTCTACCCGCCGTCACGCCACCATCTCCATCATTGATCCAGATCTCACTTGCCTCAGGCGAGCCGTGAGCTCGTCGGCCTCATGCGAGCAGCGAGCTTACTGGCCTCGATGGAGCTGGGGCTTGCTTGGATCGGCCGAGCCACGAGCTCACCGGCCTTGGCTGAGCTCGGGCTTGCCCAGATTTGGTGAGTCGAGAGCTCGCCGGCTGCGACAGAGCTCAAGATCTTGAGCTCGCCTAGACGGAACAAGGGAGAAGAAGGAGGAGGAAAAAGAAAGAACAAAGAAAAGAAGAAAAAAATGTAAAAAGAAAAGAAAATAAACAATGATAATTTCAAAATTTTTAAAAATCATAAAAAAATGATTTTTTTTTAATGATTTTCCATTGATAGATATCCATATACATGTTGGAGAAGTACTTTTAGAGGAAGCTTAATGCTATCTAGATCGAAATATAGAAATTCTAAACATCATAATATAATTTTTAACTTGGTGAACCACAATTAAGAAATCGACCCAAAAAAAAAAAAAAAAAAAAACTACAATTAAGAAGCTACACATTCTTGCATTCAAGAAGATTTGTTATAAGCAAATATTATTTTCATGTCAATTATTAGCTTATCAAACTTTTTCTTATCAAGAGTTCTTCAAAAGTATTTCAATTTAAATGTTTTTCACATTTATTTTATTTTATTTACTAATTTTATATTGTTTATTTACTTTTTAAATTTGATGTGAAGTTTTTATTCAAGTAACTAAATTGAGTTAAATATTAATATGTTTCGGTAATATGGGTTAGGTCAGATACGAGTTGGGTATGAGTCATCAAATTTACATTATATGAAAATTGGTCAAAACGGGTTAAATGGGTCAATATGGATCAGACAATTTTCGACCCAACCCGACCTACCCATTTGACGGCCCTACATATGACAACGGGGTGTCAACTTGGCGGACCTGAATTGGCCTAGCATAGCTCACTTGGACTGAAAAATAACTATGTGTCACCGGGAATTGATCCACACAACAAAATACATTTTGCCGAAAGTTGATTTTCGATTTATTGTAGTGGCCGTTCAGGTGGGAAATATATCGCGAAACAAGAGGTAGAGGCAGAACTAGTTATTGTGCAAGAACTGGAAAGATTGATTGATAAATTGAAAGATGCATATAGTCTGTGTTGATTGCGGAGATTCTTTTATAATGATTTAACATGGCTTATATAGCCTATCACAAAATGTAATTGCTCTAAAGTAACGGTTACAATCGTATCTCCATAATTTTAGGCTTCATGATCACTCTTTATGATTGCACATCGGCTTTATTTACAAGCAGTTATGACTTTTCAATTGTCATTGGATCTAATAATTAATTGACATCTTCATTGTCTCTGAAGTCTGCATCGTTGACCAGTCATTATCGTATACTATGGTCATCAATAGTCATGGTTAACGATAATTATCTCTGCTATCGACGACTCATCGATGGTATAATTACTTAACACCTATTCCTATAAAGGTGTCATGTTGACTTAGAAGACTCGATCGTCTTTGGATATCAACCGTAATCAATTTCTATTTACAGTTAAATGCTTTAGCTTGGCCCGACCCTGGCCGTCCATTTGGGCAAGCCTCGTAGGACCACAGGTGACATTGCTCATTGCCATATATCCTTGTGAGACAAATTTTTCATGGTCACACAAAGCAAATATCTTCTTAAAACTTTTTAGATGGAGCTGATTGCAATCTAAGGTGCAATGCCATTGGAAATGGTCCCCAATATTTCCTTGTGAGATGGATTTTTCATGGTCACACAAAGCGAATATCTTCTTAAAACTTTTTAGATGGAGCTGATTTCAACCTAAGGTGCAATGCCGCTGGAATTGGTCCCCAAAATTTCTTTGTGAGACGGATTTTTCATGGTCATGCAAAGCAAATATCTTCTTAAAACTTCTTAGATTGAGCTGATTTCAACCTAAGGTGCAATGCCACCGGAAATGATCCTCAATATTTCCTTGTGAGATGTATTTTTCATGGTCACACAAAGCAAATATCTTATTGAAACTTTTTAGATGGAGCTGATTTCAACCTAAGGTGTAATGCAACTGAAAATGGTCTCCAAGATATTCCTTTAATCAAATTTTTATTGATTTTCTCATTTGAGTGCAATGCCACCGACAAATGGTCCCAAAATATTCCTTTTATCACATTTTAGTTCCCAAAATATTCCTTTTATCACATTTTATTGATTTTCTCTGTTGAACCACTTTTCTGATACTTCCCGTTTGCTCATATTGGGTAACGCTAGTTTAGTTGGAAAACACATATATGACAATTCCTACCAACTTTTGTGAATATATCTCTCATAAACTTGGAGGTCTTGTAGCTTTATAACATAAATTATTAATATGCAAGTTACAACACTTCACAACATAACTTTAATGCGATACAATTATAATTTTGTCACAGCTACATACCAAACAGACTTTTAAATCAGATTCAGATCGATGAGGCATCGTTTAATTCTACAATGAGCTTGGGAGATATTCCTTTGGCGAGATTTGACGTTGTATTTATCCTTAAAGCCATTGTGGCACGTCACCGACGATTCAACTCCATGTTTTTCTTGCCTAATAGGGAATGCAATGATTTTCCGAATGTGGTCACGATGCACGGCAACGTAGACGCTAGCCTATCTGGTGATTTTCCGGGAAGAAGATAAGTGGACCCAGTCTCAATGAAAAATGATGCGAGACCACGTTCACGTGCTATTTAAAAAAATTGATGTGACTTGAGGTGTCACAATTTCCCACACTTTGAGCCGTTGGCTTCCTCTATTATTTTAGAATTGTACTATCTTGTCCAAATTCTCTTGCCTTGGCGATAACTCTCAGCCATTGAATCTAGTGTGGGCTTAGAATGTTATATATATAAAAGCCGTTAATTACACCAATAAAATTAACGGCCGGTACTCATATTTTCAAGATCCTGCTAGATTATGTAGCGGCTTCAAATAAATTTAAATGAAGCTATAACTTTTTAATGACGTTTATCTGGGTTAGCACCCAAAAATACTACTCTAAGTAACCAAATAAGATTGTGACCGTGTGGAGATGGAAGTCACTCAACAAGACTTGTTCCAATTGATGTAGGTCTTGGAATGTTATTTATATAAAATCCATTAATTACACCAACAAAATTAACGGCTGGTACTTTTATATTTGCAAGATCCTGCTCTATTATTTAGGCGCTTCAAATATATTTGAATGAAGCTATAACTTTTCAATGAAAAATCCCCACAGGCCGATTCTTTTCAAGGAAGTATACGTTTTATTCCGTTTGGCCAAAAAAGGTAATAGGTGATTTGGAACATAATTATGAGGATTCATCTCGAAAATGTGGACCCTTCGGTGCCATTTAAATTAGAAATGGAACCTAAGTACACAATAATCTTTAGAAGATCAACATTGACCCTTTTAAATGTTGACGTCCCTCGTGTTTTCCCTTAGCGACATGAGAAAAACGCTCCATCATGTTGAGCCAGTCGGTGGAAGCTAAATTCCACAAAATAAAAAAAAAAAAAAAATTCAATTGTCCTTGTCCTTATTGAAGCCTACGATGTGAAATCGACAAAATAAAAAGGTTATTGAATTTTCTTATCCGAATTCAGACGGAGTATATGCCAGCTTTTGTGTGTGTGTGTGTGTGTGTGTGTGTGTTTTTTTTTTTTTTTGGGTGTAAATATGTGAGTATCCTTAATCAGATGAGGTAAATAAGCTCAAGGAATGTCGGCTTGTGTTTTACTTTGTCTTGAGCTAGTCCTCTTTATCAAGAGTTTCTTGAATATTTGGTGACCTCGAGAGTGTTGATTAGTTACGTTAATAAATTATACACTTCTGCTGGAAAATGTCTACAGAGCATAAACTTACAATAAAAAAAAATTATACCACCATTTTTTTCTTTTGGCGGAATAAACTTAATTGACTTGATTTTATAATTGAAATAAGTCTAGAGCATACTAATGGTGTTACATCAAGTGGGTTTTGTGTAAGATTCATATGGTTTAATGATTAAGATCAAGTGAGTTCACATATAACAGATGTATTTTTGAACTCAATTCACTTCAAATCATGGCCTAGGACGTTATATGCCTATATATATGCTTGTGAAAGTGTCTCCTTTCTCAACCCTCGGCCTTGGGATTAGCCAATTCATCGTCCCGCCGTATGTTTGGAATTCTTCCTAAGCATACTTCCTGTCCACACTGCACACCATGACTGCTTCTCGGCACTCTTTCATCATCTCCTTCATTTTATCCATAACTTCGATTTATGGACAGAAACTTTACATTCCGGACCTGACTCTAGAACGTGAGGACTTCCACCAAGATCCGAAACGTGCAGTTTCAGCATCCATAACAGACGATTTCGAAACTTTCTTCTTCAACCAAACGCTCGATCATTTCAGCTACAGACCCCAGAGCTACACCACCTTCAAACAGAGATACTTTATCGACTCCAAATTCTGGGGCGGCGCGCATTCTAGTGCGCCAATCTTCGTTTACCTTGGTGCCGAATCGCCACTCGATAAAGCCCCGACTAATATCGGGTTTCTGAGAGATAACGCAGCTCAATTCAAAGCTTTGTTAGTTTATATTGAGGTAGCACATTTGGCTTCTACCATTTTTTTTTTTTTTGGGGGCCCATGCATGGATGTTTTTTCTGTCTAATTTCCGCTTCCAACCACGTAATTAAATTCTTCTTTTCTTGTGGAATTTTTCTTGCCAGCACCGGTATTATGGTCAGTCAATTCCACTTGGGATGAGCTTCGCAGAAGCTCTCGAAGATGCAGATATTCGTGGATATTTTAGCTCGGCCCAAGCTTTGGCTGATTATGTAGCCATTATTATGCACGTTAAGAGGGAAAGACATGCGATTAAATCTCCAGTTATTGTGGTGGGAGGATCATATGGAGGAAGTAAGTGCAATGGGTACCATGTTCTATCCATTTTTCTGTATGGTGGAAAGAAATAATACAAAAAGGATCCATGCCAAGTTTGACGGGTTTTGATATCCGTTCTCTGTTGATTATGTAAAAAACCAATGATATGTGAAAGTGACGAGTTGTTATTGTGATTTATTTTCAATAAAAATTTTAATTCCTTTTTAGACAAAAAAGGTATATCAAATCATTAAATATGTTGTTGAATTCTAATAGTTTAACACCAATTTCAGTGCTTGCTTCATGGCTCCGACTAAAATATCCACACGTGGCCCTTGGAGCTTTGGCCTCATCAGCTCCAGTGCTATATTTTGAAGATATTACACCCCAGGATGCATTCTATTCAGTGGTCGCCAAGGATTTCGAGGTAATTACACCCGTAATTTCTCTTCTTCTTCTTTTGTTCTAATAATGGAGTGTGCGGCGCTTTTCAAGCATCCATAGAATATCCATTGATTGATGCATTATCCCTATCTTCCCATTTTGCGCACACAAGGTAAGTACATGAGTACCCGTATTCTTGCTCCTAGGGGATGGCATCGATAGAATTCAAGGGTTTAGTTATTAGTAAACATACCTAAAGTGAGAAAGTTATCCAAACTTACCATCTCAATAATCTTTAGGATCTTGATATCTTTTCTTTGTTTTTCATAATTTGTCTTGAACCATGGTCGTTTTGCATAGGAAACTAGCGAGACTTGCCACCATGCTATAGCAAACTCGTGGTCTGAGATCGATAGAGTTGCTCAAGAGCCAGATGGCACTTCAAAATTAAGCGAGATCTTCAAGACTTGCCGGTATGTGATCTGATTCGTCATCTATTATGTGTCTTAATACCCAAGTGCTTATAGATTATTCCCATCCAATTTCTCAATCTAAGGGGGTTGAATTGACTCAATTTACCTTTTGAGATCTGGAACCTCATCGGCGCTCACTCTTCTGTTCGATGTGGAGTTTCATGATCTTCAAGGCTGAATTGAGTCTTTAAGAATGTGTCTAAATGTTAATTTATCAAGGAGACACAATCAACCACAGAATAACCATTGCTTATTTTGTGTGTAGGCCTTTAGTGAATAAGGCTACGCTGAAGTCCTTGAAAGTGATGTACACGAATGCAGCTCAAAATGATAATCCACCGTCATATCCTGTAAGACGGATATGCAAAGGCATTGATGGAGCAAATACTACTGAGAATGGCATTCTTGGCAAAATATCTGCAGGCGTTGTCGCCTATTATTGGAACTCAACATGCTATGTCAATACTCCCTTAACTGTTTCTCCAAATGGTTGGAGTTGGCAGGTACAATACTCTACATCATCATGCTACGTCCATGTTCATGCCAATCCAAGCACGCCCACAATGGGGTCTATTTTAATTGCACGATCCCTTTCTTGAAATCTTCCTTGAAAAATTGTGTAGCATCTAAGATAACTTACAATACTAAAAGGGAGAATTGCTTGCAGAGATGCAGTGAAATGGTAATGCCCCTAGGCATCACAAAAAATTCTATGCTCCCAAAGGCGCCTTTTGTCTTGAAAAGCTTCATGGAACAATGCCACCGCGAGTATGGCGTTTGGCCTCGCCCGCATTGGGTCACTACGCACTACGGTGGCCATGTATGATTTCAAGTGACTCTTACAAAATATATGTTTGGCTCTTTTTTTTTTATCAGTAAATTAGATTGGTTTCCATGCACTAAATTGAAAGCAAACAGTACCATTGACGTCCTCTACCATTTTCTTTTTCCGGTTCTTGCAGGATATAGAACTAATTCTTCGTAGGTTTGGTAGCAATATTATCTTCTCAAATGGATTTCGAGATCCCTGGAGTGGTGCCGGGTATAAAAAAATTATATGCTTGTATCATACATCCGAAGAATTCAAATTTTACGTTACTTAATCACGCTTAACAATTTGGTCTCTTTTTTAAATTTAGGGTCCGGAAAAACATTTCAGAGAGTATCATCGCTGTTATTACAGATCAAGGTACATAACTGAGCTATTGATTTGTTGTTTGTGACTCGTCTCACGTCCTTGTGAATCACACAAGAGAAGGAAAATGTTGAAGCATGTTAAGAAAAAGTAGCAGTGGATCTTGAATTCTTTAATCACTGGTATATGCTCTGCAGGTTCTCATTGCGTGGATATATATGCAGAGAATCTAACCGCTCCAAATCCAGATTGGTTGGTCAAGCAGCGAAAAACTGAAGTTGAGATTATAAAAGGGTGGATAGCCAAATATTATGCCGATCTTCTTGCTTCCAAATGATGATATGATGAATTGTTATTGCCATAAATAAGGGTGATGAATCTATTCGGGAAGGCCATTTCAATAACATATGAGAACAAAAGAATAAGGCCTATGTATTTCACCAATAAAGTTATCCTTGTATTTCTTTGCTCTATTAGAACGAGCTTTTAATCAAGAAAAGTAATATGACTTCACCCAATATTCTTTGCTTCCATTTAATTGTAGGACTCCGGCAAAACATTTAAACTACTGGTCTTTTTTATTGATTAAGCGTAGATTTTTCAAGCCTATGCGTTGTGATGTACAAAATTCGTGTCATAAACTACTCACAATTGATTAGGGGTGATCGGTTTCCGGTCCAAAGTCTGGTTCGATTCCACTTAGGAGCCATAAACCTGGACCGGGATGACTGGTTTCCATCTTTTGGGACTGGGGATTGGACCGGTTCAATAGAATTGGCCACTTAGCAAAAAAAAAATTATTTAAAAAAAAAATACTAGAGTTATTATAATTTTAGGATTTATCGCTATTTTTAAATAATTGAAAAAATATATATATTTTTAAAAAAGTGTTGATTCAGTTTGTCGATTTGGTTCCCTCGGAATCGAGAATCGGACTGAAGATTACTGGTTCCATTCTTATGGAATTGGGAACTAGATCGACACCCTCAAGAATTGTACCAAATTGACTGGTCCGGTCCAGAGTGACTCCCGATCCGTGCCGTTCAATATGCTCAAATCTCTCGGATGTTGTACTTTCCTCTCGAGCTCTGACTCGGAGGAAATCGTGGCCTGCTTTTGAGTAACCGAGAACAGAAAAAAATAAAAATAAAAATTGGCCTGGCCGCGGTTGGAGGGAGGGACGGTTGGCACATCCGTCATCGCTAAGGACGGACTCAAATAATGATTTTAGGTCCGCCATCGATGATGACTATATGAATCTCATCGATCACATTTTCACTTAGATAGGTAGGCCTGACCAAGTTTGATTTACTTATCCACATGAAGAAAAAGAGCCATTTTCCGTGTTTATATTCTAACGAGGGCCAACTCAACCTTGTCCCAACCAACCATCTTTCAATGTGAGTTACGTTATCGTCGGTGGTGGTAGGTATATTTCTGATTAATGTGGATATGGCTGAGTTTTGGCATGATAATTTGCCCAGGAAACTTTATAAAATATCTAGGTAACTTTGGCACAATAAAATCATTAATCTTTAAAATCCTAGTTTTATAACATCTTTTGGGGAACAAAATAAATTGTAAACTTATTACACTTTTGTCAATTCAATCCTAAATCTTTTAATTTGATCAATTTGATTTTAAAATATTTTGATAATTTGCCAATTAAGGTACTTCAGCCAATTTTAATTGAAATCACTGACCAATCCCACGTGATATGGCCAACACTTACATAGATAAAGTTTATCATTAATTTTTGATTTTTTTTTTTTTGCCATTGCGACCTTTGCCGGTCATGCGCTAGGGCGCAAAGACCCCTTGCTTGTGGCCAACTAGGTGTAGGTCCTTACCTAGATCTAGCAAGCACTTGCTTGTGCCCTTGCCCAAGGCCATCATTATGTCATCGATTGTAGGCGAGGTGGCCCTCATCTAGTTTGGGTGAGGCCTTTGTGACTGGAGAGGGTTGCAGGTGAACCTCCCGGCACAATGAAAAAAAGAAAAGAAAAATAAAAATTCCAATGAATTTGAAAAAATTACAAAATTTTTCCATGTTTTTTCTTCGTCGGAAAAAGGAGGGGGATTTTTTTTTTTCCACGTTAAAAGGGGGTAAGATGTCACGGTTTTTGCCCTTCGCTCTTTCTTCAGCGAGTATCCGCTTCCTTGCCCCCGCGAGCATGCTCCTCAAGCCTCGGATGGGCTTTTTTCTTCATTTAACGTTCTGATGGGCTCAAAGAGGAAACGAAAATGGATGGGCTGAAGAAGAAATAAAGGAATGGGCTGCAAAAGAAATAAAAAAGAATGGACTGTGAAAGCATTAAAAAGGATGGGCTTAACTACACCGGCCCACTCGACTCTTTTTTCTTTTTTCTTTTATATACTTTTTATTCATTTTTATCTCACCTATTTTTATTCATCTTTATATATTTGAAACTTTTGTAAAATAAATGAATACCCTAAAAGTTGGCAAAAATTCGGATGTCAACAATATAAAATATATAGATATTGAAACTAATTATTCAATGTGTTCAAATCAATACCATTTAACTGTCATATCGACACTTCATTGAGTAGTGTTGTGATTTTGTTTAAAGTGCATCAGTTTAATTGAGATCAAATTTCAACAACGTATTTGCAAATGGGGTCGGAATTCTTTGATGACTCATTTGCGCGAAAAAACACGATTATATAGGTTTGAGGTTTTTTTTTTTTTTGGGGGTCAAAATATGGGTTTGAGTTTGGTATACATTAATTCATGTCATTAATAGGTATTCTACGCGATGACTTGCTTAACCCATTTGGATAGGAATTGTTCAAATTAATGTACGAAAATTTTTCATTTTTTTTTTCTGTATTGAATTCTTAAACGAGCCCACAAACTTAAAAATTACTTATATAATACTACATCTTTATTAAATCAATTTTAGCTAATGAAACTTAAAATCTCTGCCATTGGCTTTCCATGAATTCCCACCTCTTTTGCCTAGATGCTGTGACTGATATGAAAAGAACGATGAAAGGCACAACATAACTATGAACAGCTAAAAATAGCTATTATAGCCCGAGTATTTTTCTTGTCTCCTTTCTTTGTCTAGCACGCACAGCTAATGCTGCGATTCAAATTGAAGATACTTGCACGTGCGAAGCAGATCTTCTTCTATCTGAGGCCAAACCAAAGCTGTTGGGCTTTGTTGATCTCTCTGTGGCCCACTGCAGTTGATTTGTGAACCAGGCCACTGACTGGCTAGCTAAGACCCATCGGAACAAGAGCCTGGCCCACGACTGGCTGGCCAATCCCCCCGAACCGTTTTGGAATTTACTTTGCTCCGAGTCTTCTATTATGTTGTTGCAAACTCTTAATTAGCAATGAAGTCTCTTCATTTCCGACAAGAAAATGAAATAAAATTGAGACGCGATGGTTTCATTAATCGTCGGCTTACGAACTGAGTGAACGAGGAAACCTCTCTCATTGTACGACATGGCTTTGAAGCTTCCGGGCTTGTCAATCATTCTCTGTCCATTAAGATCGTCGGCTGGAATTAAGGGTTGGGCCGAACGCAGTAAAAATGGCCATCTTCGATCAATTTCCTGCTTAGAGCCCACACTTCTCGAGCTACAGAAATCCATCCATCTCTCTAATTAGCGAACCCTTTATATTATCGGCTAATGCAATATGATTTATTAGGTATTATTCTCTTATCTATGGCTAAATCCGATGGACACCGAATCATGAGCATAAAAAAAATAAAAAATAAAAAACCCACGTTATACTGTCTTTCTTCAATCTGGGACTAAGATCTTTATGAATCTATAACTCAAAGAGGGATTGTTGAGCACGGAATTGCGGCTCTAGTACCAAATGTTGAGAAAGATTGGGAGTTTGTTTGGAAAAAAAAAACATTCTTTTATTAGAGGCACTCTCTTTATAACATTTGTTCGGAGAATTTCTTGCACACAAACACGAATAAAAGCACTTGGCTAATGATAGCCTTCGCAAGGGAGTGGTTCTCTCCCCACATATCACTCTAGGATAGTGGTTCACCTGTTATATCATTTTTGAGATTAGTGGTTCATCCCTCTTAGAAATATCTTGAATTCTTTGAAAAATGAGAAGGTGAATCTTTTTCTTCAATACGGATCTAGCGATCATGTCAAGTTGGTTTTTGGAACTCTTCTTTCATAGCCTTCCTCCATTTTGCCCCCCTTGTGGCTTCCTCATATGTAAATTGCTTTACTACTCCAACATCCTTGATCGATGCTACATTTGCATATTTAGGATTCGGTTTCCTCCACTTTGTTGATCTCTCGAGTTGAGGCATATGCTCTTCAAGTTCTTCCTGACTTGGTCAAAGCTCTTCTATAATTCTTGCGGGTACACCAATTCGCCATAGACCTTATGTTTTCCCAGCGATTATGCACTTACTTCTTCAATCGGCTGGGTCTTGCCAAACCCATTATCATCTTCCATTTTTTCCATAGCTTCTTTAGGCATTCTACTCTTTCGAGTTTTGTCCACGTATAGCTCTGTGCTGGCCTCACTTAGACATACTTTATTTGATGCCCTTCCATGATCAGCGTATTTGTGGGTTCAAATGCACATCTTTACATTGTTTGTACAAACACCGCGTATTTCTCTAGTCTGTAAATAGTGATACCAATATTGGTTTTTCTTCATGCCTCGCGTGTGATACACGTTTTGCAATTTAATCTGCAATGGACTGAACTAGGGTGTCATCACTATTTGATCAATGGGGGTAATTAGCAACCTTGATTTACTTGTGGGGAGAACTACTTGTCTACCGGTTCACTTAGGCATGCTGGATAGCTCGTGTCAATCTCATGTCATATAATTTGAGCACCTTGAGTTAATTGTCCAATTATCATAATTGATTATTTTATCACTTACCGTGATGAAGACCGTTGCTCATCTGACTCGGTGATGGAGGTGGCTGTAAGTTCATTATAGATGCTACAACATTTCCTTCTGCTTGTTTGAATTAATAGTCCCTGGCAAAGTGACCTATTTGCCAAATATATAGTAGTGACTGTCTTGCCTCCGGCTATTCTTATCTTCTTTCTTGTTATCTCTCCCTTAATCCCAACGAGCTACCCCTGCTTGAATGCTTCTTTATGGTCCTCTTTGTCTGTCTCCATGACCTTTTCTCTATTTTCCATCAATAATGCCCGATCGTTTCTCCTCTTACTCTTGAACCTTGCTTTATTATTAAAGAGTACACTTTTATCATTCTTGACATTCTTAATTGAGACCTTAGACAACTGTTATCTAGAATCTCTTGGTTGGCTAGTATTTACTACTTAGCACGAGTTGTGTCTCTTACCTATTCATGGGTGGTTGTAACAATTTCGGAATACTCCGGCCATGGAAAAATTGTCTAAAAAGTCATAAACCTATTGCACTTTTGCTAATTCCGTCCTAAATTTTTTAATTATGCCGATTGAATCTAAACATTTTCATGTTTTACCAATTAAATGTTGTCGCGACCCAATTTTTCGGGTTTGTCACCTAAAACTAGGTTGATGGACTACTAAGCCTTTAAGCTTAGCTCGGGCTCTCCCAAGCCCATACCAAATCGCGACTTAGGATTTTAACATGCAAAAGATTATTATCTAGGAGTCGCCACTAATCAATTTGGGGTAGGTCGATTAGACACCTAAGTAAAATAACGGGAGGATTATCTTACTCCTACGAACCAGAGACTAAAGGGTACGGGGACTTGATTACACTAGACTATCCTAGTGCCCTTTCGGTACCATTTCTTTTTAATTTTCAAAAAAATGTTTTGCAGGCAGCTTGATCTGATTTTAATTCATTTTCCTAACGTGTGAGGCGATCATGCGAGTGCACAAACAACCAATTTAACACCCGAGAAAACGAATAAAATAATGCAGGACATAGCTTAAAGCAACGAAAGCATCTGCGTTGTTAGATCAAAAATCATATAGACAATCCTAGATATGATTTCTAATTAACACGCAATTTCAATTTTTTGTTTTCACTTTTTTTTAATGAAAATCATGCGATGCATGCTAATAACCTAATATGACATGACGGCATGACTTAAATTATATAATATGAAGAAATGCAATAATTAAATGCAATCTAAATGATCTAATTATAATAACATGCAATGCGATGCAATGACATACAAAATTATCTCAACTAAAATGACATGCAAAATGCAATTTAATATGCGAGCTATATGTCACGTGACATTTATTAAATGGCTTAATCTAATGACATGAAAGTTCTAATTAAATGAACTTAAATAAACTAAATGACGTGCATTTGATGTTCCTATTTTTAAAAATGCAATCTGTCCTAAAAATTGAAATTAACTTATGCAAAGACAAATTTTGTATTTTCTTTCATGAAATTCGAATGCAAAAATGATTTAGCCAGATTAAAATTCTATCTAATTTAAACTAAGGATTAGATCATATTAAATCCTAATTTAAATTGAGACATTATCTTAATCTAAAATGCAACTTATCTAAAAATGATTTAAATTAAAGATGAAACATGCAATTCTAACCTAATATGCACAATGATTGATTTTTTTTTTTTGTTTTTCTTTATGAAATTCGAAATTAACACATAATTAAACGTGCAATTCAAATAAAAAAACTAACAACCTAAATGAATGCATTTTTTTTTTTTAAATCTTTCAAAAAACAAAGTCCCTATTCTAGATATACAAAATAACCAGAAATATTCTAAAACCAAATGAAATTCTAATCCAAATATCTTTTTGATTTTTCTTAGTGATTTTTCTAAAACAAATATTAAATCTAACAAGCAAGATATTCAAACAAATAAAGGATTAAAATAAACGAAAAAATAACCCGTTGTCTCACGGGTCAAATTAACGATTATTTTTAACCCTAAACATCATGACAAGAAATCAAAATAATTAAAAATCTAATCCGAAATCTTACGGATCAAATTAATAATATAATTATTTAGCAATTTAAATATCATCAAAATGCCCAAAAATTAGTATAATCAAAAAAATGATCCGACGTCTTACGGGTCAAATTAAAAATTACATAATTTTAGGCAACAATTCCTAAGGATAATGCCTACAAGATTTTGCAAAACTAAAACCCATTATCACAATTTAAATTCTAGACTAAAAAAACATCAAATAACATAACCAAAACATAACTAAAATAAAAAAAACAAAACTAAATATAAAAAAATAAGTAAAAGTAAAAGTAAAAAGATAAAAGAAAACTAGCTAATTCCCCTTTTCTTTTTTTTTCTTTCCCATGTGTTGGTGGGTCTCCAAGGGGGAATCACGGAGTCGGAGCTCCGCGCGGGCAGATCGGTGATCCGGCGGCGGCGGGCGGTGGGCGGGCAAGCGGATCGCTCGGACGTCGGGTCGTCCGGGCTAGGTCACGGCGGAGGCGCGGGGCTCGTGGGCGGGCGAACGGCGTGGGCGCGGGCGGGCGTCACTCGGGTCGGTGCAGCGGGCGGCGGCGCGGCTCGCTGCTTTGGTGCGGGCGGCGATGTCCGGCGGGGAAGCTCGGTGGCTCGCGGGTGCAGGGACGGCGGCGGCGGGGCTCCGGTGTCGAGCAGGTCGGGTGCTGGTGTTTGCGCGGCTTAGGTCCCGGCGGGGGGCTCGGCGTGAGCGCGGCGCGGCGGTGCGGGTGCGGCGGCAATGGAAGCTTGGCTGCTGGTGCGCCGGTGAGGAGATTGGCAGCGCAAAGGGGCGGCCACAGCAACCTCCGAGGAAGACCCAAAAGTCTTTCCCTTTTCCCCTTTTTTCCTTTTTGTTGCTGCGCACGGTCCTTTCTCCCTTGTTCTGCTTTTGCTCTTTTTACTTTTGTGTTTGTTTTTCACCCAACAAAGAAAAAAAGAACAAACCAAACCCTAAAAAAACCAAGAACCCCCACGGACGGAACCTCTCTTTCTCACTTCTTCCCTTTTTACTTTTCCTTTCGAAGACCGAATCACCCCCAAAAAAAGAAAAGCCCCCCTCTAAGACTATCGTACGCGACCCTTTTATACACAAAAGAAAACGTACTTTTGTGGTATATTTCATTGCCAATTTTGCTCACGTAAAATTCCATTGAATATATCATTTTAGCCCGTGCAATATTTTTTGCATATTTGATAGAAAAAATTCCCTTTTGCACAAAAAATGCATCTTTCGATATATATTACCTAAATCTATGAAAATCTTAACAAAATATAACAAAAATAAAATTTCCTAAACCTATATGCCATGTGATTGTTTTTTATTATTATTTTTTTTAATTTAGCAAAATCAAATCCCAAAATTTTAGGTGTCAACAGCTGCCCCTCTTTGAAGGCGAGCTCGCAGAGGTTGCCTTTAAAGACAAATTGAGGCCTAAATTTTGGTCATGTTCATGCAATGAATGATTTTTGTTGGAACATGGATTCCATTTTTTAATGCAATTTATATGATGCATGGAAATACTAATGCAAATGATAGATGAACCTACCTGGAATAACTTACCTTTGAGGAGGATAGAGTAATTCGAGGTAGTGGGTGTTACCTATCCAGGACCCGTACCATTCTACGGTCGCCTAGAATAGTAACACGACTTTGTGACAATACTGCTTTCCTAGGACCCGTACCATTCTACGGTCGCCCAGTATGGCAGAAAGGAGCTGCTTTCTCAGGACCCGTACCATTCTACGGTCGCCCAATACGGCAAGAATGGGTTGCTTTCTCAGGACCCGTACCATTCTACGGTCGTCCAATACAGCAGAAAAGTTTTGTAAGGAACTGCTTTCCTAGGACCCGTACCATTCTACGGTCGCCCAGTATGGCAGAAAAGTTTTGTTTAGGACCCGTACCATTCTACGGTCGCCTAAACGGGGATTCATTTTCCAGGACCCGTACCATTCTACGGTCGCCTGAATAAGGAATAGGGGTTGTCGAGGACCCGTACCATTCTACGGTCGCCTTGACGAAAATTGATTTTTCAGGACCCGAACCATTCTTCGGTCGCCTGAATGGGGAAATTGCTTTTTACCATTCTACGGACTGTTAGAGCAATAAATGTTGTTTAGGACCCGTACCATTCTACGGTCGCCTAAACGGAGATTTTGCTTGGCTAGGACCCAAACCATTCTTCGGTCGCCCGGCGTTGCAACTTGGAGAAAAATCTTTGGGGACAACTCCATCGAGTGTCAAAGTACTCAAAAGTGAAAATATTACAACGACAAGTATTTAAGGTATAGATAGAGATATACTTACCAAGTGACATCTCTGCTCATTAGGGATAGTAAAGATGGGCATTGGGCTACAAAAGCACGAGATAATATAAAGGACAACTTGACCGAGTCAAGTGTCGAGAAATGGGTAGAGATATACTTACCCGGTGACATCTCTGTTCTTGGGGATATGTCTCCTGCAAAAGCATGATCATGGGAGAGACAATATGCATTTGCAATCACAAACATGCATTAATTCAAGTAAGGTTCATGCGTAATAATTTCTATCAACCACGCATCATCCTAATTTCAATAGGAATGATCTCGAACGATGATTCCAATCTGAACGCATGAGCATCATGGATGTGTCAAAAGGGATCCTTCAGTCTAAAAGGACTTTTCACTCATCCTCTTTTAAAAGGGCTGCTTTATCCTGGCCTTTGATGCAGGATCTTGACAGTCACTCTATCTCACCATCATCATGTCAAACAAGGGTTTGAGCAATCTCGCAAGTGGTACGACCTTACCAATCTGAGAGGTCTTTAACAAGGGACCGTAATGTGAGCTTGGTCAACGGCTTAGCAAAGGAGACTCTTTGAGTCAAGGCTATTGAAAAAATGAATGATATTCTGCAATTATATTTGGGTTTACAAGTCAAGAAACATGCGAAATGAGGCAGAAATCGTCTTATTCACACTTCCTCGAGCGATACTTTCGAACATATGAACTTTTACGTTAATTCAAGTGCCCTAATCTGAAGAGACTTTGTAAGGGACGTAACGTAGGCTTGGTTCATGGGTTGAGAAACGAAAGGATCATTAGGCTCAAAAAGTGTTTAGGGGGTCAAAGTTGGTGATCATCTTAACATTTCCACCAATTTTCTCCTCCACCATTGAGGATTTTTTCTTTTTTCTTTTTTTAGTACCGCTCTGTAGGGGATACGACTCATTACATCAAGAGCTTGATTTTTTTTTTTTTTTTGCCTTTTCTGG
Source organism: Eucalyptus cloeziana (assembly GCA_014182715.1). Taxonomy (NCBI): domain Eukaryota; kingdom Viridiplantae; phylum Streptophyta; class Magnoliopsida; order Myrtales; family Myrtaceae; genus Eucalyptus; species Eucalyptus cloeziana. The sequence continues at coordinate 4,760,217 of CM024643.1, forward strand.
GCATTGGCCTTGCTTTTACCAGGCACACTGCTTTTTCATGCCCCATTTTTGCACTTACTTTCTTTGGACTTGTAAAACCTCCATCTTTTATCAGCATTGTAAACCATGCAACTTGAGTGGTTTGCTTTTCTTGCTTTGCCCCAGTGTGGGGGATGATCACCAACTAGGTTTAATGTGAAATGAATTCATAGGCTCAAGTGGGCTATGCAATGGATAAAGTGTATAGGATAGAGAAAGAACTGCTCTTCGTCGTCCTAAGGCACTTAAATTAACACATAAGTTTCACTGCGAAAGCAATACTCAAAGATTGATGCAAGTGTGAGTAAGAAAATTCCTATCATTTGTTCCAACTCTATCCCAATGTGGGATGATCCTTGACAGGGATAATTTAAAGAACTCGTCATGTGTATGGGCTCAAAGGGCTAAACGATGGATATACCTGTAGTGTTTCAAGTAGAGGAAAAAATTGCCTCTCATCACCTTGGATGGCATACCCTTTGCGAGATCACCCTTTTCCTTGCAGACATGGAATTTTTCACACAACTCACTGGGGATTTGTGTATGAAAAGTGTATGAAACAAGGCTTGCCTTTCATCATTCAAAGGTATTCCATTTGACACATTCAATTTATCTCACACAATTCATCAAGGAAGAAAAATGCAAGATTTATGACAAATTTGAATAATTCAACTCATTGAGGCATTTTATTCATCATAGAAATACTTGCAGTTCAAGACATGAAATTGAAAATTCTATTATGGGTAGTACTTTTTGACTACGTCAGAATTAACTGGAGTGGAGAACTCACGACCATCCATTTCTGCCAAAATCAGGGCACCTCCAGGAAGTACCTTCTTCACCACATATGGGCCGCCATAATTCGGAGCAAACTTGCCCCCAGGATCTGGAAAAATTGGCAACAGCTTTCTCGAACAAGATCATTTATTTCAAAATGTCTTGGTCGTACCTTTCGGTTGAAGGATCGGCAACTCTTTGCTGATAAGTTTGGCCATGACAAAGAGCCTTTAGTCTTTTCTCCTCTATCAAGTTTAACTGCTCAAGTCTTTGCTGCATCCATCCAGCCTCAAGACAAGTCCACTTGGGATAAAATTCTCAGGGAAGGAATCTCCACCTCCACGGGTAGAACTGCTTCCATGCCGTACACCAAAGCAAAAGGGGTTGCCCCGGTAGAAGTGCGGATCAATGTCCGATATGCCATTAGTGCAAAAGGTAACCGGTCATGCCAATCTCGATAATTCTCGGCTGTCTTAGCCAAGATCTTCTTAATGTTCTTATTAGCTGCTTCAACAGCCCCATTCATTTGGGGGCGGTAAGGGACGAATTCAAATGTTTGATCTTGAATTCGCTGAACAACGTGTCGACGAGTTTATTGTTCAAGTTCGTCCCATTGTCAGTGACAATTGCTTCAGGGACGCCATAGCGAGCAATTATGTCACGTTTGATGAACTTCACAACATTGCGGGCGGTGACATTCACAAATGATGTAGCCTCGATCCATTTGGAGAAATAGTCTATCGCCACCAAAATGAATCGATGCCCATTTGAAGCCTTAGGATTGATTGGGCCAATCACATCAATCCCCCACATCGAGAAAGGCCATGGCTCAGAAAACTGGTGCAACTCAGTTGGAGGAACATTTATTTTATCACCATGAATGGCGGCGGTGACAACTTCGTACATGCTTGATGCAGTCACTTTCTAATGTGAGCCAATAGTAGCCTAATCTCATAATCTTCTTCGCCATCATATGCCCATTCATGTGAGGGCCACATATCCCTTCGTGCACTTCTTGCATGATTTGAGTAGCTTCTGTTGCCCTTACACATCGCAACAAGACTGAATCATAGGATCTCTTATAGAGATTCTCGCCACTGACGAAGAATTTTGAGGCCATCTTTGTGATGTACCTCCTATCAGCGGGAGTGCTTCCTTCAGGAAATTCCTGCCTTTTAATGTAGTTCATGATATTGTAATACCATGGTTTTCCATCAGGTTCATCAATTATGATCATACAGTAAGCCGGCTTTGGCAAAACTTCTATTTTCAATGGCTCGACTTCTAATCCGTCAGTAACTTGCAACATAGATGATAAAGTTGCAAGTGCATCAGCAAACTGATTGTGAGACCTTGGTAAGTATTCAAATGAAATTTCCTTGAATTGCTTCATGAGACCTTCTAGATACCGATGGTATGGGAGCAATTTGGCATCCTTGGTCTTCCACTCACCTACGTCCTCCGTAGTATGATTAGTGCCGAATCTCCGAATACCATTAACTGGGTCACACCCATCTCGATTGCGGCTTGAAGTCCGAGGATGCAAGCTTCATACTCAGCCACATTGTTGGTGCATGGGAACGTCAATTTCATAGCAACCGGATAATGCTGACCATCTGGGGATATCAGAACTGCCCTAGTACCAGAACCAGACAAGTTTACGGCTCCATCAAAGAACATCCTCCATGAGTCTTCATTTACACTCAAGACACGGTCATCAAGGAAATAGTCATTGTTGTTAGAGATGCTTGAATTCTCGGCCAATAGATCAGCGATTGCTCGACCCTTAACCGACTTTTGTGGCATGAATTGCACATCAAATTCGGAAATCAAGATTTGCCATTTGGCCAACTTACCCACCAGAGCTGGCTGATTAAGTAAGTACTTAACGAGGTCGTTTTTCGTCACGAGAAGTGTCTGGTAATGCAATGTGTATTGTCGCAATCTATGCAATACCCATACCAATGCGGCACAAGTCTTCTCAACATCGAATACTTCAACTCCGATATAGTGAACTTCTTACTCGAGATAGTAGATGGCTCGTTCTTTTTATCAACGGGACTTTCTTGAGCCAACATCGCACCCAATGATTCACTATGGATGGTGAGGTAGAGAATCAAGGGATGCCCCGGTGATGGTGGGACAAGAACCGGTGGATTCATCAATCTTGCTTCAACTTGTCGAACGCCTCTCGACACTCGTCATCCCAGTTGATTCGTGCATTCTTCTTTAGTAGTTTGAAGAATGGCTTTGCTTTTTCGAGATAGTTGAGAAATGAACCGGGCTATGTAATTCAGCCTTCCCAAAAGACTCCGAACTTCTTTCACCGTTGATGGAGGTTGTAGCTCACATATGGCCTTAACCTTAGATGAGTCGATCTCAATCCCTTTATTGCTTACAATAAATCCAAGTAATTTACCAGATGTTGCCCCAAATACGCATTTAGCGGGATTTAGCCGAAGCTTGAATTCGCGAAGTCGGTCAAACAACTTCTTCAGGGTTTCCATATGACTTCCTCCGGGCCGGGTCTTTGCAATCATATCATCAACATAGACTTCAATCTCCTGATGCATCATATCATGGAATAGTGTTACCATGGCTCATTGGTAAGTTGCCCCAGCGTTCTTGAGTCCGAAGGGCATGACCTTGTAATGAAAGGTCCCCACGGGGTGATAAATGCAGTCTTCTCCTTGTCTTCCTCTTTCATCCTTATCGATTGTATCCGGAAAACCCATCCATAAAGGAGAATAGTTCGAATCCGGCGGTACTATCCACGAGGACATCGATGTGAGGGAGCGGAAAATCGTCTTTTGCGCTTGCCTTGTTCAAATCTCGATAGTCGACACAAACTCGGACTCGACCATCCTTCTTCATTACCGGCACAATGTTAGCCACCCATTCAGGGTATTGTGAGACTTCAATGAATCCCACCTTTAGAAGCTTCATCACCTCCTCCTCTATCTTCTTCGAGAGCTCGGGCTTAGTTCTTGAAGTCTTTGCTTCTTAGGTGGCACGTCCGGATTAGTAGGCAAGCAATGCTCAACAATCGATGGGTCTAAACCGGGCATGTCAAAGCATAAGTCCATGCAAAGATATCCCGATATTCCTTTAGTAGTTGAATTAGGTGCTCGGCTTCATCTTTAGGGAGATTTGCCCCAATTTTAACTTCTTTAGCTTCTTCGGCGTCACTTAAATTAATAGTGACGAGTCTGCTCGGATGTGAGAGCCTTGGCTCTTTCATGTTGTTCCAACTTCGCTGCACCTCAATGGAATCTTCAATCAAGTCCTTGAGATTATCCATATCATCATTCGTTGCATTGGATCGGACCGTTTCCATGCCTTTGTACGCCACAAAACCTTTTCTGAAACATGAAGTGAATAAATTAGAAAAACAAACAAAGTCATCTAAATTATTATTTATTTTAAAAAGAATTTTGGTAAAAGCATTTTTTTTGAAATATTTTGACACGAGAAAGCATGATGAAGTCCAGGCCTCAGAATTCTCCTTGGATTTCTTTTTTTTTTTTATCGGTTGGATATCATCACCGGGCTAGTTTGGTGTACTTCATCATGCCCTCAAAATAAAACTTGTAATTTTATTGATATTCATCAATCAATTACATTTATTGAATGGAAATGCAATTTTCAAGCCCTAAAAATAAAGCGAAAAAAGAAGAAATGAAAAACAAGCCCTAGAAAGCGATAAAAATTCCCGCGCAGGGGAATGTGAGAAAGCAGTAAATGAGTTACTCTCGTGGGCCAGAGCCCATCTCCTCCGGAGGTCCTTCATCAATGGTCCCTATGAAGACGTCATCGAAGAGACTAGTGATTCCTTCCAATGCATCTCCAGACTTTTCTGTCTCCGAGGGTGTCAGATTATCCATGCCATCCCATCCATCCGGGACTATCTCACGGGGATCAACATAGTAGCTGGGAGGGGCCGAATACTTCACCAGGTAATCAAATTTGCCACTAGGCTGCCCTAGGTATCCGCTTCATCCTGCATCATTATGGGAGGACCAGGGAATGTCTCATGAATGCTTGGGGGTAGCGAGTTTTGCCTCCCTCGCCCTTGACCAAGTGGCCGGTTCTGCCTTCCTTGTCTTCGTCCTCTTGAACTTCCTCCACCTCTTCCATGGTACCCTAAACCAGCCGAACGGGACCTCTGAGGGGTTTCAATGGCGCTTCGAATGCCTTGACCATTTCTTCCAAGACCATTGCTAGGAACAAAACCATTTCCGACCATTACTCTTCCTACCATAAGGGCGGCATCTGAAACTTCAGGAATGGGCGGTGATGAACCTCGAGAAGCATGTATGGTGGATACCAACTCAAATGAGTGGTAACTTGATTCGAGCTCGGAATCGGCTCTACATAGGGGATAGCTGTCTCATGATAGATCCGGTGGTCTTCCTCACCATATACGGTAACCGACTTCATTTCAATCACAAATTTCACAGCTTGATGTAGACTTGAAGGTACTTGCTCCAGTGTGTGTATCCATGGACGACCTAGCGGGAAATTGAATGCGGTAGGGATGTCCAACACTTGAAAGGGAGTGTTGAAGACGACGGCCCTATCTCGTATGTCGAGACGGATTTCTCCGAGTACTTCCTTCTTTGTGCCATCAAAAGCTCGTGCGAGGTCATCGCAAAGCATGTATCTTTGACGGGTCTACCTTGAGGCGGTGCGAGTGGCTAATGGACATATGTTGAGCGGACCCATTATCAAGGAGCACTCGAGACACATGAGAAGACTTGTGTTTAACGGATATGTAAAGTGCTTTGTTATGTCCCCGGCCTTCAAGAGGGAATTCTTCATCAGAAAAGGTAATCAAATCCTTAAGAAGGATTGATCCCACAAATTTTCCAACTTGTCCGCCTCAACTGTCTCGGCACATGGATTTCACTCAACACTTTCATTAGTGACTTTTGATGCACGAGAGGATGTTTGGAGAAGCTCGAGCAAAGAGATCGAGCGAGGCATCTTTCGCAATTGATCGACCACATTATACTCACTTGCTTTAATTACAGACCCAGAAATTCCTTAGCCTCTTTATCGGTGGTGGCCTCGTAGTTTGAGCACTGGCTTGACCATAGGTTCGACCAGATCTTGTAACAAGATCGACATCTAAGTCATAAGACCAAGGCACTGCTTTGTTGTTGACATACTCATATGGTTGAGGTATCTCAATCACAATCTCCTCATCGATGCATCTTCCGGCGGGAGGCATATCCGCAAGCGAAGGATCAACTTCTTCCTTATCGTATTGAGCGTAGCTGCTCCTCCTCCCAATCGATGATGATGTGTGAAATAGTGGAAACTACGCGATTACGGTCAGCATATACGATGATGCCGTCATCCACCATTTGGGCAATTCTTTCCTTCATCAGCGATAGGGGAACATTTTCTTGACCTGGATAATATCCAGCTCTTACCAGTCCGTTGTAAGCATATGCCACGTGCACCTTCGAGTCCTCGATTCGACCGACTTCATGCTCGAGGATAGCATTCACCGTACCCTCATGCTCGGGTAGTGGATTCTTCTAGACATTCGGCTGAGCAGTTTGAAACGAAAAGATTTTCGTGTCTAAGAGGTTTTGGATCTTGTGCTTGAGGGTGAAACACTCATCAGTTGAATGCCCCAGTTCTCCGCTATGGTAGTCACATTTCTTTGTCGGGTCGTAGCTGCGATTGCTTTAACGGTTAGGACACTTTGGTTCACTAGTAAGCAAACCTTTCTTTCGGAGGATCGTCAGCACTTGGGATGGAGACCCAGGGAGAGGAGAGAATTGTCTCCTATTAAATGGTTGACGGCCAGCAGTTTGGGGTTGTCTCAGATTCATTTGGATAGCCGGGGCACGTTTGACATTTTCTTGGCTATAAGCCACATTCACATCCGCAGCCGCTCCCTTCTCCTTCTTGGCAGTGACTCTTTTCTTGGATGGTTCAGCAAACCATCCTTCCCTTATCCCTACTTTGAGTTGTTCTCCCACGGGAATAAGCTGATTGAAGTTTTCCACATACGTGCTGGCCATCGGGTTACGGAACTCAGACGGGAGAGTTTTGACAAACAACTTCATCAACTCCTTATCGTAGGCTCGGGAGTAATTTGAGCTGCCAGATTTCGCCATCTCACGGCATACTCTTTGAACGACTCGTTCCTCTTTTTCTCCATCCTCTCAAGATCCTCTCGAGAAGGTGCAATATCCATGTTGAACTTGTATTGCTTGAGAAATGCGTCGGTCGCTTCATTCAGTGTCGAGAAGGTTCACATTTTTCATGACATACCAGTTTAGTGCAGGCCCAGTCAAACTCGCATGGAACGATTGGATCATGAGGGGCTCGTTCTTGACATATTGGGCCATACGCACGTGATACATCTGCAAATGAGCTTTTGGGCAGGAAGTACCATCATACTTCTCAAAATCCGGCATCTTGAATTTCTTTGGCATGTTGACCTTCTCATACACCGATAGGTCGAACGGGAGTGATTTCTGCGACTCTTGTAGTTGTTTCAATTTTTCCTCCAGCTTTGAGAAGCGTTCATCATGATCAGTCTTTGGAATCTTTGTCGAGCGTGGTCTTTCTAACAAGGATCGAGTCATCTTCCAACTCGGGCATGTCGTCGTCAACCTTGTTTGTTTGCTTCGGGATAGTTATTTGAGGAAGAGCAGGTGCAGTTGTAGGATTTACTTGGAGGAACTGGAGTTGATCCGTCACAAGCTGTAGAGAGGCGAGCACTTGTTGGAGTTGAGTTTCCACAGCAGACATACGATCACGCATTTCTGATTGGTCGGCCATTCTAGCTCTTAATCGCGTAATAATGGGCGAACGTGGAGGATCCGTTGTCACCTAATGAAAATAAGATAATGTAAGAACTAGTGACAAGATAGGAAAATGGCCCATGACAAATGGTCTAATCGCCTGATTTTATTCAAAATTCACTTGAAATATGAAGTCAAACTTCCTAACAATGAACTAAAAATTGAAATTCAATCCTCTAAACATTGAACTAAAAATTCAAAACATTTCATTTTATATGCTTTCGGGATTCCAACGTCTTTCGAAGCTTCTTATTTTCAGCTTCAAGCATTTCCACTTTCCGCTTAAGATGCTCAATTTGTGCTCGTTGAGTAGGCTTCTCGGTCACATCAGGGACCACCGGGCGTAAGGCATCGGGAATCCGGTGTTGTTGGATGTAGAATGTCGACGCATGGTGGATTTCCTCCTTGCCTTTCAGTCTCTTGGGCACCAGAATCTTTTCTAGATGGCATTCATTCCATGCAGCAATGATCATCTGGACCTCGTTGAAATAATCATAATCCGTACGAACAAAACGGACTTGGAATAACTCTGTCTTGAGGAGTGGAGGAACTTCTTGAAGAGCTCAGACTCGACGGGCCACCCGATATGGGTAATAGGAGGTAGCACCAGAAAGGCCGAGCAACGGAATTGGCCCATCATACTTGTGAGAGAAACGGGCCTCCTCAACATGAAGCCATTTAGTATGCCATAGGAATGCCTTGGGCCTAGGATTTCTCAAAAAATTAACCCAACGGGCATATTGTTTATTCGGAGAAAAACGTTCCAAGACCGCAAATTTTTGCATGGGATGCCTTAAATCATCAATCTTAAGTTGTTTCATAAGGTGCCCAAAACCTTTTATGTGTGAGAAAAACCATATTTGCAAAAGTTCAGGGAGGGCACGCATGGTCTTTTCCTCATTTTGTTTGAAACGGTTTAATGACAAAAATGTTTCAGCTAAAACCATATTAACATAATTTAAACCATTGCAAACACGATTAACCACATATGAAATTGAAGGATTAATAGCATTTCTTCGATAAGGAAAAACGATTAGTCCGAAAAATGCTAATATGAAGATCCTAGCTTTTGAAATCATTGGTTGATTTGCAAAACACTCTTCAAAAATGAGAAAGGGCATGCCAAACAATTGGCTTTGACAACCTTCCTTACTCTTTCGGTTTCAATTTCTAAAAATTGTGATAATTCAGAAATAGAATCTATGCCGATAGGCGGTCTAACGAGTTCCTTTTCCAAAGGCATTCCAATGGCAACACTATATTCTTCAAGTGTTGGAGTCAGCTCGAACTCACCAAATATGAAGGTGGAAGTCTGTGGACACCAGAAATGAGGGAGCGCTTGTATCACACCGAGTGGACGTTGATCTCTAGCAATGGGAGAAGTCGGGGATCCTAGCTTTCACATATCTCTGGCCATCTTGATCTAGCTGATCCAACCACATCTTGAGCTCTTTTTGGGAGCGGAAATGAATTGCACGTCGGTTTTCCCCATTGCATATAAAACAAAACTAACGACGAAACCTAATGTCATGGGCCGACAAAAATTACAATAAAGTAAGTAAATTGCAAAAATTTAGACAACTTACTTTCACCGAAAATAGATGACAATCACATAGACACATCGCATGAGACGTGAGGCTCGATTTCTATCTAAAAGGCTTAACAAAGTGGAGCTAAGAGGATGATCTGATCGTTGCAGTCTCGCATTAACTTCAGGTCCCCTTAACTCCGGGCTCAGTCGAATGGAATGTCCAATAGTCACGCAGTCTCGCGAATATGGACAAAACACATTTCGACACCATGAAAAAATTTCGGGGAAGAGAAGCTCAACCTTTACATAGCAGTCTCGCTTTGGAGGAAGTATACTTCTCAACACCATCCTAGAAATCCTATCGCAGCCCAGGTCGGACCGCAGGTTGTGTGTGCGAATAGTGTAGTGTTAAAACAATAAAGCATGCACAACAGTTTAAATGCAAGCAACACTTCATATGTGCAAGTAAACCATTCATTCCTACACCTCCCTACAAAACAGGGGTTAGCAAACACTTCCCCTTATACCTCCCAATCTGCAAAAACATTTAACACCTTAAAAATGTTAGGGACGTACCTGGGATCCTTGCTGCCAAACAAAAACATTTTTAAAAGGAAAATTGGCCTAAGTCCACTGATAACAAGTCCCCAGCGGAGTCGCCAAGCTGTCGCGACCCAATTTTTCGGGTTTGTCACCTAAAACTAGGTTGATGGACTACTAAGCCTTTAAGCTTAGCTCGGGCTCTCCCAAGCCCATACCAAATCGCGACTTAGGATTTTAACATACAAAAGATTATTATCTAGGAGTCGCCACTAATCAATTTGGGGTAGGTCGATTAGACACCTAAGTAAAATAACGGGAGGATTATCTTACTCCTACGAACCAGAGACTAAGGGTACGGGGACTTGATTACACTAGACTATCCTAGTGCCCTTTCGGTACCATTTCTTTTTAATTTTCAAAAAAATGTTTTGCAGGCAGCTTGATCTGATTTTAATTCATTTTCCTAACGTGTGAGGCGATCATGCGAGTGCACAAACAACCAATTTAACACCCGAGAAAACGAATAAAATAATGCAGGACATAGCTTAAAGCAACGAAAGCATCTGCGTTGTTAGATCAAAAAATCATATAGACAATCATAGATATGATTTCTAATTAACACGCAATTTCAATTTTTTGTTTTCACTTTTTTTAATGAAAATCATGCGATGCATGCTAATAACCTAATATGACATGACGGCATGACTTAAATTATATAATATGAAGAAATGCAATAATTAAATGCAATCTAAATGATCTAATTATAATAACATGCAATGCGATGCAATGACATACAAAATTATCTCAACTAAAATGACATGCAAAATGCAATTTAATATGCGAGCTATATGTCACGTGACATTTATTAAATGGCTTAATCTAATGACATGAAAGTTCTAATTAAATGAACTTAAATAAACTAAATGACGTGCATTTGATGTTCCTATTTTTAAAAATGCAATCTGTCCTAAAAATTGAAATTAACTTATGCAAAGACAAATTTTGTATTTTCTTTCATGAAATTCGAATGCAAAAATGATTTAGCCAGATTAAAATTCTATCTAATTTAAACTAAGGATTAGATCATATTAAATCCTAATTTAAATTGAGACATTATCTTAATCTAAAATGCAACTTATCTAAAAATGATTTAAATTAAAGATGAAACATGCAATTCTAACCTAATATGCACAATGATTGATTTTTTTTTTTGCTTTTCTTTATGAAATTCGAAATTAACACATAATTAAACGTGCAATTCGAATAAAAACTAACAACCTAAATGAATGCATTTTTTTTTTTTAAATCTTTCAAATTCGAAACAAAGTCCCTATTCTAGATATACAAAACAACCAGAAATATTCTAAAACCAAATGAAATTCTAATCCAAATGTCTTTTTGATTTTTCTTAGTGATTTTTCTAAAACAAATATTAAATCTAACAAGCAAGATATTCAAACAGATAAAGGATTAAAATAAACGAAAAAATAACCCGTTGTCTCACGGGTCAAATTAACGATTATTTTTAACCCTAAACATCAGACAAGAAATCAAAATAATTAAAAATCTAATCCGAAATCTTACGGATCAAATTAATAACTATAATGATTTAGCAATTTAAATATCATCAAAATGCCCAAAAATTAGTATAATCAAAAAAATGATCCGACGTCTTACGGACCAAATTAAAAATTACATAATTTTGGGCAACACCTTAAGGATAATGCCTACAAGATTTTGCAAATATCGCACCCATTATCACAATTTAAATTCCTAGACTAAAAAAACTATCAAATAACATAACCAAAACATAACCTAACACATAAAAAAAACAAACAAAACTATATATAAAAAATAAGTAAAAGTAAAAGTAAAAAGATAAAAAGAAAACTACCTAATTCCCCTTTTCTTTTTTTCTTTCCCACGTGTGACCGTGGGTCTCCAAGGGGGCAGCCGGTCGGAGCTCCGGCGAGGGCAGATCGGTGATCCGGCGGCGGCAGGCGGTGGGCGGCAGCAAGCGGATCGCTCGGACGTCGGGTCGTCCGGGCTGGGTCACGGCGGAGGCGCGGGGCTCGTGGGCAGACGAACGGCGTGGGCGCGGAGCTGGGCGTCACTCGCATCGGTGCGGCGGGCGAGCGGGCGCGGCTCGCTGCTTTGGATCCGGGCGGCGATGTCCGGCAAGGGAAGCTCGGGACGGCTCGCGGGTGCAAGGACGGCTTCGAGCAGCAGGGCTCCGGTGTCGAGCAGGTCGGTGGTGCTGGCGTTTGGCGCGGCTTAGGTCAGCGGCGGGGGGCTTCCGGCGTGAGGATCTGGCGCGGCGGTGCGGTGTGCGGCCGGCGCAATGGAAGCTTGGCTGCTGGTGCGCCGGTGAGGAGATTGGCAGCGCAAAAGGGGCGGCCACAGCAACCTCCGAGGAAGATGAACAGTGCTTTCCCCTTTTCCCCTTTTTTCCTTTTTGTTGCTGCGCACGGTCCTTTCTCCCTTGTTCTGCTTTTGCTTTTTACTTTTTGTGTTTGTTTTTCACCCAACAAAGAAAAAAGAACAAACCAAACCCTAAAAAAACCAAGAACCCCCACGGACGGAACCTCTCTTTCTCACTTCTTCCCTTTTTACTTTTCCTTTCGAAGACCGAGTGAAAAAAGAAAAGCCCCCCCACTAAGACTATCGTACGCGACCCTTTTATACACAAAAGAAAACGTACTTTTGTGGTATATTTCATTGCCAATTTTGCTCACGTAAAATTCCATTGAATATATCATTTTAGCCCGTGCAATATTTTTGCATATTTGATAGAAAAATTCCCTTTTGCACAAAAAATGCATCTTTCGATATATATTACCTAAATCTATGAAAAATCTTAACAAAATATAACAAAAATAAAATTTCCTAAACCTATATGCCATGTGATTGTTTTTTATTATTTTTTTTTAATTTAGCAAAATCAAATCCCAAAATTTTAGGTGTCAACAAATGTATTTGGTCAATTTTGATCGAAAATTACTGACGTGGACACTGATCATCTTATGTGGCATGGCCAATGTTAATGTTAACAATTTTTGATAATATTTTAATATTTTAATATTTATTTATTTGTTTATTTTGTTTTTCCTTTTTTTTTTCCCTATATTTTCCTTCTTTACTTTTCTTCTTTTTCCTGTTGCTAGCCATCGTTGGGCCTTGTTGATGGCCGGTGGAGGTCTTCGACCTTAAGTGAGGGCTGCCTGGGCTAGCGAGGGCAGCCCACACTTGCCTGACGAGGGTGAACCTTGCAAATGGCCGACGGAGGTGACTCTTGTCCATTGAGGATGGCCCATGCCAAGCCAAGCACAAGTGTCCCTGCCCCAAAATTGGCTAGGGTGGGAACCTTGCCAACCATCAATGAGACTTGATAATGGCCAGTAGAGGGAAAAAAAGAAAAAGAGAAAAAGAGAAAAAGAGAAAATGAAAAGAAGAGAAAGAAAAAGTAAAGAAAGAAAAAGAAGAAAAAATTAAGAAAAAGAAAAGAAAAGAATAAAAATTTCAAAAAAATTAAAATATTCTTAAAAACTAGTGGAATTTTTTTCTTCAATGGTGATATTAGAAGAAGTCCACTTTTCAGTAAATTTATTATGCAAAGCTTTGTCATCTCAATATTTAGGAAAAATTCCCATACTAGTCTTAAATCTATTGAACGTACGCCAATTTGTCATAAATTTTATAGTTTTGCCAATTTAGTCCTAAATTTTTATACGGAATTGCAATGTAGTCATTTTAGACAATTTTTGTCGGAAATGGCTAATGTGGTAGTGTCCAATGTAGGACTGTTGGCAATTACTAGGGACACTACTTTAGCAATTTTCAGGGAATATTGACTAGAAGGATTACATTGGAATGTCGCACAAAATTGAAAAATTTAGAATTGAATTAATATTCGTACAATATATTTAGGACTGATTGGATAAGATTCCCTAATATTTATTTCTTGGCTCATTCAGTGCTGTTTCGGCCTGATCTGCCCATCATTTGAGCAAGTCTAGTTGGACCATCGGTGATATTACTTGTTGCCATAGTGCGAGATGAATTTTCCATGGCTACATCAAGCAAACATCTTGTTGGAGCTTTTTAGATGGAGTGGATCACAAGCATGCCATCGAAAATGGTCTCTAAAGTATTCCATTGACCAAATTTTTATTTATTTTCTCATTTAAAGCACTTTTCTAATACTTGTCGTTCGCTTGGTTAAAGGCTAGCATAGTTTCAAAACAAATATATGGCAATTTATACTAGCTTTTAAGAAATTATCTCTCCTAACTTTTATGGTTTGTACCTCTAAAATATGGATTACCAATGTACAAATTGCAACACTTAACAACACAAATTCAACGTGATAGAGTTACGGTTCTATCACAGCTATAGAACAAATCAACCCTTAAATCACTTTCAGACAAGGCATCCTGCAATTCTAGAATGAGCTTGGTGAAAGATTCCTTTGGATATATTTAATTTATTTTTCCTGTTCATGAAGATAGTGACGACCTTAAAGTTCCTAGGACCATTCGACTCCATGTGTTTCTTGCCCTCATCTAGAATGGAATGGTTTTTCTAATATGCTCACGATGCATGTCAACGTCTAAGCTACCCAGTGTGGTTTTTTCTCCGGAAAAGTGAGTCGAGATGCACACGCGACGACGAGTTGATGTAGTCTTAGTGCAACACGATGCGAGACTACATCCATGGAATATTGTCAAATCCGGCTCGATCCATTTGGTTTAAGTCCACAAGAAATATTTCGAATAATTACACAAGATGGTGATCATTTGAGACAGGTGTTTGTTGTGAAAACATTTCCTAAGTGGTTTCGATGACTGTAAAACTTAGAGACTTTATTTTTGACAAAAAGTTTTTTAGGTGGAAAGTTTGATGGGATAGGAATAGATGAATTCAATCAGAATCAGAATCGTGGTTTATTCTTCCTTCCTTATACATTCTATCAAATGGATAGGAAGGAGATAAACATCCTCATGCAACGGCTAGTGGCGATTGATTGGATTTCTGCCAAATTTATAAAGAGTTTTAAAAAGAAAGTCTTGCTAATATTTTTCGGAGATTCAACTTTCCTGGAATTTCTTTTTAGAGGCGAAACATTATTTCCATTTGCAAATACTCGACTTTTGAAAACCCGAGCTGTTGTATGGCTGCAAAAAATATGGGAAGCCTTACTCTCGGCGATTTTGAAGCAATCGAATCTTCTTAACCAGATTCGGAGCCAACCGGTAGATTGGTTGGATGATCCTTTTGGAGATATGTCCAACAGACAAGGAGGCATATAAGAGGAGATTTGGAAGCTAAGGGTCAAAATGTGCATTCACAAGATTTGAAGCTGTTAATTCCGAGATTCTAAATAGTGTTTTTTTGATCTCATATATTCGTCTTTGCTGAGCGATATTGTGTAACCCTTTAGAGGTTAAGAGTGTGAGAAGTTGTTTACACAAACTTAAGTACTTGTAGCTCAGGACTTGTAACATCTAATTGGTTGTTACTAGTAGATTCCAGTTAATAGGCTATAGCGTGGGAGAGTGGACGTAGGATTGTAAAAGCCGAATCACTATAATCTTGAGTATGCAATTCTTTGCCCCTTACTCTATTTATTTATTGTGGTAGAATTGTACACTAGTAAGATCGACCACTTTATCATAAGTTGTTTTGTTGCAATATTTGTTTAAATTTTTCATTTCTGCGCAATTACCTATTCACCCCCTCTAGGCGATAGTTTTAGCCATAACTGTGTTTACTTTGGAATTACTTGAAAAGGTTAAGAGCCGTACTTTATTCGAGCCCTCTCATAGCGGCGATAACTCCCCGCCCTTGTAAGGTTGGGTATAGGTTTAGTCCTTCCACCTGTGACATCCCGATTTTCAGGTTCGATTTCGATTGGATAAGATAGGCCTTTTGTCAACACGACTATAGTGTTTTTCTCCGAGTTGGGCACTCATGAGATAACCTGGCCTATCCGGTGAAGTCATTAAGGGATTTTAAACGCAATAAACTTGAGAATTTGACCAAGAATGGACTACTCGACTGTGCTAGTCTATAAGGGTCATTACGGCATTGTCAAAACGATCGAGAGAGAGATAGATCGATTCGACCGAGATGTGTGATCACGTGTGGCTAATTCCACTTGATTGCAAAATTCTCGTCGATCGGCACTAGACCGATTTTCTATCGTTTTTGGTACCATGTGTCTGTATTTGAAATCTTAAGATTTTCACAACCACCGAGAGTCGCCAATGTGTCGAAGGGGTACGTGTGACTGGAAGAAAATCGACCACGGGTCAATTGCACCAAAAATTCCTAAAAGCTATCTGGTAGGCAAGTTCACACTAAAAGCGCGTCTGATTGAAATTAACCGCGAATTTGAATTCGATTTCAGAAATTGAAAGTTCTGTCGTGTCATGAGTCATTTTAGGAGTGTTGACCCACCTTTTGAGGAATTTCCGGCGAATTCGGGATTTTTACGGAAAATTGAATCGGACGATTTGGAAAACGAACAGAAATTCGGATTGACCAATTTGAATGAATTTTTGGCATATAGTGTGAGTGAATGGGTGACAAGAAATTTCGTGGGCTTTTTCCGCAACAAATTGGACCTCAATCAGAGAAGTTTGTTCAGAAAATCAGATTCCGAGAAAAATGAAATAGAATTTGGATTTGAAGGAAATTCGTGCGATAGAGGGACCGTCTTATCTTGGTCTTCTTTTGGACTTCAAATTGTGCAATTGATGAAGAAATTGGCGCTAGGATGACCAATTGACAAAGTTATTTTGAAGTTGAGCAAAATTATAATCTTGATTTTATTTTATTTTTTTCTTTTTCTCTTAGATCCCACACCCCTTCACGCACACCCCTTTAGCCGCACATTCTTCTCTCTCTCTCTCTCTCTCTCTTCTCTCTCTCTCTCCTCCCTCTCTTCCATTCTCACGCGTCTCTTATTCCCCCTTTCCTCTTTGCAGACACTTTTCTTTTTCCTTTGTTGACTTGGACTGTTCTCTCATCCGCACGTTTCTCTCCAGCTGGAGCACATCCTCCTCTCTCTCTGCCTCTCGTGCGCTCCTCTTCAACGGACCGACCCCCTGTCACCTTTGGCTTCTCTTTTACTTTTGGTTTTCTTGCTTAGTAGGTTAATGATGTTTAGGGACTGATTAGATTTAATTAAGTGCAATTAGGTGGATAGATTAGAGTAGAGCAATTAATTTAGTGCCTTATTAATGCATGTTAGACAAAAATAGTTAGTGTAATTAGCAAGTAAATAAGCGCTAGTATTTATTGAACGAACTTTGAAATTTTTCCAAGTTCGTTTCAGCATCCAATTAGGCATTACGGGGCTAAGTTGGATTTTTTGGCATTTATTTAATAATTTTCGTAATTATTTAATTAATTAATTATTTTCAGAAATTAGACTGGGATAGTTGGTGACCAGAATTTTATGCTGATTACTGTGGTGTAGTTTGTTTGTTTATTCGAGTTTTATTTTGTGTTGAATTGATTTAATTGTGGTTTTAGGATTATTTTCCTAAATTAATTAATTTTGGTAATTAATTGGAAAATAATCGGGTGTCAGTTGATAGCGCCAAAATGTTTTTTGTGGACTACAGAAAATAGTGGGATTTGTGGAAATGAAATTACAGTATTTTGGCTAAGGCCGACCGTGTACCCACACGCGATATTTTATCTGGTTTGATAAAAATGATGGAAATGTTGGATGATGAAGATGGTATACTATATCAGCCTACGAGCGATATGTCAGCTTAGCAGAGAGTAGTATACCGGTATACTATATCAGCCCACGGGCGATATGTCTTAGCAGCGAGAGCAGTATATATTATCGGCTTAGATTGAGTAATGTCGGTATACTGTATCAGCCTAAGGGCGATATGACAACTTAGCAGAGAGCAGTATACCCGAGCATCTCAGAAGCGAGCTATACTATCTATTTATCAGCTTAGTAGTGAGCAGTCCTGATATGAATGGACTTTATAGATCGTATGAGATGAGCCGACCAAGAAAGGGTCGTGATGACATATAATCGACTGAATCGATTAATCGATGAGTCGATTCGAATTAATTGAGTGTTATGATTGCGAGTTTATAAATTGAACTGACTAGTAGGAAGGAACTGAGGCCAAGGTAAATCCTCTGACCCGTGTTATGCTTAGGCAGCATTTAGGGAGTATTGGCTTCCTAATCGGGTTTTAGGGGTTGAACTTGCGATACATTGTCTCACTTTGGTTATTGTATAACAATTTTCAGGTCCTTAGATGGTGTTGGTGGAGGACCGAAAGCCCCAGAATCTGGGAAGGTGGAGACCGAAGGATCGACGAACATGTCGACTAATATGTCATAGGACAGTTCCGTTGGAAATGAGTCAACCTTTTCGTAAATAGTCTGTTTTTGTAAATAAACCTGGTTGTTTATAAAAGGTTTGTTTTGGTTTGAAAAATTGGTCCTACTTTTCTATCCCATTTGATTGTTGTCTGGGGATTTATGTTGTTGCTTTCGCATGAGTATCAAAAGGAATGGGTTGGCGATGCGTCCTGGGACGTCGCATTTTAATCAACCAAGGAGGGATAGGCACGTGCTCGGAGGTTTGGGGCGTGATATCCACAAATCACAAATCTATTGAAAGGGATCTTGTTCGGTACCATTTATAATAACTTGGTCCGGTCCACCTAGCATTTAAAATGAGTTCTCTAAATAATCACATGAGGGATTGATCATTTTAGAGGAGTGTTAACTTATGAGTTAGCCAATGGGACTTGTTTCTGATTAATAAAAAATGATAATGCTTGTCCCAATCGATGTGAGCCTTGAATCGCTATATGTATACTTCACATCAATTTGAATGAGGCTATAAACTTTCGATGAAGTTTCCTCGCAGGCCGATTCTTTCTAAGGAAGTACGCTTTTTCTCATTTTGGACAAAACACGAGAGATTCTCTTCTAGAAGATGTTGACCCTTCGACATGATTTGAATTAGAAATGAAACTTAGTACAAAATAATCTTTGGAAGACCAACATTGACCCAAAAATCTGGCCTTAGCAAAAAGAAAAGTTGATCGTAAATGCAAGGATTCTCCCATTGGAATGGGAGGCAAGCATCAACAGCGATGACGGAAAACATTTAGAGTTGATTGGACAATTTCCCTTTCCATGAAGGATCTCTGTGAATGCAAAAATACGTGAACATGTCCATTTGAATTTAGTGCATTTCATTGCATTTGAATTGTTGGATCTGGCGAGTCTGACGTAAGCTATACATTTCATTGCATTTAAAAATTTTATGAGCAACAAAAGAGTTGTGTCATGGGTTGTGCTCTTAGGATAAATCCATTATACAAGGTTCATCAAATTAAATAATTTACCATAGAATGTAATGATCATTTCGAGCAGGTCCACTGCTTCAGTGCTTCTGAACATATCCGCGAACCCAATAATGGCTTCTGCCACTACGAGGCCCCTTTATACTTTTTGCAATTATGCCCTCCACGATGTCGCGGGGCTAGCCTGGCGTACGAACGTCCACTAATCTAAAGGCCTCCCGAAGAGCTTTGATGAGCTCGACTCCTTTTTTTTTTTTGATAAAGGATGAGCTCGACTTTGACGAAGAAATTTGGACCGTTTTATGGTCAACTATTGGAGAGTATGCCTTTTGGTACCCCAGACGCCGTGACCCAAATGGAATGAAGATATAAATAAATAATAAGCATTCGAAATTCTTAACAAAGAAAAAAATTCTTATAAAAAAGAAAAAACTCGATTAATTTTAAAGAGGACATGTGTCCATGTGGATTCAAGATACAGAAGAGAAATGTTCAAATGCAGGACAAGAAATATGTTAAATTATGAACTTTTGAAGGTCAATGATGGCAAAAAGAAGAGCATTTAAAATAATCACGGAACCAGTGAAAAGTAAAAAGTGAAAAAATGTGTAAACAATATTTATGGATCTATTTGTTTAAAGAAAAATTATTTCTGGAAAGTTGTTTTTCAACTTTTCGGTACTTTGATGACAAAAAACTAATTGATCTATGGAAAATCTTCTTCATGAACTGAAAACAACAAGAGGAAAAACAACACTCCTTCTGATAAGAAGGAAATCACTTTTCTTAAATCATAAAATAAATAAAAACATCATAAAAAATATTTCCTTTATTATAAAGTTTTTGATGAAACAAACACACCCCAAATATCAACATCCATCGTGTTTTGCAAAGCAACGTAAGAAAAACACTAAATGGTGTTAAGCCGGTTGGTGGAAGATCGATTCAATGAAATTAACATTAGTCAATTGTCCTTGTTCTTATTGAAACCCACTACATGAAATCGACAAAATAAAAGGTTGTTGAATTATCTTAACCAAATTCACAATCAATGGAGCATGTCCTTTTTATCTAGAGGTTCTTGGATATCTCGTGACCTCGAGAGTTGTCGATTCCTTGCGCCAATACATTATAAACTTAGACCTGGAAGATGTCTCCAGAGCATAGACTTAAAATAGAACATGTCATACGACCATTACTTTCTTTCAAATATAATAGAATTTTGTTGGGGTCAAATGAACTTAATTGACTTGGTTTTGTAGTTGAAATAAGTGTAGAGCATATTAACTGTGTTACATTAGGTGGGTTTCACATAAAACTCATACGGTTTAACGATTGAGATTAAGTGATTACACCTGTAAGATGTATGTATGGATATTTTGGGAATGAGTGCTCAATTCACTTCAAATCGCGGCCCATGAAGTTAGATGCCTATATATGCTCACACCTCCTTTCATTTTCCCACCGAGTTTGGAATTCTTAATAAGCGCACTTCCTGTCCACACTGCGTGCCATGACTCTTTCTCATCTCTCTTCCATCATCTCCTTCTTTTTATTCACAGCTTCGATTTCTGGACAGAAACTTTACACTCCGATCCTGAGTCTAGAACGCGAAGGCGTCCTCCGAGATCCGGAACGCGCAGTTTCGGCTTCCATAGCAGACGATTTTGAAACCTTCTTCTTCAACCAGACGCTCGATCATTTCAACTACAGACCCGAGAGCTACACCACCTTCCAACAAAGATACTTGATTGACTCTAGATACTGGGGTGGTGCGAATTCTAGTGCGCCGATCTTCGTTTACCTCGGTGCTGAATCGCCAATTGATGGATCCCCGACTGGGATTGGGTTTCTGAGAGATAACGCAGCTCAATTCCAAGCTTTGTTAGTTTATATTGAGGTATCATATCTGACTTCTACCATTTTTTTTTTTTTTTTTTTGTGTCCATGCATGGATGATCTTTCTATCTAATTTCTGCTACCAACGACGTAATCGAATTCTTCTTTTTCTTGTGGAATATTTCTTGTCAGCATCGGTATTATGGTGAGTCAATTCCACTTGGGATGAGCTTCGAAGAAGCTCTCAATGATACAAATATTCGTGGGTATTTCAGCTCGGCCCAAGCTTTGGCTGATTATGCAGCCATTATTATTCACGTGAAGCTGAATTTGAAAGCCAGAGATTCTCCAGTTATTGTGGTGGGAGGATCATATGGAGGAAGTAAGTGCAAAGGGCATTGTATTCTATCCATTTTTGTGTATGGTAGAGATAAATAATAGAAAAGGGGTCCTTACCAAATAAAAAAAAAAAAAAAAAAATAGAAAGGGGTCCATGACAAGTTTGACCGGTTTTGATATCCGTTCTCTGTTGATTATGTCAAAAACCCGTGATATGTGAAAATGATGAGTTGTCGTTGTCATTTATTTTCAACAAAAGTACTAAATCTTTCTTATATCATATCATTATATCAAGTTGTTGAATATTAATAACTAACACGAATTTCAGTGCTTGCTTCGTGGTTCCGGCTAAAATATCCACACTTGACCGTCGGAGCTCTGGCCTCATCTGCTCCAATATTGTATTTTGATGATATTACCCCGCAGGATGCGTACTATTCGGTGGTCACCAAGGATTTTAAGGTAATTACACGCGTAATTTCTCTTCTTCTTTTTTTGTTCTAATAATGGATTGTGGCGCACTTTTCAAGCATCCAAAGAATATCCATTAGTTGACGCAATATCCCTATTCTCCCATTTTACGCACACAAGGTAAGTACTGAGTACACATATTCTTGCTCCTTGGGGAAGGCATAAATAAAATTGAAGGGTATAGTTTATTTGTAACCATACCTTAAGTGGGAAAGAATACAAACTTATTGTCCGAATATTCTTTAGAATCTTAATATCTATTATTGGTTTTCCATAATTTGTCTTGAACCATGGTTGTTTTGCACAGGAAGCTAGTGAGACTTGCTACCAAACTATTGGAGACTCATGGTCAGAGATTGATAGATTTGCTCAGGAGCCTAACGGCACTTCAAACTTAAGCAAGATGTTCAAGACTTGCAAGTATGTGGATTGATGCATCATATGTTATGTGTCTTAATACCCAAGTATTATAGAGTATTCCCATCCAATTTCTTGATTTAAGGGAGTTGATGAATTGAGTCAATTTACCTTATGAGATCAGGAATCTAATCCACACTCGCTCTTTTGTTTGGCAGAAAGTTTCATGATCATTGAGGCTGAATTGAGTCTTGAAGAATGTGTGTGAATGTCAATTTATTAAAGAGACACAATCAATCATAGACTAACTATTGCCTTTTTGTGTGTGTAGGCCTTTGAAGAGTGGGGATGAGCTGAAGAACTACTTGATGTCGTTGTACGCGAATGCAGCTCAATATGATGATCCACCGAGGTATCCGGTGACAGTGATATGCAACGGTATTGATGGAGCAAATACTACTGAAAATGGCATTCTTGGCAAAATATTTGCAGGCATTGTTGCCTATAAAGGGAACTCCGCATGCTATGTCAATCCTCCCACTAATGTTTCTCAAACTAACTTGGGTTGGGGGTGGCAGGTACGATATACTCTAGATCATATTTAGGCATCATGCATTTCAATCTAAAGGATGGATTTTGATCAATCTGAGTTAAATTTTACTCTTCCTTTTTGGGTCCAAACTATTTTACAATGAGAGCGGACTTGGGCAGTAGCCTTATGTCCCAATAAGGGGATCATCAGGTCTATGTTCATGCTGATCCGAGCATGCCAGCTGATCGGGTCTATTTTAATTGACACCATCCTTTTCTTGAAATCTTCCTCGTAAAATTGTTGTTGTCTGAGAAAACTTCTGGTACTAAAAGGGAGATTTGCTTGCAGACATGCAGCGAAATGGTAATACCCCTAGGCATCACAAACAATTCCATGTTCCAATCACAACCTTTCTACTTGAGCAGCTTCGTTGACGAATGCAATTACCAGTATGGTGTCACACCTCGCCCACATTGGATCACTACATACTATGGTGGTCATGTATGATTTCCAATGACTCTTAGAAAATATGCATTCGGCCCTTGTTTCGATCAATAAATTAAACTCTTTCCTATGCACAAAATTCGAAGTATGTTTTACCGTCATCATGCCCTTACTTTTTTTTTGGTTGTTGTTGCAGGATATAGAGCTAATTCTTCTTAGATTTGGCAGCAACATTATTTTTTCAAATGGACTCCGAGATCCTTACAGTAGCGCAGGGTATACAACATTATATGTTTATCTCCACAGATTTAAAGAAGTAAAATTTCACAGTACTTAATCACGCTTGACAATTTGATCTCTTTTTCAATCTTAGGGTCCTAAAGAACATTTCTGATAGTATCATCGCAGTTTACACAGAGAAAGGTACATAATCAGTCAATGTGTGTGTTGTTTGCAATTTTAACTTACGCATTCATGGATCACACAAGAGAAGAACAAGATTGATGCATGTTAAATTTTATTTTTGGCTGGATCTTGAATTCTCTCATTGGTGAGTATATGCTTTGCAGGTGCCCATTGTCTGGATATACTTGCAGAGAAGCAAACCGATCCAGATTGGTTGGTCATGCAACGAAAAGTTGAAGTTGAAATTATAAAAGGATGGATAGCCAAATATTATTCTGATCTGCTTGCTTTCAAACAGTGATATGATGAACTGTTATTGCCATAATTATGGATGGTGAGTTGATTTGGAAAGGCCATTTGAACGACAGATGAGAATAAAAGAATAAGGCCTATGTACTTCAACATAAAGTTATCCTTGTATTTCATTGCTCCATTAGAACGAGCTCTTAATCAAGGAAATCAAAATGACTTCATCCAATATTATATTTAAGCCATGTCTGTAGTCCATAACAAGCTTCCAGCTAACTGACCCACATTTGAAACTGCTGGTCTATTTTTATTGGTTAAGCGTAGATTTGCATTTTAATTAAAATTTCAAAATTTGTGGCAATTGGCATGGGCTTATGGATCCACATTCAACGCAAGAACTTAGGCTCTAGTTCTATTTCCCCTCTCCATGGCATTACCTCCTGGCAAATCCATTTACGTTATGCCTCATGCAAAATGAAAAATATCGAATTTCTCGATGGCCCATCTCTCGCATCTAACTTCGAGATTGGATCGCACCTTTCAGTGTCATCTATTATAGAAGCTAATAATTTTGGCCTAACATATACCTATTTAGGTGAGCCTTTTGTCATTAAAGGAAGAAGAAGATGCACTAAATTTCAGACTTATGTCTCAAACGATCAATAATCCTTGTGTTCCCACGTCATCATTTGATCATTCCCTTTTATTAATTACAATGATATTCCATTTGGGTGTTTGAAAGTACTCAATCTAACATTTATAATACCAATCATATGCGGATTTTATTCATGGTCACTGAATTAAACATTTTTCGAATAAATTAAAGATATATTTTTTTTGAACTGCTCACAATTGTAAAAGTAGAAAGCTTGACAAGGTTTGGGGAAAAAATACACAAGTCTGGCTTAACACATAAATTTGGAAGAGCATTCAAATGCCAATATGGGCACCGAGTTAAACGAGTAAAAAGTTAAAAAAAATTCTCCGTAAGACCCACATATTCATTTTCATAAAATACAACACACCCCTCGTGTTTTTCCTATACGACATATACGAACGACAGTCAATCGTGTTGAGCTAGTCAATGGAAGCTCAGTTCATGGGGGAATTACCCATGCCGATTGTCGTTGTCCTTATTGAAGCCCACAATGGGAAATCGACAGAATAAAAGGTAATTAAGACGTTTGGTTCGAAGAAATCAGTGAAAGAGACCCTCGATTAGTTGTCACGATCTGTCTACAATAAAAATAATTTCTATTTATTTTCTACATATAATAGAAGTTTCTTTTGGCCGAGTCGATATAATAGAATTGATTTTGTAATCGAACATACTCTAGCAAACTCCGCTACATTAAATAGGTTCCATGCGAAACTCAAAGATTCTGAAGATCAAGACTAAGTGACTTCGCATGTATAAGACGTACGTAAGAATATTTTTGAGAATAAGCACTCAATTCCCTTAAAACCATGGCCCAGGATGGCAAATGCCTATACATGCTTATGAAGGTGCCTCGTTCCATTGTCCTCCTAAGTTTGAAATTCTTTGTAAACGTGCTTCTTGTACATACTACACACCATGACTCTTTCTTGGCTCTTTTTGATAGTCTCCTTCATTTTGTCCACAGCTTCAATTTCTGGACAGAAAGTTTTCACTCCAGCGCTGAGTCTACACCGCAAAGACGTCCTTTGAGATCCTAAATGGGCAATTTCGAAGCACATAACAAATGATTTTTGAAACTTTCTTCTTCAATCAAACACTTGATCATTTCAATTACAGACTAGAGAGCTACACTATCTTCAAACAAAGGTTCCTGATCAACTCCAACTACTGGGTGGTGCGAATTTTAGTGCGCTACTCTTTATTTACCTTGGTGTTGAATCGCCACTCCACGGAACCCCTTCCGGGATTGGGTTTCTGATCGATAATGCAGCTCAATTCAAAGCTTTGTTAGTCTATATTGAGGTAGGACTTTTGAATTCTTCCATGCATGGATGTTCTTGATGGGAGAACAGTAACAATTCGAACAATATCGAATTAATGCAGCGGAATAAAATAATCTCCCATCTTGTGTAAACCTAATAGAAATCAATAGAGTAGAGTAAAATAAATACCAAGCACACGAACACAAGACGATTTTTTTACATGGAAAACCTCCTCAATGTAAGGAGATCAAAAACTACGGGATCGGAGTCCACCCGAAAATCTTCACTATCAACAAAATTGGGTGAACAATGTTCTTCTCTAGCAAATACTAGAGGTACATAGCAGCAAAGACCTCAAGAACATAATTCTTGGCAATACACATGAATTTCACAAGAGATCAAGAATAAATCTGACCAAAAACGTAGGTTTTGATCAATCCACGAAAAACCTGATGTAGGGAGCTTCAAACGAAAATCAAACCATTCAGATTCGTCAAGATTGCGCTATGAACATGCTGACAAAATTTTAGCTCAATCGGACCACAAATCGACCTTCGATGCCAGCTTGATGTAAAAAGACTTTGCCCCAACCCCTAGATTTTCTGCTTTATCTTTTCTCTTGTTACTACATCTTTTGTGGCTACCACTTTTTGATAGTGAAAAACCCTATTTCTCCATATGACTTATCATATGGGCTCAAGCCCTTTCTAGGCTTGCAACTCATTGAACTTCCTCCACATAGGAGTGAACCCAGCTTGAAGGATGGGAGCTTTTAAATGCAACTCTATTATATTTTCCTGTTAAACAGTAAGCACACTTCTTTAGCGTCGAACTTTTCAATACTGAAAGGAGCTTCTTCTTGGCCAATATTGACAAACCCTTATCACTGATGTGACTGAGCCTCTTATGCCATAACTCAACTGCATATTCGCTGTCTACTGCATTAATTTTGTCTGTGGACAACTTTGCCTACACAATGTACAACGAAGAATTTTTTTTCACCTCTAGCCATAACAAGAGAACCTTTGGTGAGCTTCCATTGACCATTACTGAAGGTGCTTCAATACCCCTCATCATCCAACTTGCCTCTGTAGAAATCAAATTCAAGCGGATATCGGTATATGTTTAACATTATTCAATACTAACCTTGTGCCATTGTTGGTTTCTAGGCACACATCACCGATGCCTACAGCTTGAGCTAGCCCATTATTTCCCATCTTTACAGATCCAAAGTCACCTGACCTGTAGCATGAATAGATGCACCACTATCAATTACTCAACTGGTCTCATGAGATACAAAATTCACCACATCACCATAAAAAATAATGAGAATGTCTTCTTTAAGTGCAGCAACACGATTGCCATCACTTTGTCATTATCACTTTTCTTCTCTTTACCTTTCTCCTTTTGTTTCTCCCTTTAACTGGCGACAAAACCTCTGAATATATCCCTTCTGATGACAATAATGACACTCAACATTAGCAAATTTATTATACTTACCTCTACTTTTATCTCGACTTTTATCTCTATTTCTCGGACCTCGAGACTCACTTCTTCCCCTTTTCTCAACAACCAAAGCATCAAGATGTGAAGAGGACGATCATTGTGTCTTCCTTCTCATCTCTTCATTCAAAATACTACTTTTGACCAAATCCATGGTAATCGTACCATCTAGGGCAGAATTAGACAAAGATGTTCGGAACGTCTCCCATGAGTCCGGCAAAGTACCAAGCAACCATAGTGCTTGTATCTCATTATCAAACTTGATTCGCATCACAGCCAACTGATTTATAATTCCTTGAAAAGATTTTAAATGATCGGTCAACGAGTACCATCTTGATATCTCAGAGCCATCATCTGTTTTATCAAAAATAACTTATTATTCCTAGTCTTTCGAGCATATAACTGTTCGAGCTTATCCCATAAACTGCGTGCATGTGTTTTCTCAATAATATGGTTCAAAACATTATCATCCACCCATTGCCTAATATAACCACACACTTGACGATGAAATATAGACTATTCAGCATCAGTTTTATTCTTCGGTCTCTCCTAGGCAAATATGGCAAATAAAAATCTTTCACATATAAAAGGTCTTCCATCTTCCCTTTCCAAATATCATAATTTGAACCATTTAGTGTAACCATTCTACTCGTATTCGTTTCCATTGTTTAACACAGGGCAGAAAAAATCAAGCAATAACCAGAAGCTTTGATACCATTTTGATGGGAGAACAATAACAATTCGAACAATATCGAATTAACGTAGCGGAATAAAATAATCTCACATCTTGTGTAAACCTAATAGGAATCGATATAGTAGAGTAAAATAAATACCAAGCACTCGAACACAAGATGATTTTTTTACTTGGAAAACCTCCTCGATGTGAGGAGATCAAAATCACGGGACCGGAGTCTACCCAAAAATCTTCACTAGCAACAAAATTGGGTGAACAATGTTCTTCTTTAGCAAATACTAGAGGTACATAGCAGCAAAGACCTCAAGAACATAATTCTTGGCAATACACATGAATTGCACAAGAGATCAAGGATAAACTACGACACAAAATGTAGGTTTTGATCAATCCACGAAAAACCTGATGTACGGAGCTTCAAATGAAAATCAAACCGTTCAGATTCGTGAAGATTGCGCCACGAACATGCTGAAAAAATTTCAGCTCAATCGGACCTGCGAATCGACCTATGATGCTAGCTTGATGTAAATCAGACTTTGCCCCAACTCCCAGATTTTCTACTTTCTCTTTTTCTCTTGTTACTATGTCTTTTGCAGCTAACACTTTTTGATAGTGAGAAACCCTATTTCTCCATATGACTTATCATATGGGCCTGCCCTTTTGGGCTGCAGACTCATCGTGGGCTTCATCCACAAAGGAGTGAACCCAGCTAACAGTTCTTTTCTCTAATTGAAGCTTCTCACTATGTAGTTAAATTCTTCTTTCCTTGTGGAATTTTTCTTGTTAGCATCGGTATTATGGTGAGTCAAATCCACATGGGATGAGCTTCAAAGAAGCTCTCAATGGTGCAAATGTTCATGGGTGTTTTAGCTCAGCCCAAGCTTTGGCCGACTATGCAACCGTTATCATGCACGTGAAGCAAAAATTAAAAGCTAGAGATTCTCCAGTTATTGCGGTGGGAGGATCATATGAGGAAGTAAGTGCAATGGGTATCGTATTCTATCCATTTCTTTTTTAGCATAGACCGTGGAATTAATTACTTTTTGACAGTTTGTGCCACCTTTAAATTCGAATATGAAAAAGTTTAATCTCATTCCAAACTTCTCGTTCACTCGCACGGGTACATGTGGTAGAAAGAAATAGAAAAAGGGGCTCCCATTATATACACACATGCATATGTTACGGCCCAAATAAAGGAATGATCTAAGAGGGTTCTACACAATGGCCGTAACCAATCCTTGGAACGAGCGACCCTCAACCAATATCTCTAAATCCTAGGGTTTTCTCGAGTGTTCTAGATTACTCTTGGGGGCGGGCGATACGGTAAATATATGAGTATGTAATAAACGCGGGTAATTGATAGTTGGAGAGATACAATCTCCACTGTTAGATCGAAAAGAGATTTACGGACACGGTTTTTTAGTATTTTTATATAAAGGAGTCTCATCCCCCTCATTGTAACAACTCACGCATAACTGAAATACAAATCCAGAACTTCTGTCTCTAGTGTTTCTCTCTCTAAGATCCTTGCGAGTCGAGTGTGAGAAAGGCTGCTTGAGAGAAATTCTAAGATGAGTTTGACTAGCGATGTGTGATTATAAGATGAATATGATCAGCAACGTGGGAGTATGAGGTGAATACCATTAGCAACTAGCGAATATTGATTAGCGACATGTGATTATAAGGTGAATATGATTAACAACTGGCGAATATAAGGTGAATACGATTAGTGATAGAGAAGTATAAGATGAATATCATCGGCGATTGGCAAATATAATGTATTATGATCAGCAACAAGTGATTATAAAGTGAATATTACCAGCAATCGGTGATTATAAAGTGAATATGATTAGCGGGAGGTGATTATAAGGTGAATATGATCAACTAGAGAATTCATTAAAAATCAATAACTACGCAAAATAGATTCGAAAAAAAACCGAGAAGTCACGATGTTGCTTCACGGTAGGGGATTGGCTAGAGTCATCTTGGAGCACGGGTGTAGGCGGGAGCAGCGCCGGCGTCAAAATCGTGACAAGTGGGGAGGAGCCCACAAGATCATTGCTAGGTAGGCTTCGCACGAGCAAAAAAGCGACAACGTCGGATGAAATCACGAGGAGGTAGGAACTATGGTGGTGCTCGGCAGTAGGCGAAGTAGCAAGTAGAGGTGATAAATGGGTGGGTCGGGTCGGGTCGGGTTTGGGTCGGGTCATTAATGGTTCCACCCAAATTCACCCATTAACCCATTTATGACCTATTTATGCCTAATGCAAATTTTTCGACCCATACCCGACTAATCTCGACTCCATATTAATAAAATATTTTCATATTTAACCAAATTTAGAAAAACTTATTCTTATGTTTTTTTAAAGATTATATTACTAAAAAACTTCCAAACAATACAAATCCAATCAATAATTTTTCAATTTTTTATAATTTTTTTCAAAAAAAAAAATTATATATTTATTTAAAAACTAAAATAGTTTTATACAAAAAAATTTAATGGAAATTTTTATAATTTTAAAATAATTATTTTAAAATTGAATTTTAATTATTTTTATTTTAAAAAAAATTAAAATTTTAATTATTTTTATTTTTTAAAAATAATTTTTAATTAGTTTTACTTTTTTTAAAAATTAAATTTTAATTATTTTTTATTTTTTAAAAAAATTAATTTTTTTAATTTTTTTTTATTTTTAAAAATAATTTTTAATTTTCTTTCTTTTCCTTTTTCTTCTTCTTCTTCTTTGGCCGGAGTGCGCCGGCCGCCGTCACGACCGATGGCCGGTCGTAGG
Source organism: Eucalyptus cloeziana (assembly GCA_014182715.1). NCBI lineage: Eukaryota > Viridiplantae > Streptophyta > Magnoliopsida > Myrtales > Myrtaceae > Eucalyptus > Eucalyptus cloeziana. The sequence goes on from CM024643.1 coordinate 4,790,814, forward strand.
CGAGCCTCGAGCTCGCTCGGTTGACACCTGGCGAGCTCGCGGCTCGCCGCATCCGGCGAGCTCGAGGCTCGCGACGTCGGCGAGCTCGAGCTTACCGGATCGGCGAGTTGAGAGCTCGCCGCCGGCGAGCGGCTTGGTCTCGCGGATCGGCGAGCTCGAGCCTCGCCGGTCGTCGGCGAGGTGAGCTCGCCGCGCGTCGGCGAGGGTGAGCCTCGCCGGGCATCGGCGAGGTGAGCCTCGCTGATCCGGGCGAGCTCGAGCTTGCCGACCGCCGGCGGCTCGAGGCTACGCCCTGGCTGGTTCTTAGGCCATCGCCGGTCTTAGGCGGAGAAGAGGGGAAGAAAGGAAAAAAAAGAAAGAAAAAAAAAAAGGGAAGAGAAAAGAAAAGAAAATAAAAAATAATTATAGTTTCAGTTTTTATAAAAAAAAAAAATTGTAAAGTTAAAGAGAGAAGAGATTGTGAGATTTTTGAGTTAAAATAAATGGGTTCATTTTTAATGGGTTGATAAATGGGTCTTAAATGGGTCAAATAACCAACCCATTTAAGACACTACATATCTTGTCTTGATCTGATTAAAAACTCAATATAGGTCTTTTAGGAAATAAAAGTTTGAGACCACATTAACGCGCATTTAACCATAAATGGGTCAATAAATGAGTTGCACAACCCATTTAACACTTAGTAAGGGCAGAGCATGGTCATGCGTAGATGTGTTAAATGGGTTGTGCATTTACCACCCATTTATGGTTAAATGTGGGTCATAATGGGCCAAGCTTTTTTATTTCCTAAAACACCCGTAATAGCTTTATTGGTTAACATTAGCTGCTGCTATGGGTAAAATAATTAGGTTCTCCACCCATTTAAGACTCCATTTATCAAACCAATAAAAGCTTAAAACTCCGTTATTGACCAAAACCTCACCATCTCTCTCTAGTCTCTTCTCTTTAACTTTACAGTTTTTTTTTTTTATTTATAAAATCGAAAATATAATATTTTTTATTTTAATTTTCTTTTTTTTTTCTTTCTTCTTTCTTCCGATTAGTCGGCACAGCGATGGCTGGGTGAGGCTTGAGCCCGCCTGATTGGCGGAGACTGAAGCTCTACCCGGACGACAGAGCGAGCTCGAGGCCTGGTCCGTGGCGACCGCCCGGCCTGCCGCGTGTGCCGGCGGCTAGCCAAAAAGAAGAAGAAGAAAAAAGAAAAAAAGAAAAATAAAAAGAAAATTAAAAATTATATTTAAAAATAAAATAAAATAATAAAAAATTAATTTTAAAAAAATAAAAATAATTTAAAAATAAAATAATTAAAAATTTAATTTTTTAAATAAAAATAATAAAATTCGATTTTTAAAAATAATATTTTAAAAATTATAATTTTTTTTCATTAAATTTGTGTTGTATAAAAACTATTTTAGTTTATATATATATATATATATATATATATATATAATTTTTTTGAAAAATTATTTTGGATTTGTATTGTTTGGAAGTTTTTTAGTAATATAATCTTTTAAAAAAAAAACATAAGAATAAGTTTTCCTAAATTTGGTTAAATATAAAAATATTTTATTAATATGGGTCGGAAATCGGATATGGGTAAAAAAATTTACATTAGATAAATGGTCGTAAATGGTGTGTCACGGCCATCGTGGGTGTGGCCCTAACCACCCGACCCAAACCCGACTTGACCCACCATTTACTCTAGTCATGAGGGACTTTTACCGTGACTCTCTCTCTCTCTCTTGTTTCTAATACCTCTAATATGTCCAACCTCTTCAATTAGAAGACTCAAGAGTCTATTCCATGAAGTGAAATTAGGTTTCTTATTCCGTAATCAATTATGGCCTTGGGTGTATTTCAGCTTGTTGGTTTACTAAAATTAAGCTTAAAGCCTCCTATTAGTTTTAGCTCTAATGCAATCACCTTGAGCTCAATCCAACTCATTAAGTTTAGAACCATCCATCCACTACCGATCAATTTAAATGCAATATATACGGCCTATCAATTAGCTATCAATGTGGAATGCTCCTTATGTATATGTAAGTGTTAATTAATTAATTTTTGTTTAAGTTAGGGTCAATCCCTAAATTTCTGTCTGATGATTAACTAAGCGATTCATCAAATTCAGGTGTCAGCATCAATAAAATATTCCATGCATACAGCAAGCCATGATCACCCCCCCAGCGCAGACCCAAAACCACTACAAATATAGATCTACAAATTGGAGAACATGTCGTGGAGGCTATAGGAACCAACAGAGAGATTGATCCAAAAAAATAAAATCGCATTGTAAGTAGTGCACTACTATGACAAGCATAAAAACTTAGATTCTTTGCCACCAAATGGACAAGCAAAAGTAGTGACAATGGAGCGGATCTTAGGATTGTATTTCTCTCTGATACTGTGTTTTAATGAGGATCATAAAAGCCAAAAAAAAAAAAAAAAGAGAAACACCCAATGATTAACGTGGTTTATATAACCGTGAGAATAATCCCTTGAAAGCTTACGATCATGGTAATAATTCCCCAATTCATCTTGTTTGGGAGGATTCATTATTCTTTAAAGGGAAGTAATGTAATGGGCAATGTTCATTTATTTGGTAACTACAGATATCGCACACCCAACCAGATTTCCTACCATATTGGGATTAAGGATCTTGGCATCCTTATCGTTTCAATACTATATATGCTTGTGAAAGTGTCTTTTCTCAACCTCTGCCTTAGGATTAGTCAGTTCATTGTCAACTAAGTTTGAATTCTTCATAAACACTCTTGCTGTACACACACAACGTACCATGACTCTTTTCTTGGCTCTCTTTCATCATCTCCTTCATTTTATCCATAGCTTTGATTTCTGGACAGAAACTTTACAATCCGAGACTGAGTCTACGACGCCAGACATCCTTCGAGATCCAAAACGTGCAGTTTCGGCATCCGAAACTAACGATTTCAAAACCTTCTTCTTCAACCAAACGCTAGATCATTTCAATTATAGACCCGCTCTACCTTCAAGCAAAAATACTTGATCAACTCCAAATATTGGGGCGGTGCAAATTCTAAAGCGCCAATCTTCGTTACCTAGGTAACGAATCACCACTCGACGATCAACTGACTTTGTGATCGGGTTTCTAACCGATAACGCTGCTCAATTCGAGGCTTTATCAGTTTATATTGAGGTAATACATTTGAATTTTATCCCTTTTTTTTGGGGGGGGTCATGCATTTTTGTTCGTTTTGTCTAATTTCTGCTTCTAAACACGTAATCAAATTCTTCTTTTTGTGAAATTTCTTTGCCAGCATCGGTATTATGGTGAGTCAATTCCACATGGGATGAGCCTCGAAAAGCTCTCAAAGATGCAAATATCCGTAGTATTTCCAGCTCGGCCCAAGCTTTGGCCGATTATGCAGCCATTATCATGCACGTGAAGCAGGATTTGAAAGCCAGAGACTCTCCAGTTATTGTGGTGGGAGCATCATATGGAGGAAGTAAGTGCTGTGGGGGGTATATTCTATCCATATCCATTCTCTGTTGACTTTTTGTAAAGTACCTGCTATACGTGAAAATGATGAGTTATTATCGTCATTTATTTTCAATAAAAATACTAATTCATTTTTCTACGCAAAAAAAATAAATATCAAATCGTTATATTAAGTTGCTGAATTCTAATAACTAATGCAAATTTCAGTGCTTGCATCGTGGTTCGGTTAAAATATCCACACGTGACTTTGGGAGCTCTGGCTTCATCGGCTCCAATACTGTATTTTTGACGATATTATCTCGCAGGATGCATACTCTTCAGTAGTCACCAAGGACTTTAAGGTAATTACACCTGTATCTCTCTTGTTTTTTTATAAAAAAATATAAATAATGGAGTGTGCTGCATTTTTCAAGCAGAATATCCATTAATTGACAAAATATCCCTATCTTCCCATTTTATGCACACAAGATAAGTACATGAGTACACATTGTTGCTCCTAGGAGATGGCATCGATAGAATTCGAGGGTATAGTTATTCTTAACCCTACCTCAAAGAAATTCAAACCTATTGCTTGAATAATCTTAAGGATCTTGATATCAATTCTTGGTTTTTTTATAATTTTCTTCAACCATATTTGTTTTGCATAGAAGCAAGCGAGACTTGCTACCAA
>CM024643.1:4795061-4815500 GCA_014182715.1 Eucalyptus cloeziana
GTGTAGCTTTGCGGTTAGAAGAAGGATTAGTTCCGATCTTAAGTATGAGCTTTTAGAAGATCTACATCTTCCTCTAGTTCTCTATCACAAATGGACTCAGATCCAAGTCTTATACATAGAGAAGAAGTAAGGATAGAAGATTTCAACAAATCTATAGAAAATTGGGAAATTCCTAAAATACAGCTTAAGGAAATATACAAACAATCAAAATTGAAATTTTTTTCAAAAATCAGACTATGTCATATCACTTAGAAGAAAGAGATGTTCCTCTTTCTAATTCCTATAAAAAAATACATCTTTTAAACAAAGAGTCCATCCATAAGCATAAACAAAAATACAATTATATTCATATAGGATTAGTCCAAGTAGGAGTCAAGCCTCTCACTAAAGAAGGTCTTAATACTTCTATTCTCTTAGTTTTAAGAGATTCACGTCTCTTAAATTATGATGAGTCCATTCTAGGTACTGTGGAGACAAGTCTCTGCAAAGGACCTATACATTTTGACTGTTATCCCAATTTCTCTGTTTCACTCAAAGATAAGAACATTCTTAGAGCCTTAACAAATCAAAACACATAATTATAAAGCAGCAGATGGATCTATTCCCTTAGCCCTTGTCTATAGAATTCACTACAAAGCCATGTCCTCCGCTTTTGGAGAAAATGCTTTCAAACATAGTCCACGGGGAGAAACACTTCTTCTCCAAACGACATTTCTAAGAGCTAATACGACAATTCCTAGATCTATTAACTGGAACCGGGTTACTTTACCAGAACAATGGGAATTAGAAAACCAAATTCCCCAACAGGTTGTTCAAATATCGATCCGACTAATGTCATTCAACATCCAAAAGGAAGAGTGACCATTAGATTCCTAGAAGATCTTTCGATTCTAGACCTAGTCCTTCTTTTCATAATTCTTATACAAGGTCCATAGATCTTAATCCTAATCTTCCTCCTATAATCACTATTCCTCCAGTACTCATAGAAATACTCCTTCTCCTAGTGTGCGTAGAGACACTCCCACACGTAATACAACACCTTTACCTCCTTCCACCAGAGAGGTAATAATGAGTCACCTCTTGAACCAGAAATTAGTGGTTTAGATAATAGATCAGGAATTTCAGGCCAGTTTACCAACAAAACCAGCTGAACCTGTCATAATCTGATTCTCCTCATCATTCTCCCACTTATTCCCAAATGATAGATGCTGAGCTTAATGTTCTAGAAAACAATTTGAACCAAACAGAGCTTTCCTTAACAAAGATTTTAATTCTGAAAACAACAAACAAATCAGAGAATGGTTCTTCAAAACCTTGGCGATAAAGCAAAAGATATCAAGCAAAAATATTACGACTACATATGAATACGAAGTCCATATATTTTCTTTGATTGGTTAGAAGAACAATTCCTTGAACAAAAGAAATTGTTTTTTTAGACCATCATTATAAGTGGAAACTGGATAATGGTGAAACCATAGAATCCAACAATCTACCCCTTAGGAGAATAAAAATACAACATGGAGAAAGCGAGGTTACTTTTGCCACTCCTTTTAGAGTTCAGACAAAGGAGACTCCTTATACCTATAAAGTCATTGAACAAAATAAGTTTACTAATCAACATCTAGTAACCATAAGAAAACAATTAAACAGGATAGAATCCACCATACAAAATCCTACTCACCTAACGACTCCACCTGTTGACACACTCAAAAAACCCATTTTCAAAGCTTTTGAATTCCCAAAAACCTTAGTCCGGAGTTTGCCAAAGCCATAGAACAAAAGAAAAAACTCCTAGGGAAAGCAAAGCTAGAACCCTCCCTATACTAGACACTCCTAAATTTCAAGGACTAATTATTAATGACACCCCCGACCAACCTACTATTAGTACTTTGACCAAGCCCTCCAATGACTCCGACAATAAATCTATCCCTGAGGTAAATAGACTCAATTGGAGACATCCTCAAAAATTTTATTACAGTAGAGCAACCCCACCCGACATAGCCCAAGAAGAATCATCACAAAAAATACAGAATAAATACTCTCCAAACGCCATTTATGAATGGAATATAGATGGTGTTGCCGAAAACAATATCATGAATATTCTTAACAACATGGTAATGCTTGCTAACGCCTATAAAACACAACAAGATGTTTCGATCATGCTGTTGCTAATCTTTTAGTAGCCGGTTTCTTGGACAACTAAAAGGTTGGTGGGATAATTATTTGACTGAAGAACAAAAAATACAAATTTTAACTGCTTATAAAATAGACGATTTTGGACAACGCATGGATGATGATCAAGGACGTCTCATCCAAGATGCGGTGAACACCCTTATTTACTCCATTTCACAACATTTCATAGGAGACCCTTCACACATTAGAGATAGGAACCAAGATCTCTTATCTAATATGCGTTGTAAATCCCTAGGAAGATTCAGAGAATACAAAGAACTTTTTCTTCAAAGAGTTCTTGTTAGACCAGACTGCAATCAACCATTTTGGAAAGAAAAATTCTTAGTTGGTTTACCTCAGATCATAGGTGACCAAGTTAGAGATAGAATTAGAGAAGAATACGGTGGCCAAATTCCTTATGATCTCCTTTCTTATGGAGAAATAATCTCTTATGTTTACAGACAAGGTACCCAAATGTGCAATACTATCAAACTACAAAGACAGCTCAAGGAAGAACAATCTCTCACCAATCGTAGTCTAGGAGATTTTTGTGCTCAATACGACCCCTCTTATAATGAAAAAACAAAATCGAAATGTAAAGGAACTTGTCCTCCCGAGAAAGAAACAAAAACATCACAACAAACCTCCGCCTCGTAGGAATAAACAAAGACACCAGAATAACCAAAATAGACTCCATCTGATAAGAAAAATTTTAAAGACATTAAATGCTATTCTTGTGGTAGAAAATGTCATATTTCAAAGTATTGTAGGATTAATAAAAAACTAAATGAACTTTCTCTCGATGACAATACTCTTAACCAATTAAACAACATCTTCATAGAAAATGGTGATACTTCTTCTGATGAACTTCTTGAGGAAGAAGGTCTTCAGATCAATGAAATAGATTCCTCTTCCGATTCGATTATGAAGACACCTCTCCCGAAAAACCCATTCTGAAATAAACATGTTAACAAAAGAAGAAGAATTTCTCCTTAGCACTGCTGATAAGATCACTGACCCTGAAGCCAAAAAAGAATACCTTGATAAACTTCATTCTTCCATGAACATAGTCACTAATTCCAATACTTCCTACAACCTCAAAGACATTCTTAATAGAAACAAAAAAAAACCCTTATCTAGGCCCATAAACATTAATGATCTTCAAAATGAAATAAAACAACAAAAATTAGAAATACAAGCTCTCAAATCAACACAGATAGAAATGAAACAGGAAATTTCTGCCATAAAATCTCTCGTTATAAAAGGAAAGACTTCAGAAGATCAAAATGAAATCACTAATACTTCGAGTCTCCATCGATCCAGCCTTTCTTATGTTATTAACATAAATAACATCTAGGAAATGGATCATTAATATTTTGATAAAAATCAACAATGAGTTTACTATTGAAACAACGGCACTCTTTGATACAAGAGCCGACCTCAAGCGTATTAAAGAAGGCCTTGTTCCTACTAGATACTTTGATAAGACATCGGAATCCTTAAAATCAGCCTCAGGAGACAAACTAAATATACAATACAAGCTACCTGAAGCTTCAATAATAAAAGATCAAATGTCCTACAAAACATCTTTTCTTTTAGTCAAAAATATGAGACAACGAGGTAATTCTTGGAACACCTTTCATACAATTAATTCAACCTTTTTCAGTTACTAATGAAGGTATTGAAACTCATGCTTTAAACAGAAAAATCACCTTCAATTTCATAACAAAACCACAAAAAAGAAGCTTAAACATTTTACAAGAACATTCTATTTCTGAAATCAATTGCCTTATAAAAGACAAAGAAAACCGGCTTGAATTCCTAAAAGAAGACTTAGAATTCAAAAGAATAGAAGAACATCTTATAAAACCAAATATTATAGAAAAAATAACTTCTCTACAAAAACACATAGAAAAAACCATATGCTCTACTTTACCCAATGCTTTTTTGGGAAAAAAAAGCATATTGTTGATTTACCTTATGAACATGATTTTCGTAAAAAACAAAATACCCACAAAAGCTCGTCCTACACAAATGAACCAAGAAGTTCTAAAATTTTGCCAAGCAGAAATACATGATCTTTTAAATAAGAAACTCATAAGAAAAAAAGTCAATCACCATGGGCATTACGCTTTCTATGTCAACAAAAATGCCGAACTAGAAAGAGGAGTTCCAGCATTAGTTATTAATTATAAACCTTTAAATACAGCCCTTAGATGGATAAGATATCCAATACCCAATAAGAAAGATTTGTTAAATAGATTATGTAGGTCAAAAATATTTTCTAAATTTGACATGAAATCGGGATTCGGCAAATACAAATCGGTGAAAGGATAAATACAAGACAGCCTTTACAGTCCCTTTTGGCCAATACGAATGGAATGTTATGCCTTTCGGCCTCAAAAATGCCTCTTCAGAATTTCAAAGAATTATGAATGACATCTTCAATCCCTACTCTGAATACATCATAGTTTATATAGATGATGTCCTAGTCTTCTCCTCTAATATAGAACACCACTTTAAACATTTGTCTACTTTCATAAAAGTAATCATACAAAAATGGTCTTGTTGTCTCTCCTACTAAAATTGCACTTTTTAAAACCAAGATTAGATTCCTAGGTCATTACATTCATTTAAACACCATAACTCTTATAGAAAGATCAATTTCCTTTACTGATAAATTCCCGGATGAGATTAAAGACAAAACACAGCTACAAAGGTTTTTAGGAAGTCTCAATTACATTTTGGATTTCTTCCCTAATATAAACATCCTTTGTAAACCCTTACACCAAAGATTGCAAAAAGATCCTCCACCATGGACTTTTGTCCATACTAACATAGTCAAACAAATTAAGACTCATGTTAAAGAGATACCATGCTTACATCCGTCGACCTTCTACATTCAAAATAGTTGAAAAATGCCTCGTAAATAGGATATGGCGGTATTCTTAAACAAGTCAAAAATAACAAAGAACAAGTTGTTCAGTTTATTTCAAAACATTGGAATTCTACTCAACAAAATTATTCAACGATCAAAAAAGAAATACTTGCTATAGTCTTGTCCATATCAAAATTCCAAGGAGATTTGTTAAATCAAAAATTCCTCTTAAGAATTGATTGCAAATCAGCCAAAGACGTTTTTTACAAAAGACGTTTTAAACATTGCATCAAAACAGATTTTTGCGGATGGCAAGCCATACTTTCAGTATTTGATTTTGACATTGAATTTATAAATGGTTCTTCAAATTCATTACCCGATTTTCTCACAAGAGAATTTTTACAGTGGAATACCATCATGCCAAGATCAACCAAAAACAAAAAGACAAAGGCAAAGACAAGGTCATTGCCGAAACCTCCAATACAACACTAAAGCCAACCGGCTTAACACCCCTCAAGACATGGCTTCAAATGGCAGAAAACAACCAACCATTCTTACAACAATACCAAACAACAAATACACCTTTGAAAATAGAACCCCTATCATCGATTCGGCATCCGCCCTCAAACTAGCGAGACATACTACCCCAAGAAACACTACTTTTACTTGCCAAATCTTTAAAGAAAGAACCATCCAAAGTGCCATCGAGGTAAGCAACAATCCTTCCCCATGATTACACAAAAACCAGCAGAATACAAAAGAATTTCTAATGAGGTGGTTATTAGGCCACGAGCAACCCCTCAATCTCAAAAATCAAAATTTTTCCCCAAAACATCATTTCAAAAAATACTAACGTAGAAGATGGATTTTTTGATAAAGATCCAATCAAATTTGCAAAAAACATCTTTCCGGAAAAGCGGTTATTCAAACCACACAATACAAACAAAACCCTTGCTTATTATGAGCAAATTCTAGTGGAGACAAAATCAGCAAGATTTACCCATTTTGCTGACAAAAACAATATGGAAAACATTCTATACTTCACTATATCCATCAGTAAAGTCATACACCCCTCACACTAGGGAGCCTCACCTCATACACCCAGAAAATTCCAAACCGAGACTTACCCAAAGTCTACCATATTCTACCTCATACACCTCTTTGGGATTACCAACAAGCTTGGTGGAATGTTTTGTTCAAACAAAATACAAATTTCCCAACACACTGGTTGTTATTTTTCAAAGATAACTTCTCAAAACGAGTTTACCAAATTGGTTTGACTCGGTGGGATCTCTTTGGTCTTTTGGACATAATATTACATGGTCAAACAAGGTTACAAAGTTTTTAGTCAATACTTCGTACCAACACCACATGATATAAGGTTTCCATGCCTTATGCATTTCTTCATAATATTCAGAATCTCTTGGGTAACTTGACATGGGAATTTGAATACAATACATCCACAAAACCTGGAGTGCCAGTCCTTGTCCGAAAATACAAGACAAAATGGTGGGATGGGTTCAAATACATTGAACAGGGATCCGAAGCTGCGGTTAGAATATGGTTCAAATATGGCTCTAATACCATAAAGGGGTTAGGATCGGAGTATTATATGAGAGAACAAGGAAGTATATGAGATTATCGAACAGATCTGAGTGTATAAGAACTAAATAAAATCGCGAGAATTAAAAATAATATAAAGACCAAAAGCAATGTATAAAATATAAAGAAATGGTATGCATAAACAAAAACCAACCATGAAGGTGGTATGAACTTGTATTGAATAAACTGAAAGTTTGCATGTATTGAAAGAACATGTATTTAAAGATGCAGAAAATTAAAGCATCAAGTCATCCACTAGGGCGGTAATCCGCACTCCAGGGATTATCGATGTTTGTATTACAAGCAATGGTTAACCAACTATGATGTAAGTTGGTAACCCTGTATAAACTATGCTAGATGTATTTGAAAACAAACTTACTTTGTAACAAGGGATACAAGGTAAGTGAGCTTGGAGATGGAAGAGATGAGGATGAGGATGGAAAGGATGATGGTTTACAAGAGGGAGAGGGAAGGAGAAGAGAGAAATCTGGAAAATTTCGAGGTCCCTTTCTCTTGTGCCGGAGGGGTGTATTTATAGTGGTGCTACAGTGAAAGTGCTACAAAGGTCTTTGAACGGTGTAAAGTGAATGATCGAGTGAATAGTATAAAGTGAACAAAGTGAACAAAGTGAACGGTGTATGCTATGATGTATAGCCTTTGCACCGCTCCCAACGGTGTCGGCATGTGATGTCTTGATTTTAATCTCGCCTAGGTTGATCCCGTAGCGTCGTCTTCATTGGTGTTTCCACTATGATGTGACTCGTGTGAGGATCCGTCCGTATTGTCTTGAGATTTGGAAGATCCACATTGTGATTCTTCCGCTTCGATAACATTGTCCCGAGGATGTTGCCATATTCCTCTCGTTCGGGATCGGCAGCAAGTGCCGCACTTGCCATGGATTTCTCCCGTAAAAAGGATGTATTTGATGGGCCGTGGTTATCATGTTTTTGGCTGTTTAGCCATATTCTAACCGCAGTTTCGGATCCCTGTTCAATGTATTTGAACCCATCCCATCATTTTGTCTTGTATTTTCGGACAAGGACTGGCACTCCAGGTTTTGTGGATGTATTGTATTCAAATTCCCATGCTGTTACCTAAAAGATTCTGAATATTATGAAGAAATGCATAAGGCATGGAAACCTTATATCATGTGGTGTTGGTACGAAGTATTGACTAAAAACTTTGTAACCTTGTTTGACTGTGGGATATAGTATTATGTCCAAAGGACCAAAGAGATCCCACCAAGAGTCAAAACAATTTGGTAAACTCTGTTTTGAGAAGTTATCTTTGAAAAATAACAACCAGGTGTGTTGGAAATTTGTATTTTGTCTGAACAAAACATTCCACCAAGCTTGTTGGTAATCCCAGTAGGTGTATGAGGTAGAATATGGTAGACTTTGGGTAAGTCTGGGTTTGGAATTTTCTGGGGTGTATGAGGTGAGGCTCCCCAAAGTGTGAGGGGTGTATGACTTTCCGATGGATATAGTGAAGTATAGAATGTTTTCGTATTGTTTTTGTCAGCAAAATGGGTAAATCTTCCGATTCTGTCTCCACTAGAATTTGCTCATAATAAGCAAGGGTTTTGTTTGTATTGTGTGGTTTGAATAACCAAGTTTTCCGGAAAGATGTTTTTTGCAAATTTGATTGGATCTTTATCAAAAAATCCATCTTCTACAGTTAGTATTTTTTGAAATGATGTTTTGGGGAAAAATTTTGATTTTGAGATTGAGGGGTTTGTGGCCTAATAACCACCTCATTAGAAATTCTTTTGTATTCTGCTGGTTTTTGTGTAATCAGTGGGGAAGGATTGTTGCTTACCTCGATGGCACTGGATGGTTCTTTCTTTAAAGATTTCGCAAGTAAAAGTAGTGTTTCTTGGGGTAGTATGTCTGCTAGCTGTTTGAGGGCGGATGCTGAATCAGATGATAGGGGTTCTATTTTCAAAGGTGTATTTGTTGTTTGGTATTGTTGTAAGAATGGTTGGTTGTTTTCTGCCATTTGAAGCCATGTCTTGAGGGGTGTTAAGCCGGTTGGCTTTAGTGTTGTATTGGAGGTTTCGGCAATGACCTTGTCTTTGCCTTTGTCTTTTTTGTTTTTGGTTGATCTTGGCATGATGGTATTCCCTGTAAAAATTCTCTTGTGAGAAAATCGGGTAATGAATTTGAAGAACCATTTATAAATTCAATGTCAAAATCAAATACTGAAAGTATGGCTTGCCATCTGGCAAAAATCTGTTTTGATGCAATGTTTAATACGTCTTTTGTAAACGTCTTTGGCTGATTTGCAATCAATTCTTAAGAGGAATTTTTGATTTAACAAATCTCCTTGGAATTTTGATATGGACAAGACTATAGCAAGTATTTCTTTTTTGATCGTTGAATAATTTTGTTGAGTAGAATTCCAATGTTTTGAAATAAGCGAACAACTTGTTCTTTGTTATTTTTGACTTGTTTAAGAATACCGCCATATCCTATTTCTGAGGCATCTGTTTCAACTATTTTGAATGTAGAAGGGTCAGACAGATGTAAGCATGGTATCTCTTTAACATGATTCTTAATTTGTTTGACTATGTTAGTATGGACAGAAGTCCATGGTGGAGGGTCTTTTTGCAATCTTTGGTGTAAGGGTTTACAAAGGATGTTTATATTAGGGAAGAAATCCAAAATGTAATTGAGACTTCCTAAAAACCTTTGTAGCTGTGTTTTGTCTTTAATCTCATCCGGGAATTTATCAGTAAAGGAAATTGATCTTTCTATAGGAGTTATGGTGTTTAAATGAATGTAATGACCTAGGAATCTAATCTTGGTTTTAAAAAGTGCAATTTTAGTAGGAGAGACAACAAGACCATTTTGTATGATTACTTTTATGAAAGTAGACAAATGTTTAAAGTGGTGTTCTATATTAGAGGAGAAGACTAGGACATCATCTATATAAACTATGATGTATTCAGAGTAGGGATTGAAGATGTCATTCATAATTCTTTGAAATTCTGAAGAGGCATTTTTGAGGCCGAAAGGCATAACATTCCATTCGTATTGGCCAAAAGGACCGTAAAGGCTGTCTTGTATTTATCCTTTTCACTGATTTGTATTTGCCAGAATCCTGATTTCATGTCAAATTTAGAAAATATTTTTGACCTACATAATCTATTTAACAAATCTTTCTTGTTGGGTATTGGATATCTTATCCATCTAAGGGCTGTATTTAAAGGTTTATAATTAATAACTAATCTGGGAACTCCTCTTTCTAGTTCAGCATTTTTGTTGACATAGAAAGCAGAACAGCTCCATGGTGATTGACTTTTTCTTATGAGTTTCTTATTTAAAAGATCATGTATTTCTGCTTGGCAAAATTTTAGAACTTCTTGGTTCATTTGTGTAGGACGAGCTTTTGTGGGTATTTTGTTTTCTGAAAAATCATGTTCATAAGGTAAATCAATAATATGCTTTTTTTCTTTCCCAAAAAAGCGTTGGGTAAAGTAGAGCATATGGTTTTTTCTATGTGTTTTTGTAGAGAAGTTATTTTTTCTATAATATTTGGTTTTATAAGATGTTCTTCTATCCTTTTGAATTCTAAGTCTTCTTTTAGGAATTCAAGCTGGTTTTCTTTGTCTTTTATAAGGCAATTGATTTCAGAAATAGAATGTTCTTGTAAAATGTTTAAGCTTCTTTTTTGTGGTTTTGTTATGAAATTGAAGGTGATTTTTCTGTTTAAAGCATGAGTTTCAATACCTTCATTAGTAACTGAAAAAGGTTGAATTAATTGTATGAAAGGTGTTCCAAGAATTTTTGTTGTCTCATATTTTTTACTAAAAGAAAAGATGTTTTGTAGGACATTTGATCTTTTATTATTGAAGCTTCAGGTAGCTTGTATTGTATATTTAGTTTGTCTCCTGAGGCTGATTTTAAGGATTCCGATGTCTTATCAAAGTATCTAGTAGGAACAAGGCCTTCTTTAATACGGTTGAGGGTCACTCCCGTATCAAAGAGTGCTGTTGTTTCAATAGTAAACTCATTATTGATTTTTATCAAAATATTAATGATCCATTTCCTAGATGTTATTTCTGTTAATAACATAAGAAAGGCTGGATCAGTAGACTCAGAAGTATTAGTGATTTCATTTTGATCTTCTGAAGTCTTTCCTTTTATAACGAGAGATTTTATGGCAGAAATTTCCTGTTTCATTTCTATCTGTGTTGATTTGAGAGCTTGTATTTCTAATTTTTGTTGTTTTATTTCATTTTGAAGATCATTAATGTTTATGGGCCTAGATAAGGGTTTTTTTTTTGTTTCTATTAAGAATGTCTTTGAGGTTGTAGGAAGTATTGGAATTAGTGACTATGTTCATGGAAGAATGAAGTTTATCAAGGTATTCTTTTTTGGCTTGGGGTCGGTGATCTTATCGCGGTGCTAAGGAGAAATTCTTCTTCTTTTGTTAACATGTTTATTTCAGGAATGGGTTTTTCAGGAGAGGTGTCTTCATAATCAGAATCGGAAGAGGAATCTATTTCATTGATCTGAAGACCTTCTTCCTCAAGAAGTTCATCAGAAGAAGTATCACCATTTTCTATGAAGATGTTGTTTAATTGGTTAAGAGTATTGTCATCGAGAGAAAGTTCATTTAGTTTTTATTAATCCTACAATACTTTGAAATATGACATTTTCTACCACAAGAATAGCATTTAATGTCTTTAAAATTTTTCTTATCGGTATGGAGTCTATTTTGGTTATTCTGGTGTCTTTGTTTATTCCTACGAGGCGGAGGTTTGTTGTGATGTTTTTGTTTCTTTCTCAGGAGGACAAGTTCCTTTACATTTCGATTTTGTTTTTTCATTATAAGAGGGGTCGTATTGAGCACAAAAATCTCCTAGACTACGATTGGTGAGAGATTGTTCTTCCTTGAGCTGTCTTTGTAGTTTGATAGTATTGCACATTTGGGTACCTTGTCTGTAAACATAAGAGATTATTTCTCCATAAGAAAGGAGATCATAAGGAATTTGGCCACTGTATTCTTCTCTAATTCTATCTCTAACTTGGTCACCTATGATCGAGGTAAACCAGCTAAGAATTTTTCTTTCCAAAATGGTTGATTGCGTCTGGTCTAACAAGAACTCTTTGAAGAAAAGTTCTTTGTATTCTCTAAATCTTCCTAGGATTTACAACGCATATTAGATAAGAGATCTTGGTTCCTATCTCTAATGTGTGAAGGGTCTCCTATGAAATGTTGTGAAATGGAGTAAATAAGGGTGTTCACCGCATCTTGGATGAGACGTCCTTGATCATCATCCATGCGTTGTCCAAAATCGTCTATTTTATAAGTAGTTAAAATTTGTATTTTTTTGTTCTTCAGTCAAATAATTATCCCACCAACCTTTTAGTTGTCCAATAAAACCGCTACTAAAAGATTAGCAACAGCATGATCAGAAACATCTTGTTGTGTTTTATAGGCGTTAGCAAGCATTACCATGTTGTTAAGAATATTCATGATATTGGTTTCGGCAACACCATCTATATTCCATTCATAAATGGCGTCCGGAAGTATTTATTATGTATTTTTTGTGATGATTCTTCTTGGGCTATGTCGGGTGAGGTTGCTCTACTGTAATAAAGTTTTTGAGGATGTCTCCAATTGAGTCTATTTACCTCAGGGATAGATTCATTGTCGGAGTCATTGGAGGGCTTGGTCAAAGTACTAATAGTAGGTTGGTCAGGGGTGTCATTAATAATTAGTCCTTGAAATTTAGGAGTGTCTAGTATAGGAGCAGGTTCTAGCTTTGCTTTCCCTAGGAGTTTTTCTTTTGTTCTATGGCTTTGGCAAACTCCGGACTAAGGTTTTTGGGAATTCAAAAGCTTTGAAAATGGGTTTTTGAGTGTGTCAACAGGTGGAGTGGTTAGGTGAGTAGGATTTTGTATGGTGGATTCTATCCTGTTTAATTGTTTTCTTATGGTTACTAGATGTTGATTAGTAAAATTATTTTGTTCAATGACTTTATAGGTGTATAAGGAGTCTCCTTTGTCTGGAACTCTAAAAGGAGTGGCAGTAACCTCGCTTTCTCCATGTTGTATTTTTATTCTCCTAAGGGGTGGATGGTTGGATTCTATGGTTTCACCATTATCCAGTTTCCACTTATAATGATGGTCTAAAACAACAATTTCTTTTGGTTCAAGGAATTGTTCTTCTAACCAATCAAAGAAAAATATATGGACTTCATATTCGTATATGTAGTCGTAATATTTTTGCTTGATATCTTTTGCTTTATCGACAAGGTTTTGAAGAACCATTCTCTGATTTGTTTGTTGTTTTCAGAATTAAAATCTTTGTTAAGAAAAGCTCTGTTTGGTTCAAATTGTTTTTCTAGAACATTAAGCTCAGCATCTATCATTTGGGAATAAGTGGGAGAATGATTGGTAACCCGGGAAACCCCGAAAGTCGACGGCGGGAAGAACCCTGGGCCGACATGGCCACCACACTCACGCCGGTTAAGTCACATGCACGCCGGCGGGATTTGAACTTGGCACCTTCATGGGAGGCACAAAGCTCAAACTAACTGCGCGCACCACAGTGGGTTACTAAAGTATTAATATCACCAAAAATCTTAAATTAATATATCTCAAACTGGTACATTTATAACAAATTTATCATAAACTAATATTTTGACTATCAAAAATTCTAAATTAACTCATGACAAATTTACTCTCCGTTAATTTCCGTTTAAATTTAATTGTCAAATTGTTGAATTGAATTACACGTGGTAGTAAACGGATATGTTAGTTTTGGATTTTATCTTTTGTTTGTCGTAGGTATGCGGTTGTAATTTTTCGTGATATCAATCTAATTTAACTTGAAAACTAACGAGATAATAAAATTGCCACAAATGTATTATTTTGAGATTTTTTATAGTAAGAAAATTAATTTGAGTAAATATATCAGTTTGATATTTCTGACGATATTAACCTTTTTTAGCTCAAACTTCAATTACGACATAAAGTCTATTTTTCTATTAAGAAAGTGGCAATGGTGTTGGGTTTGGATAATTCATAGTCAATACAATATAGGAAAATTGAAAAGTAAGGGGGACCAAAATCGAAAGATGTGTTTGCACTTATTTTCCATCACATCCACAGCTTCCACCAATCAAGGCGCACACCAGACGTATTTCGTTCTAATTGCCACATTCGAAGTCTCAATCTCTGTCCCCAAAATATAGTTAAAGCCCTATGCCCACTAACCAACAAAAAGTTCGAGAAAGATGTCGTGGCAGCCTGTCGCGGCCTTCACTAGACGACGATGATGATGGAAAGGTACTCCACTCAACACCAGCAGAGGAGAAAAAAAAAGGGACCAACTAGTAGAGTCAACCCTGGCCCTATTCATACCGACTCGGAAAATGATGCACAGGGGCTAGAAGACCAGGACAAAAGGAACGGCCTTCGGATGTCTCTTATATTGCTAGCACAACAAAAAAGAAGAGATCTGAAATGCTGTCGCGTGTTTAAAGTGGGCTTAAACGTCAGATTCCCCTGCATGCTCTCTCCTCTCTCTTGCTCAAATGCCAAACTCTCTCTCTCTCTCTCTCTCTCTCTCCCACCAAGCTCTCATCCGATTGATGAACTTTGCATCGGCGGAGGTGGAGCCGCATGGTGGTTCATCGGACAAACCACCATGCCCTTGTCTGACCGACAAGCCACGGCGCTGATTTGACGACGGCTTGCTGCCCCCATCAAATGTCCTCTCTCTCTCTCAGACGACCAAACGCTCATCCAACAAACCACCGTGCGGCTCCGCCTCCACCAATGCAAAGTTCATCAATCAGACGAGGGCTCGATGGGATAGAGAGAGGGCAGTGAAGAGAGAGCTTGCAAGGGAGGGACGGAGGGAGAGAGTGCAAGGGAGTCTGGCATTTGGGCGAGAGAGAGGAGAGAGGAGAGGAGAGCATGCAGCATCTGGACAGGAGAGAAGAGAGTAAAGAAAACATGCAAGGGAGTGACATTTGGACCCACTTTGGACGCGTGTCGCCATTTCAGATTTTTTTTTTTTTGTCGTGCTGACTACACTAGAGGTACCCAATATTTTTTTCCTTCAACTTAGTGAATCTATACGAGATGTGAAGAGATGATGACCATCACCTCGAAAGTCGATTACAAAGGATAGCACAGTATCAGCATCTAGGAAGATCTTATCAGAATAACAAGTTGTACCTCGATGTTTTACCTTGCTAGTCTATGCCATCAAATACACTGACCCTACGTGTGCTCCAAAAAGAGGAACTCCATGAGTTATGACATTCCAGAGGATGTATTTTCGCTATTAAGCTATCAAACAAGATCGAGAATGACGAAATTATAGTCCTATTCAAGCAGCGACAACAACTTCAGGGCCACCACAAGCAGTTGCCGCCTCCTCTGAAGCATCAGCCAATACGGCACCACTGACTTTAGGGCCATCTGTGTTGGGTGCCGATGCCGGCCAAAGCTTCAGGGTGGGACGGAGCGCTGTGCTTCAAGAGAATCTGTTGCAACCTTGAAATTTCGTTTGGTTTTCCTGGTTTAGGGGCTCGGACAACGACAACAGGGCTTCTTCTCTTGATCCTTCTTTCCTCTCTTATTTTCTATGGTGGGAACTTCATTAGGGAGGAGCTCTGCAATCGCCTTTCAATAGTTCTTGTCAGCCTCAGTGTGGAACTTCCCTAGGCTGGCCAAAAACAACTGAACCACGAAGGACATAGCATCAGAAAAGGCCAATAACATTACCATGACAACATCCCCTAGCAGACTGCCAAAGGTGACCGCATAAAAGCAATGGTCCTATGCAACTATCAGTGCTATGATTTTCGTGTTATTTCACCCTGTACTGGATTAAACAATAGACAAGATGTCCTTGATATATCATAACGAACATAATTTATGACATTAACCCAATTTAATTTCAGACTAGTTAAGTTCAACCACATTCAGTTTCTTCCCCATCCTATGCAACTTGTGTTATTTCACCCAGTCCCGATAGTATCAAGTCTCTAGATGTATTGTAACGAGTACACAATTGACACTAGTCAAATTTCCGACTGTTGAGGTCAAAGACATTCTGGGTTTTCCCCATCCTGCACGATAGCAAGTGTCCCATGAAATAACTGAGATCCTAATCACTTTCTTATAATATGAACACACTCTAGTATCTCCACTTTAATTTGGTCCTAGAATCTACTCCCCGTAATCGCCAGTGTATTTATAGCACTAATAACGATTCCCCAAACACATCCTGCCCTTCACCCTTCTCCACCAACTACAACGCATTTTACCTCATCATATCGAATAGTGTCTGGATGGTGTGCACTACCATAAAAAGTATGAGGCTAAAGTGCAGTTCAAACACATGATATACCATTGGCGTGCTCCTCCTTTACAAAAATACTATTTGATCGTAGTGGACATTCGATACTTAGAATTGTTTCTAAAGGGTACTTTAACTTGATTGACTCCAATTTGCAAGCATGGGAGCTACTAACGCTTCTCATACCTTAGACATTAACAGAAGGCTGATGCATTAGAACTTAATTTTCAACTCTTGAGTTAGCATTATGCGGTTCTTCACAATGATTGCAAAAGATCAATTTTAAATCGATTTGATTAAATGTTGCAAATTTAAAAATCAAATACCATGGCTTGAATATTCCACTAACAGTTGTCAGCACAACTTCCATGAATTAAATGATAACAATTTAATGCATTGATGTGATAAAGCGGAATCATATATTGTTAAAAAAATACATATAAAATTCAAGTATGAACAAAAGATAAATATCATGAATTAAGTTTGCAATTGTAGATTGGAAGGGCTCGCCTTCTCATTTTCCCCGTTGGTTGTCTTGTTGTTCTCACATGTTATGGTCCTTTTCCTGTAGAACTCAATTTTATACTCATCTGCTTCACCAATTATTTGGTTCAATAGCTCTTTTTTCCATCTTCTTTCTCTTCCAATCGAACTGCATTTTTCCTTTGCATTGCAACAAATTTTTATTATAATATATCACGTCTCGAAAAGAAGAAGAAAGAAGTACATAGTGCCCAAAAAAAGCAGGAATTTTGCTTGATCATGCTAACAGTCACCAGTACTGAAGGGATTTACAAGTAAAGCAAGACCTTATATTATTTCTTTAGTAAAGTCTATGCACAGAATCGAACCATGGGTAATTAAATTCGTACCTAATCATTGGGTAGGTTTATATTGGAACTCTTGGATTTCTAATATTCACTATCATCCTTTTAAAAACTTTGAAGCTAGGCCATAATCATACTTTCAAAGCTATTAAAGCAATCCAGTCGTTATTTCGTGGTGGTTTGTCCTTCAATAAATAAGCAGTCATTGGCTTTGATTTCAATGTTCCCCCGCCCCTCAATCCCCATCCCTCTCCTCTTGAGGGCTTCTTCAATCGCCTAAGTTGGTTAACATTAGATCAAGCAAGAATTAATTCCATTCACTACGGCATTTTTATGTTATTGTGTGCTTAGGCTTTTTCTATAGGAGGGACGACGAAATGCATTTGATCTTGCCTATATATATATATATATATATATATATATATATATATATAGTTTTACATTGGGGTAAGCAAAATCATTCTTCAAATCTAGATAAGATCGCATGGACTCAATTGTGAAGGTCATGAAAATTCATAAGCAGATGGGAATTTGAGATTCTGTAAGCCCCGGGACAATCACACAAAGTTAACAGGATTTTCGAGAAGTGAGAATTCTGAGGCGTTGCAAAGATCATAATTTTTCCCACAGAATTAGCACCACAACGAGGTCATCTGAAGTGATCCTACATGATAACGGTACTAAGATGCTCTAACAGCCAAAAAAATTCCCTCTAAAGTGCGGCTCTTCTTTCTAGAAATCTATTTTCCTCGACTTGACTCAGCGATAATAGCATCGCTTTCATAGCACGAGAATCATCGGTATTGCCCTTAAACCTAATCATCGCACTACACTTATAATCAGAGCACGAAGCTCTTCAAATCACCACACTGATATGACCACAAGATATCTCTCCCAGACAGAAATGTGATCCATAGAACAAAACTCAGACTCAAAATTCTGCAACATTGCGAGACTCGCCTCTCTGCTCTCTCAAAGCAAATCGTTCCTCAGGCTGCATCTCCATCAGGGGCAGCAAACCGACCGTCCGCCTCGTCCGTCGAGAACTCCGGCTGGCGTAGACCAGACGACCGGCCGGTGCATGCTCCGAGAAAAACCATCCCAGGAAGGAAAGCCACCGGCGGCCGGGGGTCGTGTCGTCGTCCTCTCGGTGACCAAGTGGAATAGACCATTCGCTCAGACAACTCTCGACCAACCACTCACGTACCTCTGCACTTGGGCTTCCAAGTGTTTCCGCTCAACAAGATCAAAGGCCCTCGCAGATCCTTCATAGAAGAAATAGACCAGTGAGCCATTTGGTGTATCAAGTGTACATACAGGCAACTCACGATACGGATTCTGTTCAAGACACCAAGTAGATTATGCAATTATGCAAGTTCCATTAGTTGAAAAAAAACCACTTATTATTCTGTGAGGGGTAAAATCAACTAAATAATTGGTGGCATGAATTAGAGAAAAGCAGGGCACTAGCTGAAGAACCGCCAGACAATAACCCATTGGCTTCTCTTCTCTATATTAACCAAAAGCCAGTGGAAACTCAAAATGACATTCAACAGTGAAACATCAAATCCGAACCAATAAGAAAGGAGATTTAGAGTTGCCAATGAACTTTTCATACCTTGTATCTCAGGTGAGACCCGGTAATCCTATTAGAGCATTTCCACATCCCTATCCTCCGCTTCATAGAGTTCTACATTAGAGCTTTCACTTTTTCTGATTCAACATCTTCCTCATCAATGTCAAACATTTCTTCATCTCCAACTAAACGATCATTCAAGTCCTTATGCTCACTTTCCTCATGCTGATGTTCACTGATATGATCAGAAACTGGAGGCAGCACTGGCTTTTCATCTTCGTCTTTATAATCTGACAGGACAACATACTTACTTCTATCAAGCAGAGCTTTGCAACGTTGAAGGAACCCACCTGAGATATGCATTAACTAGCTTGCACATTAACTTTTTGACAATATGCAGAGGTACTTATTGCACATGTAAAGAATAACAGAACTCACAAAATGACTATTAAGTGTGAAGTGGTTGAACTAGGAGGGATGATGAATTTAAAAGTTCACTTCCTCGCAATTTGGAATACCCTCAAGAAATAAAGTTTCATCCAAAGAAGAAGGAGAGTGCAAGAGGGACGTACTGGTAACGGAGGGGACATAGAAGCTCAGGTGGGCCAATACTCTGCTTTTTATATCTCATCTTTGCTGCATGAATGAATGTAATAGCCAAGGTAATAATACTTTGAAGACTGGGGCAGTGAACTTGATTCTCCTTCACCCAAGATATTTCTTGCAAAGTTTTTAATATTTTCCCCCAAAGATAAAAAGGCAAAGTCAGGGTCCCAAAAAATAAATATTTACTTTCGACAAGCACTTAGGAAAGGATATCCACCACACCAACCGCAACTAATCGGCCATCGATAACATATGACTGATGGAAAGACCCAAAACCACAGGGAGGAACTGAACCATCACCAGTCGAACAAAAACCAATGGTGTGTCAACCAAAAACTCCTGTACGCACTCTCTGTGATATGGTCTGGATTGTCCTTGTGCACTTTCACCTGATATCGCCTATACAACTCAAATTCTTCAGGCTCAAAAGTGGACCTTTTTCAGAGAAGAATCTCAAGCTTCTGCCTATTTCCTGAACAACGGTCACAGCACCTCACCATACATCTTCTCTTGTTTCCACTTCTCCTTGGAGATTCTTTAGAGAGAGATTTTCTTGGCCAGTCTTATCCGCTGAAGTGTGCTCTGAGATAGAATAAAAGTTCAGATGTCCGTCACATGCTTGGATCAAGAAGCCAGATGTTTCACCCCATCTGAGACAATGACTGCGCCAACTTTCTCCAATACTTCGAGGTGTCAACTCAGAAGGCAGTGGGTCTTCTGCCGAGTTTCCAGAGAATTTTGACTGTTTTTCATCCTTTTTCTGACCATGCACGCCTTAAAGTGGCAGCCAATTGGAAAGCAATGTTACTGGTATATGAGAGATTTTCCAATCCTTTGACTAGCTTCTTCTTCTTGGTGGGGAGACTTTGACAGAAGCTTTAGGCAATTGAAGATTGGCAGGAAACGTCTCACTTTCAATGCATGCGTGCACAGCCTTATCAATCGCATCAGACAAGTAATGCATAAATTGTTCCGGCTCATTCTTATCCTCCACGTCCACAGAAGGTTCAACTGTTGCCAAGCTTGACCTTCCATGACATTCACATTCACATGCCACTTTAGAAGTATTCAAATCCTCCAGGAGCTCATGCTTGGCTTTGGTGTCCAGTGTACCATCCAAAAACCTAGAAACTAATCACCATGGTGAGAATTTCTTGTACATTATATCCAGAGTATGCAGCTTTGTTAAATCCTCACCTCAAAGGTATAATTCGGTTGAAATGTGCATTAGCCTAACAATTTTCGCAACCATTGCACTTGTTAAGTTTAGCTTCATGGAGTAAAGTCCAAGAAATTTCTCAAGGAGCCAAAAAGCAAAGCTCTTTCACTCTGAGAAATCTCCAAAGTTGGAAATCTTGGTGACGTCAAACTAAAATTCCACTCATGGAGTTGTCCATTGAAATACCATTCCAATGCCTAATAGCCTAAGAGTGGGCAAATAGTATTTTTGA